>JABTTQ020002339.1:0-495858 GCA_016081115.2 Rehmannia glutinosa | reverse complement strand
TGAATTTAGAGTAATTCTGAATTGAAAATAATATAAGCCCCATAATTAAATTTTAGGTCTTCTATCCGGATTTATGATCTCAAGATAATAAATTCTTAACTAACTATAAAATCCCAAATAATAAAATTAGCAATCTAGATCCTTAAATTTGCGAAAATTTACTCTAAAATTCCGAGATTCAGAATTTAATGTCTGTATTACAAGATATAAAGTAAATGCAGAATGTAAGTGGAAAGAAATACACAAGTAATTTTTATAAAGTGGTTCAAGATGGATAATTCTTCTAATCCACTTTGTCCAACTCCCGGGAGGAATCCTCTAAGTAATGATCAAGTTACAAAGCAGGAACAGTCTAGACAACCTTGATCACATACCGCTTCTCCCGTGATTCAACTTCTTCACGAGACAATTGCCTTCCTACTTCATCTCACTCTCAAGTTCTTAGATTTGATCACGTACCTCCAACAAACTTGAAACTTGGTTCGACCTTTAACCTTTTCTACAATCCTTCAACTTGGTTGAAGTTGTCTCTCCTTCACAGCCTTGTGTTGATAGAGTTTTTCGAGTTTTAGTTTTGAAACATCTTTGAAAAGCTTAAAGAATATTGTAGGTTAATTGTTTGCTCAATGAATGCTTGTTCGTGCTAGGTTCAGGTATGCAAGGTAATCCTTTTCAAATGCTTTCCTCACATCCTTTTTATAGTGCACATTTGAAATTTTTCCGTTGAAGAGATAGGCTAGTTTCAAATATCACTTGTGTCTTCGTTGGCTTGTCTTTCTGGTCTCGGCAACACTCGTGATGTCGACTTCCTCGTATAAATGGCACGAACTCGCATGTTCTCGGACATGCGCTTGCGCTTCTATCGCTTATTCTTGCATATTTCGCCAACACTTTACACCAGCCAGACGACATTATATCTAGTAATATTCTCGACTTCATTCCAATGGGATCAATGTCGGTCGCTTTGACTGATCGTTGGTTTACCCGTGACTGGACCGCCTCCAATCATAAGATTGACTCCTATCACTTCAACAAGCAGATTTCAAGCCTGAGGTTGACTTGACTGACATTTCACACAAATGTTCCACGCTAATTTCTCCTTCAATGAAATCTCGATTTTCTTTCTAAAGAATACTCACCGACACACAAAGAAAGTCATCTTTTCCAAACAAACAATTTCTTAGTATTTCTTGACTTAGCCGATTTCACTGGCCTCTTTTTCAATCCTATCTATTACAACACATAATTACAAGGAAAATGGGATGCCAACTTCCTAGTCTAAGTTTTACATGGTATCATCAAAATCTAACAAATAAATTTCCTAACAATTTCCTTGATAATGCAAATACAAACAAAGGTAGTAATAAAGAATGTATGCTTAAATAATCATTTTATTGATCATAGATTCTTGTCCTTTACAAAGCTATTTACAACAAGTAATGAGCTATACACAATTACATCTTTTTCAACGTATATCAAAGTTAAGGTAAAAGAAGAATGAAAATTACAAGGAAATTCTTCGAAGCAATTACAAGAAAAACATACAACTATGTATTTACAAAAGAGTAAAATACACGGCGGGTTCGCAGACACTTCAACGCCTTTGATGCTTCCTTCTTCTCTTTTATCAAGAACTCTCTTCCTATCTTCATAAACTCTTCTCCTTTTTTTTTCTTCTTCTTCCTTCTTCTTCTTTTCGTAAGCAGCTTAGTGATCGCGAAATTTACCGCAAGCGCATTTGTCAAGTTTTATTATATGTTTTGAAAATAAAGGGATATCATCTTCACAATGAATTGTTATCGAATTTTATACTAAGTACTATAATTAAAATAGCTTAATTCTATCTAGAAATCGAAGATAGATGAGAATTTATTAAACTAAAAATAAAACTAAAAATAAGTAAATAACTGTTCTGCATAATTAATCAAACACTTGAGAAATAAATTCTCGAGGTTGATTTCACCTGTTATCCCCTATGTTTACAATCCATTTATTAATCACAAGTTATTAATCTATAAGCCAATATACCTACCGCTTATCACTTCCTCTCTCGAGTGCCATGATTCTAGTTCCACTTTCGATTTCGACATCTCTATAAAAATCATAAATTAAACCCTAATACGCTCAATGAATATTTTATCACAAAGCTTCAAAAGATTCATAAATCTCTCGATTCTATGAAACCCCAGTCAGGCTATTCTATGGCCAGCGCTCAATTACCTCTCTCGAAATAATAAATCAAACACACCAAACAATCTAAACTATTGATCGATAATTCAGATACAATCAAATCAAATAAAGACAAATAGATTAAATAAAAATGCCAGAGGTCCCAAGGGGTGTGTTGTGTGTTTGTATGGGGGGTTGAATAAACCTTACCAAATTTTCGATTTAATTTTTTAAATCTACAGAGCTTGATACTACACAACTCCTGTCTCATGGACAAATAACTTAGTCACTCAAGAGAGTTAATCACTCAACAAACTCAACCGAGATGTTGATGGAGTAACTCAAATGTTAGCTCTAAATTAACTCGACCGTGGTTTTGTTTTCAGCCAAGACTTAACACCCTTAAGTTTGATTAAGTAAGAGTTTAGTGCTTGGTTTAGTACTTATAATTTATCAAGTGAATAGCAAATTTATCAAACAGATATAAGCTAAAATCGCAAGAATTAAAGTGCTAAAATGTAAATGACACAATGAAATTTTTATAGAGGTTCAAGATGGGGTAATTCTTCTACTCCTCTCTTTTCTCCAACTCCCCGGAGGAATCCACTAAGTAATGATCACTTACAAAGTGGTAATAGTCCGTGATACAAGTCTTGATCACACAAATTCGACTTGATCCTTTGGGACTCACCTGAGACACCTTGATCACTCACCAAGCTTCTCAGACGACCTTTTCTTTCTTCTTCACAAGGCAAAACCTTTCTACTACACCACTTGCTCAAGCTTCTTGATTTGATCACGAAGCCCTCCAAAGCTTAAGACTCGGCTCAACTCTTGAACCTTCCTACAATCCTTCCTGAATGTAGACCCTTTTGTTTTCGAATTTTCCTCTTCAATCTGGTTGAAGTTATCTTTCCTTCACAGTGAGTGTTGATTGATGTTCTTCGTGAATGCAGCTTGAGGATTGAGACTATTTCAGCTTTTTCTAATATGCTTGTAGATATCTCACATGTGTGTCATCTATGTATATTTTTTTTTCAAACAAACTCTCGCTTTTATAGTGAACTTTCAAAAATTTGCCCACAAGAGATAGCTTATTTTTGAAAGTCACTTGCAAGCCGCTGGGTTTTGTCTTTGTTGCTTCGAATTGCCATTTCTCTTATGAATTGTTCTTTCACCTTTTCGTAGCTTCGACACTGTAGTGCTTCCCATTGGTTCATTCCTTTTCACGCTTCGGGATCGAAAGCACTTCGAGAAAGGTGGTACGAGATATTACTTGTTTAAGTAATTTCGATTTCTCGTGCAACGGATCTTTTACGCTTATCTCGACTGACCGCATTTCCTTGCTTTCCCTGTGACTTAGAGTCACCTTCCAATCATTGGATGATTCTTCTATCACTTCAACTTGAGACTTGCTTTTCTTGAGCCGATTGACGATGCTCCACTCACCGATCTCACCGCTTTCTTCAAGAGTTCTATCCACTCTTCTTTTTGCCATACTCAACTTTTCTCACAAATGTGAGTCTTCCTTCAAGTCTTCATTGTCTTCGCATGTTGTGAGCCGATTTAACTCCCACAAATCTATTTATTACAACGCATTTTACAACAAGAATTGGGGTAACTTTCTATTCTAAGTTTTACATGGCATTCATCAAAATCTAAACAATAAAATTCCTAACAATTTCTTTTGATGATGCCAAAACTTAAACCATACAAAATGCAAATAACAAAGATACATACGATAGTGATCGACATAGAATGTATGCGAATCAATCTTTTTTTGATCATATCATTCTTGTACTTAACACAATCATATAAGCGTGTATCGAGCATATAATTGTCTTCACAAAAATAAGAATTTATAAACTTTTATTAAGTAAGACTTTGTTATCAGATGTATTTACATAATAAAATACACGGGCGGTTGGACAACAACACTTCATCTCCTTTCATTGCCTTCCTTCTTTCATCTTGTTCAAAGATCTTTTTCTTCTCTTTCTCTTCTTTCTCGCTGCCAATCAGCTTTCTTTTTTCTTTTTTTCATATGCCTTCCTGGCAGTTTCATCTTTTCTTATTCTTTCCCTGTCTTCCTCCCATAGCCGAGTTTGTCTCTTTGCTTTCTTCTTCTATTCTTTTTGCATACTCAGCTGCTAGTTTTAGCCACTCGCAAATTTGCCACTTGGTCAAGCCAGTCCAAAGATCCCTCCTTTTTTCCCGGATCTACGTATTCAATATTTCTGGGTAGAGGCCTTCAGTCCAAGCTTCTTCCTCCACTACGCTTTTCGCTTACTCTCATGGCGATCCTCAGACTGGGTCTTTCTTTCCAAATTGAGTGATCAAGTGACAGAGGATCGCGAAGTCTCACCGCTCACGCCTTCTTCACATAACATGAGACCCTTTTCCAAGATAAGTCCTAAGCTTGAGCCATGTATATTTGCAAATTATCCTCGATTCGGAGCTGCTTTTAAATTCGCTAATCGACGCGGGCTCGTCTCCGACATCCAAATGGCATAAGTGTCTCTGCTTCACCGGAATGCCTCCGTGTTCTTTCAAGATGTTCATAACTCGCATCCATTCTTCCTTCCACTTCCTTCATCCTCGCTTCAATTGTTTTTCTTTTTCAACCATAGATACAAAGCAGAGTGTTGGAGCCGGCAGAGTCACGCGAGTTTGTCGCTTATAATGTCACCAGATAGACCTTGCTGAGGGGTTTGTGCAATCATCAAGGTCATATCTTTTGATCCTTCCCCTCAAAGAGATTTTCCTTTCTTTTGTTTCAAAATTTCTCACCGATTTTTCCTTCACCGCCTTTCTTTTTCAAATTTTCAGATTTTGTCGCTTTTAGGCGTATTCCTCTTCCCCTTTTCGCATCATCAAAGGATAGAGGATCCCCTGGGAACATGCGCAAGCATGAAGTCGAGCCGCGATAGTCGAGTTCGCTAGTCACAAGGCCGTAGGCAAAGATGGAATTTGGACGAGTAGCTGCTGACTCAATAAATCGCTTCATCTCACCATGAGAAGGCGTCAATTTTCTAGTCATGTGTTCTTCCAAACGCAGAGATCATTCGTATTTCGCTTCACGCAGAGCTTTATCTCTGTAGATGAGCTTCATGCATGTGCTCAATATGTTCTCTCACTTCGTTTTTTGCATCAAGATTTTCACTTCCACACTAGCAGCCTTGTTGAACAATGTCCTCAAGATCTCACTTGTTCCACACACATTGTTTGTCGTTGTTGCCACCATTCCCTCGATTCTCGACCGTTATGCCTCTTAAGCCGGCCGTGGTGGTGGCATCTTCATGTCCGCCGATATCCAAAGAGGCCTCGATGCCTTCCATCCGCTCAACCTCAAGAAATAGTGCTTGAACACTTCTTTAACTTCACCATTTTCATGTTAATACGATGGCTATGCAAAATTAAAATCATAATCACCGAACAATGGTGTCTGGAAGAACAGAGCTGGTTTGTGATAGTGTGCTTGTTCGCTTTCCGACTCTTCGGGAGTTCTCGCATTCCGTGAAAAAGAAAGATTCTACAAAAGATTCATCGCCGCCAACCGGGATCTGTTCATGATGAGCGTTCGCGTGAAGTTTTTTTGGGAATTGATCCCGCGTCGTAGCTTGAGGAGCTCGCGTAGTGGTCTCCGTTGTTCACTAAGGTTTTGTTGTGAAGTGGTCCTGGGCTTGCTTTGCCGAGCCTCACTGCCTCAACAGCCTTCGTTGGTCGCAGCTTGTTGAGCCTCACTGCCTCAATAAACCTTCGTTGGTCTCAAACGATTTTTCCAATCAGAGATCGTCCTCCTTTATCAAGAATGGCTACCTGACGATGATGAGATTTCCATTGGTGGCTCATCATCAAAGTTAAAGGTTTGACGAAAAGTCTGGGATCGACTTGCTCGTGGCTTGGAACATCCGCAACAGTCTTTTGATTTGCACGGGGATGACTAAGCTTCTTCTTCGCCTTTTCCGATCCTGCAAAGAATACATCAGATTATCCTGGGAATCATGAAGTGCGCTTATCTCCTTCTCGGGACGGGTCGATTATAAACAGGAGGATGTTCTCTACTAGCTTTTACCCCTGGAAGTCTCAACCTCCCGTGGCCTTTAGTACTTCCAAGTAGCCTTCTATCAGCAGCGAGGCTCTTGTCCTCCTTTTTCGATAAATGGGTACTGCCTTAGTGGTCTTTCTCATGGGCATCCATTGGAGTCTCAACCCCATGGATTGCACTCATCGCTGAGTATTAACTCCTGCGGCTGTTCCTTCCCTCGTTTCGATCGCATCGCTATTACATACTTTTCTCGAGGGCTTGGTACTTTCACCCGAGATAAGCATGTCAATCGTCTGAAGCTTGATGGCAACTTGTTTCGTTTTTGTTTGTATTTTCTCTACTTTTCGCCTCGATTCGTTAGGGAGTCATCCGCAAGATCCTCCCACCTTGCCGCAGCGAGGAGTTTCTCACCGCGCACCACCAGCGACTTGGAATGGGGTCACTCTGCCTCCAAACTCCCTACTGCTTTCGATTGATTTTTTTAGTCAGTCAGCAGTGGTAACACACCTTCACTAGGGGTTGGCTCGACCGGGGTCCCCATTGTCCCAGTTTCATCGCTAAGTCCCTTATCGCTTCTTCCCGAGTGAGCTGGGAAGTGTTAGCAAGAACAACAGTGGCGATTTCACCGAACCACTCCCATTGGATCAATTTCCAGCTGTGTTCTGAGGACTCTCCGGGTCCCTCCATCAATCTTTGCTCGTGAAGGATTCTTGATTCTTGCAATGCTTGCTGCATTTGCAACTCTTCCGAGGCAAAAGATTCTCTGATCCTCATCACTGTCCGAGAAGACATCAAGGAGAGGATGTGTGTTCTGGGTGTCCGAGAAGACATCAAGAAGACATCACTATCTCGCTTCTAGCAGGTTCTTTTCGTGCTACAGCTGTGTGAATCCACAGCTGTGTTCGGGTTGCTCGCTGATCGCCTTCAGCAGACTTGGCTTTTCATCAACTACATCTGAGACTCTACTTCCAGCAGCCTCCGTGATTTGCTCTAGCTGAGTAATCGACTCAACTGGTTTCTCCAGTTCGGACGCTTGATGATTCTTCTTCGTCTCCTTGTTTGCACCAGAGGGGATTTCTGTCTCGAGACGGTGTCCTCCGAAGTCTGGGCGCGGGGCCTGCCCGTGTCTTTTTCTCGAGGAGCAGCCGTCGGGCTTCTGCTTTCCTTTTTGACGATCGGAGAAGGTATTTGTGAGTCCTTCTCGACCGCAGGGGCAGGAGACACACGGCCGCTGGGCAGCACTCAGGGCAGGGCAGGAGCATGTTTGTTTTCTTTGCAGCAGGGCAGTTTTTCTTAGCACCGCAGGGGCACCTTTTCTTCTTCTCGGCCGAGAGGAAACAATCAGATCTTCTGGTCACCGATTCCCACCGTGTTAGCTCTTCGGGCGTAGCTCTCTTCAGGCGCCAGAGGTTTGCTTTCCGATCATCCTCTTGTTAACATGGAATGCCTTCCCATGTCTAAGAGGGACTCCTTTCACCTCCATTAGCCGCCAATCACTAGGCCATATCCTAGGGATCCTCCAAATGTGCCATCTTCTTTGAAGGATTTGTTCCCACGCTCGGCAGAATCCCGGAGACAAACTCAAATTTCAGCTTTATCTTCTTTTTCTCGCGATGATTGCAGCTATTACAATCAGCTTTGCTTTTGACAGCTTGGTCAAAGCCGCAAACTTGATGTCGATACATTTGGCAACTATGTCCAATACCAGCTTGTGATAATCCTCCTTCAAGCCAGCTTCTTTGTTTGTCAGAAACACAATTTTATCAAAGAATGACACAATGAAATTTTTATAGAGGTTCAAGATGGGGTAATTCTTCTACTCCTCTCTTCTCCAACTCCCGGAGGAATCCACTAAGTAATGATCGCTTTACAAAGTGGTAATACCAGACATGTCTTTGATCACACAAACACTTGATCCTTTGGGACTCCTGAGACGCTTTGATCACTCACCAAGCTTTCTCGACGACTCCGCCTTTTCTTCACAGTGCAACGCTTGTTATTACATAAAATTTCACTTGCTCAAGCTCTTTGATTTGATCACGAAGCCCTCCAAAAGCTTAAGACTTGCTCAACCTTGAACCTTCCTACAATCCTTCCCGGAATGTAGACCCCTTGTTTTTAGTATTTTCCTCTTCAACCGATTGAAGTTATCTTTCCTTCACAGAGTGTTGGATTGATGTTCTTCGTAATGTAGGCTTGAGGTTTGAGAATATTTCAGCTTCTTCTAATATGCTTGTATATCTCACATATGTGTCATCTATGTATCTCTTCTTTCTCAAACAAACTCCTCAAATTTTTATAGTGAACTTTCAAAAATTTGCCCGTTGAAGAGATAGCTTATTTTTGAAAGTCACTTGCAGTCGTTGGCTTGTCTTGTTGCGCTTCTTGAATTGCCATTTCTCGTATGAATTGTTCTTTCACCTTTTCGTAGTTCTCGACACGGCAGTAGTGCTTCCCATCGTTCATTCCTTTTGCACGCTTCGGGATCGAGCACTCCGAGAAAGGTGGTATGGAGATATTACTTGTTTAAGTAATTTGATTTCGCGCAACGGATCTTTTACAGCTTATCTCGACTTGACCGCATTTCCTTGCTTTCCTCGTGACTTATAGTCGCCTTCCAATCATCGATGACTCTTCTCGCTACTTCAACTTGAGACTTGGCTTTTCTTGAGTCGACTTGACCGATGCTCCACTCACCAGATCTCACCGCTTCTTCAAGAGAGTTCCCATCTACTCTTTTTTGCCATACTCAAATGCTTAGCAATGAGTCTACCTTCAAGTCTTCGCTTGTCTTTGCATGTTAGGCGTAGGCCGACTTAACTCACCACCAGCTTATTCATTACAATGCATTTTACAACAAGAATTAAAAGGGGTGCCAACTTTCTATTCTAAGTTTTACATGGCATTCATCAAAATCTAAACAATAAAATTCCTAACAATTTCCCCTTTTGATGATGCCAAAACTTAAACCATACAAAATGCAAATAACAAAGATACATACAGATAGTGTATCGACATAGAATGTATGCGCAGAATCAATCTTTTTATTGATCATATCATTCTTGTACTTAACACAACTATTTACAAGGTGTATCGAGTATATAATTGTCTTAAAAAAATAAAGAATTTATAGCTTTATTACGTAAGACTTACATCATTGTATGTATTTACATAATAAAATACACGGGCGGTTGGACAACAACACTTCATCTCCTTCGCCGCTGCCTCCTTCTTTTTCATCTTGTTCAAGATCTTTTCTTCTTCTTTTTTTCTTTCTTCTGCCAATCGCTTTCTTTTTCTTTTTTTCATATGCCTTCGGGCAACTTTCATCTTTTCTTATTCTTTTTCCTCGTCTCTCCCGCCATAGCCGAGTTTGTCTCTTGTTTTCTTCTTCTATTCTTTTTGCATACTCAAATAGTTTTAGCCACTTTCAAATTTGCCACTTGGTCAAGCTTTCCACCCAAGATCCCTCCTTTCTTTCCCCGGATCTACGATTCAATATTCTCGGGCAGAGGCCTAGTCCAAGCTTCTTCCTCCACTATCGCTTCTTCCTCTACCTCCGGGCGATATCAGACGGGTCTTTCTTTTCACTGAGTGACTAGAGAGTGACCAAAGCAGAGGATCGCCAGAGTCCGTCGCTCGTCACCCTTCTTCACATAATGTGAGACCCTTTTCCCAAGATAAGTCCTAAGCTTGAGCCATGACATATTTGCAAAGTATCCTTCGTGATTCGAAATTGCGTTTTGAATTCGCCCACCGACGTGGCTCATCCCGACATCCAAATGGCATAAGTGTCTCCGCTTCACCGGAATGCCTCCGTGTTCTTTCAAGATGTTCATAACTCCGCATCCATTCTTCCTTCCACTTCCTTCATCCCCTCGCTTCAATTGTTTTTCTTCTCACCATAGATACAAAGAAAGTGTTGGAGTGGCAGAGTCACGGAGTTTGCTACTTATAATGTCACCGCGACAGACCCTTCGCTGGGGGTTTGTGCAATCATCAAGGTCATATCTTTTGATCCTTCCCTCAAAGAGATTTTCCTTTCTTTTGTTTCAAAATTTCACTCATTTTTTCCTTCTCACCGCTTCCTTTCTTTTTCAAATTCAGATTTTTTGTCGCTTTACTTGTATTCCTCTTCCCCTTTTTCATCATCAAAGGATAGAGGAACCCTGCGGGAACATGTTGGCAAGCATGAAGTCGAGCCGCGATAGTCGAAGTTCTCGCTTTTTCAAGTCCGCTAAGCAAGACGGAATTCGACGAGTAATATGGTTGACTCACAAATCACTTCATCTCACCATGAGAAGGCAATTTTCTAGTCATGTGTTCTTCCAAACGCCAGAGATCATTTGTATTTCCGCTTCACGCAGAGCTTTATCTCAGAAGATGAGCTTCATGCATGTGCTCAATATGTTCTCTCACCTTCCTTTTTGCATCAAGATTTTCACTTCCACACTAGCAGCCTTGTTGAACAATGTCCTCAAGATCTCACTTGTTCCACACGCATTGCTTGCCGCCATTGCCACCATTCCTCGATCTCGACTCATATGCCTCAAGTCGGCCGTAGGGTGGTATCTTCATGTCCAACAGATATCCAAAGAGGCCGATGCCTTCCATCCGCTCAACCTCAAAGAAATAGTGCCTTGAATACTTTCAGATTTCACCGATTCTTCCGTTGAAGCCGATGGCCATGCAAAGATCAAAATCATAATCACCGAACAATGGTGTCCGGCGGAAGAACATGAGCTGGTTTGTTATAGCGTGCTTGTTCGCTTTCTCGACTCTTCGTGGAGTTCTCGTATCTCCAAAGGAAAAGGGAAAGATTCTACAAAAGATTCATCGCCGCTTAACCGATCTGCTTCGATGATGAGCGGCGGAAGTTCTTTTTTTTTTGGGAATCGATCCCGCAAGCAGCTTGAGGAGCTTGCTCAAATGGGATGCTGGTTCAACCGGGTTTTGTTGTGAAGTAGTCCTGGGCTTTAGCTCACTGCCTCAACAGCCTTCATGGTCTCGCTTGTTTGAGCCTCACTGCCTTAATGTACCTTCGCTGGTCTCACCGATTTTTCCACCATGAGATCGTCCTCGCCTTATCAAGAAGGCACCATCGGACGATGATGAGATTTCCATTGGTGGCTCATCATCAAAGTTAAAGGTTTGACGAGTAGTCTTGGGATCGACTTACTGCTTCGGAACATCCGCACTGAAGTCTTTTGATTTGCACGGGGATGACTCACCTTCTTCTTCGCTTCTCGATCCTGCAGATACATCAGATTATCCTGAATCATGAAGTGCGCTTTATCTCCTTCTCGATGGGTCGATTATAGCAGAGGGATGTTCTCTTACTTCAGTTTTCTTTACCCCGGGAAGTCTCAACCTCCCGTGGCCTTCATTACCTCCAGCAGCTCTACCGCAATGGAGGTTTGGTCCTCCCTTTCGACAAAGTCACTGCCTTAGGGTCTTCATGGGCATCCATTGAGTTTCAACCCCATGGATTGCACTTTCATCGCCTGCAGTGTTAACTCCTGGGCCGCTCCATCTCAGGCTCTCGATCGCATCGCAGCCATTAGCCTTCCGAGCAGCTTGGCACCTCAAATGGCCATTAGCCTTCCGAGCGCTTGGCACCTCGTTGATGGAAACTTGTTGTTCTTCTCTTTGTATTTTTCTACTTCGCTCCTTGATTCGCTAGGAGTCATCCGCAAAGATCCTCCGACCTTGCCGCAGCTGAGGAGGAGCTTCTCACCGGGCGCACCACCGAGCGACTTGAATGGGGTCACTGCTTCCTCCTTACTGCTTTCGATTGATTGTTCAAACCGCTGGGGCAGTGTGGTAACACACCTTCAATAGGGGTTGGCTGACCGGGGTCCCCATTGTCCTCCGGCTTTCATCGCCAGCTTCCTTTATTGCTTTCTTCCGAGTGAGTCAGGGAAGTGGTAGCAAAGAACATCGCGATTTGTCAACCACTCCCATCGATCAATTTCACCGTGGTTCGAGGACTCTCCGTCCCTCCATCAATCTTTGCTCGTGAAGGATTATTGATTCGCGCAATGCTTGCCGATTTGCAATTCTTCCGCGGGCAAAGCAAGATTCTCCTCGATCCTCATCACCGCTTCGAGAAGACATCAAGGAGAGGATGTGTGTGTCTCTGGGTGCCGAGATAGGCGATGCTTGCCTTCACGTGCCTCACCTTTCCCTCAAATTGCTTTTCTCTCCTTTTCCTTGTAAATCACAGGATATCTAAGCTTGTCTTCATCAAGTGGGGGGCACAGCTTAGTCCAAGGAAATTTAGCGCTTCCTCTTCTTCTTCTATAAACTCAAAGCCGTTGGAACTGCTCCTCGACTTACTCAACTTCCATTTCTCCACTCACGCAGACGATTTTGATGTCCGGGTAAGGTGGAGATAGATCATTACATCACTATCCGCCTAGCAGTGTTCTTCTTGTGCTTCACCGTGTGAATTACAAACAGTGGTTTCGGGTTGCCGCTTCTCCGACGCTTTCAAGACTTGGTCAAGTTTATCAATTCTACATCCGAGACTTACTCCAAGAGTCTCCTGGTATCTTCTCTAGCCGAGTAATCGACTCACCTGGTTTCTCCAGGGGCTGATCGCTTGATGATTCTTCTTCGCCTCCTTGTTTGTACTGTAGGGATTTCTGTTCGTAGACGGTCCTCTCGAGTCCTGAGCGGCCGGGGGCCAGGCCGTGTCTTTTTCTCGGGAGCGGGCCGCCGTGGGCTTCTGCTCCTTTTTTGACGATCGGAGAAGGTATTTGTGAGTCCTTTCGATCGTCGCCGCAGGGGCAGGGGGACACGGCCGGCTGGGGTGTGACTCACGCAGGGGCAGGAGCATGTTTGTTTTCTTTTGTCAGGGGGCAAAGTAGCCTTTCTTAGTAGTCGCTGGGCAACTTTCTTCTTGGGTGAGAGGAAACAGTGATCTTCAGTGGTCACCGATTCCCTCACATCGGTGTCGCCTCTTCGTAAGCTCTTCTTCAGGCGCTGCAGAGGTTTGCTCAACATCCTCTTGTTAACATGGAATGCCTTCCCATGTCTAAGAGGGACTCCTTTCACCTCCAATAGCCGCCAATCACTAGGCCATATCCCAGTGGATCCTCCAAATGAGCCATCTTCTTTGAAGGACTTGTTCCCCACGCTCGGGCAGAGTCCGCAGAAACTCAAGCCTGCGCTTTATCTTCTTTTTCTTCGATGATTGCGCCATTACAATCAGCTGCTTTGACAAATTGGTCAAAGTCGCAAATTTGATGTCGATACATTTGGCAACTATGTCCAACAACTTGTGATAATCCTCCTTCAAAGCAGCTTCTTGTTTGTCAGATATTATTTTATCAAAGAAAGTCGACTTGCTATTTTTTTCCAAAATCCCAAGTTTACATCGCCTTTCTTTTAATCTCGGGATGCTCCTTCACCGGGTAGTGAGCAATGTTCACCAAATCCATGGCAAACAATAGTCACCGCTTCCGGAACAGATGACTTGATTCCTTCATCGTGAATCTCAAAGATTCACGAGAATTGTGCGACTCCTCCACATAGGTCATCGGATATTCTAACGTTAGAAACGGTTTTAGCCCGACGCTTCAACTTCTCATTTTCTTCACTAGGTGTCGCTTGACTTCTCGCTTCATCATTCCATTTAAATCCACCGTAGAGCCTGTGGATTTGCTTCCTAACTTGGTAAAGTCATAAGTTGGTGCCATTTCTCAGATTATTTCAAGGAAAACTAAGAAAATGATTTGAAGATGGATAGGTTTCGAGAGTATTTTGCCTTTGCTTTTGAGAGAAAGAGATGAACAGCTTTTAGAAGTGTGAGAGAGAAACTGACGAAAAATGGTTTAAATATGGTTTATGAAAGGACGTATGGGAGGTTTTTTGAATTGTGATCGAAATCAACGGCTTGATTTCGCACGCCTATTGAGCATTTCATGTCTCGTATTTAATGCGCAAAGATTTATATCCAATCATAAGCTTGGTGTGCAGCTTTTGTCCCGTACATCATCATTATGCCGACGTTTCCTTAAAACATTCCCGCTTAGTCAAAACGACAAATATTTTGTCACTTTGCTCATAAGTTATTCAAATTTTATCCCTTAGCCGATTTAACTCTACTTCATAGCTTTTAGTGACTAATGAAGAATGACTTTGTGTAGTCAGTTTTTCCGATATACTGATTATCGAAATGATTGTTCAAATTTTTTTCACCTCCTTTTCTCGTCCATTTCTTTTCTTTGATTCTTCTCGTGTGTCACTTAGTTCAATTAACCCCAACTCGTGCTTGAGTTCTTCAAATCTTGACTCACATAATGGTTTTGTGAAGATGTCACTAGTTGTTTATCCGCTGAAATATATTCCAGGATGATATCTTTCTTTTTCAACATGATCTCTTATGAAGTGATATCCGACATCAATATGCTTTGTTCTTGAAAGTAACACAGATTTTGAGTAATTGCACTTGCACTTGTGTTATCACACATGATTGGAATTTTTTTTCCTCAATTTCATAGTCTCACCATTGCCTCATCCATAGACTTGGGTACAACAAATGCCGCAGCCTATGTATTCTCGCCACCAGAGGTGGCTATTGAGTTTTGCTTTCTTGCTAAACCAGAAATTAGTCTTTCTAAAGATTTGACATGTGCCTCAAGTGTTTTCCCTCGTCCCACTCGCATCCAAAGATAGTCGGGATCAATAGCCAATTAGCTTGAATCCACCTTCCTTTGGATACCATAGCCTACTTTTGGCTTCCTTTCAAGTATCTCAATATTCTCTTAGTCAGTCATTATATGGCTTTTTGGAGCAGATTGAAATCTTGCACATACACCTACATCAAAGGTGATGTCCGCCTCGCTTGCGTGAGATAGAGCAATGATCCAATAAGTGCTCAGATCTTGTTTGATCTACAGTGTTTGCCATCCGCATCCATGTCCATTTTGATCGATGTGTTCATTGGTATTTTTACGTAAGACTTCTCCTCCATACCAAATTTTTTTCATTAAATCTCCGTGTATTTTGTCCGACTTATGAAGGTTCCATCCTTCACCAAGCTTCACTTGAGTCCAAGGAAGAATGTCACCTCCCCCATCATGCTCATTTCAAATTTACTTTGCATGAGGTTTGAAAATTTTTCACACAAATTTTTTGTTAGTGGATCCAAAAATGATGTCATCCACATATATTTGAACAAGCAAGATACTTTTCTTGTCTTGAATTCTAAAAGTGTTCTATCTACTTTTCCTTTTGTGAATCCATTTTCGCTAGAATTGTGACAAGGTATCATACCATGCTCTGGTGCCTCGCTTCAATCCATACAGAGCTTTCTTGAGTTTGTATACCTTATCTCCAAGAGTCTTCTCGCTCAAATCCTGAGGTTGTTCAACATACACTTCTTCTTCCAATAAACCATTTAGAATGCACTTTTTACATCCATCCGATATACAATGAAATTCTTGTGAGTCGCATAGGCAAGAAACATCCTTATAGCTTCCAATCTTGCTACAGGGGCAAATGTTTCATCAAAATCTATCCCTTCTTCTTGGCAATATCCTTTGGCTACTAGTCTTGCTTTGTTTCTTACTACGTAACCTTCCTCGCTCATCTTATTTCTCGAACACCCATTTGGTTCCAATAACATTTTGATGTATGGGTCTTTGCACTAATTCCCATACTTTATTTCTCTCAAACCGATTCAGCTTCTTCTTGCATAGCTTGAATCCAATGTGTGTCGCCCAATGCTTGGGACACATCTTTGGGCTCTATTTATGTAGATGAAGCATGTGAACATGGCTTCTTGTTGAGTTCGATCTTGTTTTGACACCTTCTCTTATATCTCCAATGACAAGTTCTCGTGGATGGTCTCTCACCATCTTACATCAAAGTTGGAGTAAGTTAGCGGTTCGTGACTTGGACTTGCACTGTGTTGTCGCGGGTCGCCTTCTCATATCACTTAGCCGCAAATTTTCCAAATGCTTTTGAGATTCAATATCTCATCTTCTTCCTCAATTGATGATTCCAAATTTTCCTTCAAACAAGATAGGGATTCTTCTCGATGGTTGATGATTCAAATTATCACCACTTCTTCAATGTCTTCTCCATTTACCTTTGCTCATCGAATACTACATGAATGGATTCTTCTCAGAACCATAGTTCTTTTGTTGAGTATTCAGAGGCTTTGCTTTCACCGAGTATCCTAAGAAGATACCTTCATCACCTTTAGCATCAAAAGCCTTTAGATTGTCTTTGCCATTGTTGTGGATGAAGCATTTACATCCAAATATTCTCAAATATGCAACATTTGGTTTTCTTCCAAATTCGATCTCATAGGAGTCTTTGTCACCGCCTATTTATCATACATCCGCTTTGGGTGTAGCAAGTTGTGTTGATTGCTTTCACCAAAATCTTTTGTAACCCCGCCAGCCCAACATGGTCCTTGCCGCTTTTTTGAGGGTTCTATTCCTTCTTTCTCGCAACTCCATTCTCGCCGTGGAGTCCTTGCCGAGTAGTTCATGACCAATACCATTCTCAATACAATATTGAGTTATTATTCCATTGCCAAACTCAGCCTCCTCTATCCGATCTTATTTTGATAATGGTTTGACTCTTCTCGCTTTGAATCCTCTTCATCACCGTGGGTAGTTTTTGTAGAGTTTCTTTCTTCTTGCACATGAATATTGTCCATGTATATCTTCAATAGTCATCTACTACCACCAAGGTGTATTTCTTCCACTTATGCCGGGCTGGTTCCATCCAAATAGATCCATATGAAGTAGATGCAATATTCTTGTTGAAGATGGGCATGTCTTTTCTTTGAATGACGATTTGATTTGCTTTCCTTTCCGACATGCATCACATATACTTCCTTCTTGATATATCGAAATCCTGAAGTCCTTCTACAAGATGACTTCTTGCCACTTGTTAATTGTTTTGAAATTCAGTGACTTCAGCTTTTTGTGCCACAACCAACTTGATTCAAATTCGTGCTTTTTGCTAGTAGACAGTACATCGGTGTTGCAATAGCTGACCAATCCACTACATACATATTTTTCTCGCCTACATCCTTGCAAAGACAACTTCATTTGATTCAATATCTTTGATTTGGCATATTCCCATGTTGAATCCAACGTTGTAACCCTTGTCACAGTTGACTCGATGCTTAGCAAATTAAAGTTGAGTCCTTCAACATATGCAACGCCCGCGGATTTCTAATCCATTCCTCTTGATGGTTCCAATGCCTCTTATTTCACCAGAGCTTCATTTCTCCAAATATGACTTTTGCTCCTTTAACTTCCTTTGAATTTTGACAGATTTTTCTTTGTTTCCTCGCGTGTCCGGAATGTAACCACTATCCATGTACCAGTTCCTTGGCACTAAGTCGCTCTTGAACTCGCAATCAAGGAAATTAAGTTTTTAGGTACCATACTTGTCCGGGTCCCCGAGGGGTTAGAATTGTAAGATGATCCAACCAACTTATAGCCAAATGATTTGACTCTAAGGGGTAGCCATCTATCGCTGCCATAATCATAATTAATTCGCAAATTGCTTGGGGATTCTAGTTCATACAACCTGTTCTTTTGTCTCAGATGCCTCGCATATGTGTTTTAGCAATTGCCTTCCTTGGGTAATTGTGGTGACTTGAGTGTGATGCTTAGGTGCATAGGTGTGCTGATGAAAGCTCTTATACTTTTGGAATGGCCTTTGCCGAGTTCTTGGCCTTTGCCATTTGGGCTTATATTCCATAAGTTTATGCCGATAGTTCACATTATTCCAATCACCTTGGCTTGATATTTTCTACCATTCCCATCATATGTATTTCTTTTACGGATTTTCTCGGGATTTTTGGTAGCTCGCTTCCTTTACAGAGTATTTTCTTACGTTAGAGTTTGCCGAGGGACTCGGCCAATCTCTTTCTCACTTGCCCTTTCAAAGACACTCAATCGGGCCGCTTTCTTTTTCCTTTGTAACCAAGGCCGCTTTGCTTGTTATTGTGCTTGAGTGAATGCGTGTGCAACATTTAGAGTTTTGATTTTTCTGACTCTTCATGACTTGAAGATCCTTTTTCCAAAATTACTTTTGAGGTTTGACATAGCACAGAGGAATTAAATCCTAAGCCCTGCCTTGTCTCCACATTCTCTTTGACTCATGATAAGATCATCCAATGATTTAGATGCCTTAGTGAATGAGGCAATAACATTCTTGAGGTCATTCTCCTCTTTTCTATAGCAGAATTTCTCGCTACTAATTTAGCATTTTCACCCTTTAAACTTTCATTCTCATCACCTATTTGACTTAGAGTACTCACCTCCTTAGTCGCCTTTGAGTTTTGACTTTTGAGTAGGCCGTTTTCCTCATTCAATAGTGTGTGTGAGGATTTAATGTGTTCAAAATCTTTCATCATTTTGCCTAATGAATCATAAAGATCAGCTGGTGATGAAGGTGTGTGTCACGCTACTATCACTAGTGTCTCGAGTTTGTTGAGTTAGATTGTACCTCATCTTCTTTGATCTTGTTCTTTGCCATCAAGGCATCAAGGCTTCTTCTTCGTAGTCACTGAGTAGTCGCCACCGCTTCTCAATCACCGCCTCTTTGACTTGGTCGCTTTCAAAGAGCCTTTCCCAGCCTATCATTGCCTTTTTCTTTTCTTGTCTTTTTCTCTCAAGATCTTCCTTTCTTCTTCATCCCCGCACTTGTTGACTACAGATATGGACAAATGGCATAGTGACTGTTGTCTACAGCCCAACATAGATACTCAACCTTTGATCACTCTTTTTCCATTCTTGGATTGTCACCTTTTGATACTCAATTTTTGATGATCTTTTCTCTTGGTTGGCCTATCATCCCTTGATTTGGAGGAGCCGAGTGTCTTCTCGAAGATTCACCCTTTCCTCTCTTGTAGTTCTTATTAAAGAACTTGTTAAATCTTTTAACCATCGTGGCTATTTCTTCCGGGTCAATGACCTCTTTGACCTCAGCTCTCTTCCCATCTTTAACACCAGAGCAAATTGCTTTGGGTACAACTGCCTCTTCCTCGGTCTTTTCTTCTCACCAAACTCGTAGGCTTTGAGGTCCGAGAATAACTCATGGTCGATGTCTTTGATAGGTCCATGGAATGTCTCAGTGCTATGACCTTCATTTCCCATTCACCGAAGACTTTTTAGGATCTTCATACACATTTCTTCGTGTATATTCCTTTCCAAGTGCATACCATTTGTGATTTCGTGAACCGAGCATCTAGTTGATCCAGTGTTCTCTCCGAGATCATTTTGAAGTTCTCAAATTTCAGACACCACCGATAATTTGTTTTCTTTGATTTGCTTTCAGCCTTCACAAATCAATGTCACTTTGTCCTGCATTTCTTTAGCCGCTTTTGCATGATTTGACTTTGTTGAATACGGCTTTGTCCAAGGTTTTGTAGAGGATGTCCTCGCTACATTGTCCAGTGTTAAATCTTTTTCATCATCATTTGTCCACTCGCTTCTGGTTTTTCAACCATGACTGGTCTAGAGCAACATCTTCTTCTCCTTCACCGAATCCTTCGTGACAAATTGTTCACCTTTAAGATTTGCAGAGCCCATCTTCTATCACTATCCACATCTCATCATGTAATGCCGATAGATGAGCTCGCATACGACTTTTCCAATCATCAAATTCTTCAATAGTGAACATAGGGATGCGTGTCAAATTTTCTTCCATGATAATAACTTTTAATGATAAAGAAGAGTTTTGAAAGTTTTGAAAAGTTTGAGATCTAGTTCAAGAACTGCGGAGGGTTCAATGAACCAACCGCTCGATACCACTTGTAGGTCCTAAGGGGTGTAAGTGTAAGATTTAGAAGGGGGGTTGAATAAACCTTACCAAATTTTCGATTTAGTCCTTTTAAATCTACAGAGTTGATACTACACAGATGTGTCCTTGATGGATAAATAACTTAGTCACTCAAGAGAGTTAATCACTCAACAAACTCAATCGAGCCGTTGATGGAGTAACTCACCAAGTTAGCTCTAAATTAACTCGATCAGGGGTTTTGTTTTCAAATTTAAGACTTAACACCCTTAAGTTTGATTAAGTAAGAGTTTAGTGCTTGGTTTAAGACTTATAATTTATCAAGTGGATAGCAAATTTATCACAGATATAAGCAGCTAAAATTGCAAGAATTAAAGTGTCGAAATGTAAATGACACAATGAAATTTTTATAGAGGTTCAAGATGGGGTAATTCTTCTACTCTCTCTTTCTCCAACTCCCCGGAGGAATCCACTAAGTAATGATCACTTAAAGTGGTAATACCCGTATATGTCTTGATCACACAAACACTTGATCCTTTGGGACTCACCGAGACGCTTGATCACTCACCAAGCTTCGATTTACTCAGCTTTTCTTCAGCTGGCAAATTTTGGCTACTACATACAAATTCACTTGCTCAAGCTTCTTTCGATTTGATCACGAAGCCCTCCAAAAGCTTAAGACTTGCTCAACTTGAACCTTCCTACAATCCTTCCCGGAATGTAGACCCCTTTGTTTTTAGTATTTTCCTCTTCAACTCGATTGAAGTTATCTTTCCTTCACAAAGTGAGTGTTGGATTGATGTTCTTCGTAATGTAGGCTTGAGGTTTGAGAATATTTCAGCTTCTTCTAATATGCTTGTATATCTCACATATGTGTCATCTATGTATCTCTTCTTTTCTCAAACAAACTCCAAATTTTTTATAGTGAACTTTCAAAAATTTGCCCGTTGAAGAGATAGCTTATTTTTGAAAGTCACTTGCGCCGTTGGCTTGTCTTGTTGCGCTTGAATTGCCATTTCCTCAGATGAATTGTTCTTTTTCACCTTTCGTAGTTCTCGACACGCAGTAGTGCTTCCCATCGTTCATTCCTTTTGCACGCTTCGGGATCGAGCACTCCGAGAAAGGTGGTATGGAGATATTACTTGTTTAAGTAATTTCGATTTCTCAGTAAATCGATCTTTTACGCTTATCTCGACTTGATCGCATTTCTTGCTTTCTCGTGTGACTTAGAGTCGCCTTCCAATCATCGATGACTCTTCATTACTTCAACTTGAGACTTGCTTTTCTTGAGTTGACTTGATCGATGCTCCACTCACCGCATCTCACCGCTTCTTCAAGAGAGTTCCCATCTACTCTTCTTTGCCATACTCACTGCTTAGCAATGAGTCTACCTTCAAGTCTTCAGCTTGTCTTCGCATGTTGGCGTAGGCCGATTAACTCACTTTGGCTACTTATTCATTACAATGCATTTTACAACAAGAATTGGGGTGCCACCTTTCTATTCTAAGTTTTACATGGCATTCATCAAAATCTAAATAATAAAATTCCTAACATCAAGTGGTGACGGTGTGTGTGTCACAAATACTATCATCAAGCGTTCGAAGTTTGATGAGTTAGATTGTACTCATCTTCTTGGTCAGGTTGATCTTGTTCTTTGGCCATCAAGCCAGACGTGGCTTCTTCTTCGTAGTCACTGAGTAGTTAGCTTCATCGCTTTCTCAATCATTGTCTCTTGACTTGGTCGCTTTGCAGTCTAGCCTATCATCGCTTTTTTCCTTTCTTGTCTTCTTTTCTCAAGACCTTCCTTTCTTCTTCATCCCCGTATTTGTCGACTATAGGATATGGACAGTAATGGCATAAACACTGGTTGCTCAGCCCAAAGATAGATATTCAACCTTTGATCGCCTCTTTCCATTCTTGGATTGTCACTTCTTTGATACTCAACTTTTGATGATCTCGTTTGGTTGGCCTATCATCCCTTGATTTGGAGGGAGCCGAGTGTCTTCGAAGATTCACCTCTTTCCTCTCTTGTAGTTCTTATTAAAGAACTTGTTAAATCTTTAACCATCGTGGCTATTTTTCCGGGTCAATTACTTTTGACCTCACCTCTTTCCCATCTTTAACAATTAGAGCAAATTGTTTTGGGTACATCTGCTCTCTTCCTCGGTCTTTTCTTCTCACCAAACTCGTAAGCTTTGAGGTCCGAGAATAACTCATGGTTGATGTCTTGATAGGTCCATGGAATGTCTTAGTGCCATGACCTTCATTTCCCATTCACCGAAGACTTTTTAGATCTTCATACACATTTCCTTCGTCGTATATTCCTTTCCAAGTGCATATATTTCATTTGTGATTTTGTGAACTGAGAGTCTAGTTGATCCAGGTTCTCTCCCGAGATCATTTTGAAGTTCTCAAATTTCTCAGACAATACCGATAATTTGTTTTCTTTGATTTGCTCTAAGCCTTCACAAATCAATGTCACTTGTCCTGCATTTCTTTAGCCGCTTTGCATGATTTGACTTTGTTGAACATGGCTTTGTCCAAGGTTTTGTAGAGGATGTCCTTAGCTACATTGTCCAGGTTATATCTTTTTTTCTCGTCATCATTTGTCCCCTCGCTTCTTGGTTTTTCAACCACGATCGGGTCTAGAGCAACATCTTCTTTCCCTTCACCGCAATCCTTCGTGACAAATTGTTCACCTTTAAGATTTGCAGAGGCCCATCTTCTATCACTATCCACATCTCATCATGTAATGCCGATAGATGAGCCTCGTATACGAATTTTTCCAATCATCAAATTCTTCAATAGTGAACATAGGGATGCGTGTCAAATTTGCTTTCCATGATAATAACTTTTAATGATGAAAAGAGTTTCGAGAGTTTATACTAAAGCAAACTTTGAAAAGTTTGGAGATCTAGTTCAAGAACTGCCATGAGGGTTCAATGAACCAACCGCCCGATACCACTTGTAGGTCCTAAGGGGTGTAAGTGTAAGGTTTAGAAGGGGGTTGAATAAACCTTACCAAATTTTCGATTTAGTCCTTTTTAAATCTACAGAGTTGATACTACACAACAGTGTCTCGATGGACAAATAACTTAGTCACCAAGAGAGTTAATCACTCAACAAATCAATCGAGCCGTTGATGGAGTAACTCACCAAGTTAGCTCTAAATTAACTCGATCGTGGTTTTGTTTTCAAAGACTTAACACCCTTAAGTTTGATTAAGTAAGAGTTTAGTGCTTGGTTTAGTACTTATAATTTATCATGAATAGCAAATTTATCAACAGATATATGCGCTTAAAATTGCAAGAATTAAAGTAAAATGTAAATGACACAATGAAATTTTTATAGAGGTTCAAGACGGGGTAATTCTTCTACTCCTCTCTTCTCCAACTCCTGATGTAATCCACTAAGAATGACGCTTTACAAAGTGGTAATACCCGATAAGTTTTGATCACACAATGACTTGATCCTTTGGGACTCACCGAGACGCCTTGATCACTCACTTGCTTCTCGACGACTCCACTGGGCCTTCTTCACAGGCGCACCGCTTTGCTACTACAAATACCACTTGCTCAAGCTCTTGATTTGATCACGAAGCCTCCAAAAGCTTAAGACTCGCTCAACCTTGAACCTTCCTACAATCCTTCCCCGGAATGTAGACCCCTTTGTTTTCGCATTTTCCTCTTCAACCGGTTGAAGTTATCTTTCCTTCACAGTGAGTGTTGATTGATGTTCTTCGTAATGTAGGCTTGAGGATTGAGACTATTTCAATTTTTCTAATATGCTTGTATATCTCTGGTCCGTGTGTCATCTATGTATATATTTTTTTTTTTCAAACAAACTCCTCAAATTTTTATAGTGAACTTTCAAAAATTTGCCCGAAGAGATAAGCTTATTTTTGAAAGTCACTTGCGGCCGTTGGTTTGTCTTGTTGCGCTTCTTGAATTGCCATTTCCTCGTATGAATTGTTCTTTTTCACCTTTTCGCAGTTCTCGACACGGTAGTGCTTCCCATCGTTCATTCCTTTGCACGCTTTCCTCGGGACCGAGCACTCTGAGAAAGGTGGTAATGGAGATATTACTTGTTTAAGTAATTCTCTTGATTTCTGGCAACGGATCTTTTACGCTTATCTCGACTTGATTGCATTTCCTTGCTTTCCCAGTGTGACTTAGAGTCACCTTCCAATCATTGGATGATTCTTCCGGCTACTTCAACTTGAGACTCGGCTTTTCTCGAAGCCGATTGATCGATGCCCACTCACCAAGATCTCACCGCTTCTTCAAAGAGTTCCCATCCACTCTTTTTTTGCCATACTCACCGCCTCGCAATGAGTCTTCCTTCAAGTCTTCGCTGTCTTCTTGCATGTTAGGGCGTAGGCCGACTTAACTCACCTTGGCCACTTATTTATTACAATGCATTTTACAACAAGAATTGGGGTGCCAACTTTCTATTCTAAGCTTTTACATGGCATTCATCAAAATCTAAACAATAAAATTCCTAACAAAATGCGAGTTTCATAAACTAGAAATCAAAACATAGGTTCAAACGTAAGTTACATCAATCCCCTAGAAATATAGGTTTAGCTCATAATGGATGTACAAAAACTCATGAAGAAATAATTATACATCTCGAAAAATTGACAAAGAAAAGCAAAGAAAGAATTGAGAAGAAAAGAGAAGGAATTCTCTGTGTCCCGGATGAGAAGTGCCTCAATTGCCGTCCCGAACCCTAGCTCGTGTGTCTCTTGCCTTGTGTTGTGCTCAAAATAATGTCCGACCTCCCCCGTCCTGCACGCCCGTGGTGTATTTATAAGTCATCGAAAACGCTGGGCAAAAGCCCAAGAAATAATATAAGCCCACATATTTATAAGTCGAGAATGACCTCGATGCTTTAGAATATCTTCAAACTGCTTCACGCCGGCGCTGTGAAATAATATAAGCCCAGCCGCCTTCGCTTCCCTCGCTTCCATCGCACTTTCGTTCGTTGATGCACATCGCAAAGGCTGACTTCGTCATTTCGCCTTAGATGTGATGCTGCGCATACTTCTGAAGGCCAGCAGCTTCTCCTGTTTTCAACGCCTATTTTCGCTAATGGTTGCTGCATTTCGGCGCTGTCTAAACGCCCCGCTTTTACCAATTTTGCTCAATTCGCTAACAAGATCAGATCCCAATATTTCTTTTTCAACTTCTAAAATGCGATATTCACCGAAACACGTTTTTCACCATTTTTGCTCAATTTCGTATCAAGATCAGTCCCAATTCTCGAACGACAACAAATGACACGAACTCGACTAAACGTAAATAAAATACTCAAAACATTGCAAAATCCTAGTCTAGAATACTCAATACATTGGTATAAAAACCAACTTAACAAATACCCCCAAACTTAGATGTTTGCTTGTCCTCAAGCAATTACAGACTCTAAAAATCGACAAACATGAAGGAAACAAAAATGAAGACGATCGACTCAACAAACCAACTACAAACTTCACAACCAAACTCATTCGTCAAATTTCGTTTACTATCAATCAAGCACATGATTTTCACAAAGTGATCATGAAGGTGGAATGTTCATGCCAACTCCGCTTTCATTATCTTGATAGACTCACGCAATCAAGTGTTTTCAAATGATCCACTTATTGAATATAAAGATGAGATGCTTACCGGACTCCATAGGCTTGTCTTTCACACTAATCTCCACTAATGTAGGCTAATGTAACACAAGGATCAATAGGACTTTTAAAGTTTGTAATGTGGGCTTAGGGTAAGGTAGGAAAATATAGGATTAAGTAGCTCAAATCATCCAAACACACAATTATCACTTCGAATCATCAATTAGCAACTACCCTTCACTTTTTGACATCCCCAATGTTTATGAACCTTCAATCCCGCTGATTTTTCTCATCATTTTTTTCTTTTTTTCTTCTTTTTTTCTTCTTTTTTTAACCCCCAAACTTATTCTTTTGCATACATGGGGTTTCATATTTTCTTTTCTCAACTTCATTCAATTAAATACATACCCTTCTCACTATACCCTCCTCAACCTTCAACATTTTTCTATACTTTGTGTGTATGAGTGATGGGTAATTGTGGATATTCACATTAGGCTCGGGGTATTAGATTGGTTGCCAAAGAAACGGATTTATAAGGCTCAAAGGGGGACACTAGGAAAATATAATACAAAGGTAAGCATTTTAGGTAACTCGGTTTGTTCAAAGATAGCCTACATCACTTCCTTAATGTTACTTCACCTAGATTTCGCCTCGACTAGTGATCGACAAGTTCTAATCCGGTGGGATCATAAAGAAAACACTAACTCGCATAAATCATCCCCAAATAAATCAACAGAGTTAAGCACATAGATGGAATTAATGGAAAGAAGATTAAATCACAGTTCAAACACATGCTCTTTTTGACCGCTCAACTCATATTCAACAAATTCACTTAGTCATGCAGGTTTCACGCTTTTACAAACGACCCGACTCGACTCTGACTCTTTTTTTAAAAATAGATTGCACCCCCAAACTTAAACGACATTGTCCCCAATGGAGAGATGGGAGAAAGGACTTTCCTGGTAGCCGAGGAGCGAAGGCTCTTTAAGTCATGTGGTACTACTACGTGTAGGAGGTGTCTCGTATAAGCTCACAATGCATCCTAGCACACAAGCCCATGGGTGTTGTATGCCTCCGAGGTGTGGTCTTGTTCTTCCCATTCGCCATAGTCCGGTCCCTCTTTGGTTTCGCATTTTTGCAACCTAGCAAGGTAGACAAGAAAATAAAACTCGTGGAACCAAGGAATTCGGTTATGGGTGAGAAATCGAGAATCAAAGCCCATACATAATGCACCCAAGTAGAAAATATAATGCCATGTCAAAAAGATAATCATAGAAATGCAAGATAGCACTAAACACTTTGAAACTATCATTGGGGCATTTTATCAAACACCTCATATGCATGAATTTGGGCAAAGATAGTGAATGCAATGGATAACTCAATTCAATCCTAAAAATCAGCACCAAGCCTAAGTCTAGCATGAACAACCAATCCACAATCCACAAATCAACAACAATTATCCTAGCACTACTACAATCCAATCACACCAAAAATCACAAGATGGGGAAAACCATGGGGTGGGGTTTGGAAGTTGCAAACTTACCAAATAGTGAATGGATGAGATGAATATGGTGTGTGTGGTGTTATAATGCTCCTTTGTGAAGATGGAGTGGGATATGTGGGAGTTGCACCAATAAGAGGGGTGGGGTATGATGCAACTTACTACTCCTAAGAATGCAAAAAATTCAGAAAACACAAAAACAACTACTAAACTAAATTAAAACTAAGAAAGCAATAAAAGGGCTTGGGTTGCCTCCCAAGAAGCGCTAAGTTTACAAACTTCCAGATTTGACTATGTCGATTATCCTCAAGTTGGGGCTCCAATAGGCATGTTGTCCACATTTCCCTTAGAAGCTTCCCAACATCCAATGTCTTTCACTATATTCCCAACCATCTCGCTTACCATCCTTTAATTCAAATTTTAGCCTTTGTTGGTTGGATGGATGGTGAGTACAACTTTATCCTCCTTTACTTTACCCGCAGTTAGCTCCCCTATTTCTACATCGATCAAAGCCCGTGTTGTAGCTAAAAACGGTCGCCCAAATATGATAGGTGTTTTCTTGTCATCGTTCACGCCCAACACTAGAAAATCCACGGAAAAACAAATTTATTAATTCTTACCAATATGTCTTCAATGATTCCCCATGGATAGGCGATGGATCGATCAAAAAACTCCAAAGTGATGTTGGGCGGCTTCACCTCCCCGAGCCCAAACTTCGTCACATCGCCAGAGATATCGATTCGTGACTGACCCCAAGATCACAAAGTGGTTTCTCAAAGAAAACCCCTCCAATAGTACAAGGAATATTAAAACTCCCCGATCCTTCATTTTCTCGATGTAGTTTACTACGACTATCGACTACACTCCTCCATCCAAATAGATAGTCTCAAAATCTTCCAACTTCATTTTCTTGATTCCACTGGTTTCGCATAAATAGGTGATTCTTGGGGTCAATGAATTTTTACTTCTTTTTCACGTAAACCGCATTGCAATGTTTTCTGGATTAACCTCTGATCACTCGAACTTTCCTTCGCTGCAATGAATTCACGGTTGTAGCTAATCGACCCATTTGTGTCTCGATCGACCTAATGTGCATCTCCATTGTGCTCACCTTAGTAGTCGGACCATCAATTTGCGCCTCACTCCTATTCATTCGATTCCCCCCGGTCTCTCCGATGAATGAGCCGAGCATCTCCTCTAGCCGATCGCTTTTTTCACCTCCGAGTGCATTGGGCCGGATGGGTTTGGATAACCCGAGATGGATTCAATACGTTCTTGTTGTTGCTATAAGAGAGATTCTCATGATTGCGAAGTCCCCCGTGGTAGTGAGTTGGTAATGAATTGCCTCTATTATTAAAATCCCAATTATTCACATAATTGACTTGCTCGGCCTCGTGAGTGGCGGCTGCGTGAACGGTGGGTGGGAGTGCGGCTTCTCGTGGTGTGTTGCCGTATTCATGATTGCTAATTGCTTTGTCGGACTTGAGATTGAGCCGCCAAAGTCGACATTGTATCGACTCAAGAACACCGAATCGGCTTGGTGCCGATCTCTCGGAGGCGATTGATAGTTGTTTGTGGCCATTTCTTCAAGTAGAAGTAAGGCCTCAATCGGTGTTTTAGCCATCAATGTACTTCTTGATGCCGCATCTAGTATCATCCTCGTATGCCCATTCGCCCATTGTAGAAATATTGAACCCTCTCGCTACCAGCATATCCATGTTGTGGGCATCTCCGCAATGAGATCTTTAAATCGCTACCAAGCTTCGTATAACGGCTCAAAATCAACTGTTGGAACCGGGCTATCTCGCTCTTTAGTTGGAGTGTCTTCTTTGGGAGGGAAAAATTTTGCTAAGAATTTTTGAGTCGATCATCCTAAACGTAATACTCCCAGGGGCGAACGCCCCGAATTGCCTGGCCTTATCCTAGAGTGAAAATGGGAAAAGCCTCAATCTAATGGCCTCGTCGCTCACACCATTCATCTTGATTGTGTCGCAAATTTCTAGGAATGTGGCCGATGTGTATTCGGATCATCCACCGGACTCCCCAAATCGATTCTCACAACCATGCTTATGAGGCCTTGTTTCAATTCAAAATTATTCGCATTTATGGATCAAGCGACAATTCGGAGTAGTTCTATTCACGGTCGCAAAAAGTAATCCGGATTGCCGCTTTTCTCGGTGCTCTTTTGTGGTGGCACATTCACAACCTGATTTCCGTTGTTCTCATCTTTCCCGCCGCCATTGCGATTCTCTACTTGCTTTGCTCGGATTGCTCAAGTGTCCTTTCAATCTCTGGATCAAAGGAAGCAAATTAATATATTTGGAATCTCGCATAAACAGACAAGTCAAATGAGAAAAATGAAATAATAAATCTTATACTAGTCTAGATTAGGATTAAGACTACGTGGTAATAATATTAGTTTAAAATAGGATAAAACAATCCCCTGACAACGCGCGCAAAAACTTGATCGCGAAATTCTTACCGCAAGCGTACGGTGTCAAATTTTAGTATAGGTTTTGAAAGTAGGGATATCGTCTCCACAGGGATTGTTATCCAATTTTATACTAAGTACTATAATTAAAATAGCTTAATTCTATCTAGAAATCGAAAATAGATGAGAATTTATTAAACTAAAAATAAAACTAAAAATAAGCAAATAACTGGTTCAGACAATTAATCAAACACTTGAGAAATGAATTCTAGATGGTTGATTTCACCTAGTTATCCCCTATGTTTACAATCCAGTTTATTAATCACAAGCTATTAATATATAAGCCAATATTCCTACCGTTTATCACTTCCTCTCTCGAGTGCCAAGTGATTCTAGTTCCAATTTCTGATTTCGATATCTCTATAAAAATCATAAATTAAACCCTAATACGCTCAATGAATATTCTATCACAGGCTTCAAAAGATTCATAAATCTCTTGATTCTATGAAACCCTAGGTTGTGCTATTCTATGGCCAGGCGCGCCTTAGAACGTCCTGTTGCCTGCTCGTCTCACGCCCGGGCGCAAAGCAGGCTGTAGCCGCTCGCGATAGCGCGCCAGGCTGCCCGCTCCCTTGCTCCATCGCAACCTGCTGCTGTCTGGTTGATGCGCGCTGCAGCGCTGGACTTCGTGCGCTGCAGCGCTGGATGCTGATCATCATGTGCACACCTGCCAAGACCGTCGCGCGCTGGCAGCTTTCCCGTGGGAGCCGCAGCGCGCCTTATTACTCGAACACTAATGGTTGTTGCACGCGTCACACGGGCGCCGCAACCTTGCTTTTGGCGCGCCGCAGCTTCACCAACGCCCCGCCCCGCCAATATCACCCCCTGTGACTGCTTTGGGGGGTTTAAGCTGCTAGGCCAGATGTGACTCCAATTGTTCCGTTTTTTCAACTTCTAAAATGCGATATTCACCGCCTAAACACGTTTTTCACCGTTTTGCTCAATTTCGCTATCAAGATCAGTCCCAATTCTCGAATGATGACAAATGACACGAACTCGACTCAAACGACACTAAAATACTCGAAAACACCGCAAAATCCTAGTCTAGAATACTCAATACATTGGTATAAAAACCAACTTAACGCTTAGCAAAGAGAGTCATCCCTTCACGCTCTCTCCCATTCGCAATTTACCATTTCATTCTTTTCCTCTTGCCTCTTCTTAGCTTCGTAAACCTTGCGTGCAACTTCCATATTAGCAAGGTGATCGAATCCAACCCAATATATGATCCCTTTATTCGGGATCAACATACGGAATGTCCTTTAGTTTTGGCCGCGGTTGATCGCTTCTCCCATCGCCACCATGACTATCCTTGTTGACTCAGCTTCTGTTGGATCTCAAGCATTTGATCGCATTGACGATCGCCCCCATAAACCAACACAAGTCTTTTCTAGCGCGTTTTGTCCTCACTCATGTGCACCATGGAAACGTTCCCAGGGTTTCAACTATCCGTGTCTCTCTAGGCCAAGCACGTTTAACCTCAAAGTTTCTATGTAATAGGCACCAGAAAATAAGATGCATCTGTTGGTATAGGTAGTCCATATCAAATCCTTTAAGCTCTCTTTTAATCAGTGCAATCTAGAGCTCACGAGTCCACCGCGGGCTGCGCCAGTGCCTCTTTTTAAAGCCTATTGCGGTGTGATCTTTGGACCAAAGCCCAACAACCCCCTCCAAATGTCTGCCAAAGATCTTAGCTCCAAAGTGCTTGGCAACCTCTCACGCTTCGCTAAACTTTCTCAAGATTAACGCCAACTTATCGCTTCAGCGTCGTGTCACGCTAGCCTCTCGATTCGGCCACCTAAAGAACCTACACCTTCGGTTCCAAATGCTTTACCTCGGTTAATGCTAACTTCTTCGCTTCAAGCGTCGCGTCATGCCAGCCTCTCGCTTCCGTCCACCCAAAAATTTACCTACACCTTCGCCTGCATTTATCTTAGTTCCGCCATCTAGCAACCTACCCTTCAATTCTAGTCCTTTTACCTCACGCGCGCCCGGATCTCGCCCCACCAAGCCTCCAGCAACCTCCACTACAAACAAGTGCTTCCAAGGGAACTCGAACGCGTGACCTTCTCGATACCGCTTGTTGGACCTCAAGCGCTTGCTCGGATTGATGACTATCCCCACAAACCAACACGAGTCTTTTCTAGCGCATTTTATCCTCACTCACGCGCACCGTGGAAAACTTCCCCAGGGTCACCCATCCCATGTCTACTCCAGGCCAAGCACGCTTAACCTCAGAGTTTCTATGTAATGGGCACCGAGAAAAGAAGATGCATATGTTGGTATAGGTAGTCCATATAAAATCCTTTAAGCTCTCCTTTAACTATGCAATCCAGTGCTCACGAGTTCAAATTGCGGGCTGCGCCTCGCGCCTCTTTTAAAGCCCATTGTAGGCAGGATGTTGGACCAAAGCCCAACAACTTCCCTTTCTCTGGGAGTATATTGTCTTGGTTTCGACTTTCCAAATGAGTGATCTTTGAACTTGATGCTTTCTCACTGCTTTCATCACGCTCAATTCCTTCTCCCGGATAGATCATATACTTGAGGTAGAGTCATATCTTTAAAGTAGCCTTCCGCTTCAAGAGTCTGGAATTCCTCTAGAGATCAAGGCTCAGCTCCAACGATCGGGCATGGCGAATTCTCTTGGGGTTTTATTGCAATGTGCGATCCTTTCGGGCCGGAGGACCACCATACTATTTTCTCGATTTCTTGAACATGCGTTGATTGCTTCTCGGCCTACCTTTTCGAATTCACCTTCAATGGTCATTCTTGCATCTTTCACAACCATCTCGACTTTACGCTAACGGTCCCTTTCTCGGTAGCTTGCTGAGGATAGAAGCAGTGACATCACCTTGCTGTAGGGTTTTAGCATACATGAGTTTCAAATGAAGGTTTTTCGAACTTCCTTCCCCCTCAGATGTGTCACCTTTCTTCGCCTTCTTATTACTCCTCTTCTTCTCATTCAATCCTTTTACAGCCTCATCGTCCCTCTTTTTGGCATCATCACCAAATGGAAGGGTTAGGCCAGGGAATAAACCGCTTAGAAGAAAATCCAGTCGGTGATAGTAGAGTTCTGCTTGATATCTACACTGGAGTGGGCTGTTCGGAATTCTGACCGAGTAACCTTAGACTCAGCTGCCACCAACTTCATCTCCGCCATTAGAAGACTAAACTTCTGGTTCATGTTGTCCTCTAGGCGTGCAATCTCTCTCTGGTGGTGATGCTTGAGCAACTCCATGTCTGACTTAGTGCACGGTTTCCATTCTGACCATATACTCTTTTATCCTCTCTTCAAACTTGAAGTGTCCGCACTCCATACCAACATTTTAGCAAATAAAGCCTTGAAGTAACAGACACTGCTCCGAGTGCATGGCGGCTTATTGTCTTTGCCCATTCCCTAATCCAAGCACAACTCCTCTCAAATTAGTAGTGAGGGTTGCAACGCGATTGTCCAATCTAAGATCCAGGATGTATGGTGGCGTTCCATCCTCAATCTTAACATCTTCTTCCATCTCAAATGAGTTTATCTTTTTTGAGTTACCATGTCCTCACTGTCTCATCGGCGTCATTGAGTTTGTGTGGCCCGGGGTGATGGCTCATCATCAAAGTTGAATCTCATGGGAGCCGTCTTATCACCGACATTGCTCCGAGATTTGAGAACATCCTCAGCCTTGTCCATCGTTGAATCTTCATGGTGTGTGGACTCGGCTTCATCCTCGGATCCCGAAAATGACGTGTCAATGTGTTCTTAGGAATCACAATGGGCACCGATCTCCTCTTCTCGCAATAGTTCCTTCGACTTGAGGAATGTTCTGTTGTTCTAGCTCTTTACCTAAGGAAGTCTCAACCTCCTTTAGGCCTTCATTACCCCCAGCAGTCTCAACCGCTATGGAGCCTTCTACAATCCCTTCGATAGACTCAGCTGTCTTAGGGTCTTCTACATTGGCATCCTTTGGAGTCTCAACTCCTTGGATTGCACTTTCATGGCCGAGAGTCTCAACTCCCGAGGCCTCTCCATCCTTTGCCTTAGCCGCAGCAGCTTCATTAGCATATCGGAGGAAATCTCAACCGAGACAGATTCAATCTGCCTCGATAGTCGTTAATTTCACTCTTTCTCGATGACTTGCTCTTCTTTGCCTCCAAATTTTAATGTTTTGTCTCCCATAACATCCTCCGACCTCGCCAGGTGGAGAGAGCTTCCCCCTCAGCTGGAGCACTAGCTGAGTGAACGACAATGGGGTTACTCTGAGACACAAGACTATAGTTTTCTTTGAGTATTCAGTTGTTGGGGCGGGTGTCCCAATGCCTTCTTCGAGGGTAGGCTTGGCTTGGGTGCCCACATTCCCGCCTTCATTGCCATTTCCGAGAGCCTTCTTGAGAATGCATTGGGGTCGTGGTCACCGCAATGGTAGAGGCAATCTCTGTGCCACTCCCAATGGATCGATCCTAGGAGAGACTTTGGAGGACTCTCCCGGACCTTCTTGAAGGTTTTGCTCGTGTTTGGCTCTTGATTCTCTAGTGGCCTGCTTAACTCGCCTTTTCGATCGCTTTGCAATGGTCCATCTCCTCATCGGCTTGTCGGTGGACTCCACAAGATGTTCATAGGTCCCCGTGTGCAAACATATTTTGGATTTCTCCAAGGATTTAGCTCTCTCTTGGGCCTGCTCCTTCTCATCCTCCTTAATGGCCCTAAGAGAATCCATGCAAAACTCTTCATCTAGGGCTTGATGGATGGTTACATCTCCAAGGAAATGTAGAATCTCCTCTTCTTCATCAATAAACTCGGGCGAGTGAACTCACGCCAGAGTAATCGAGTTTCCAGTTCTTCCAATTCCTTAGCCTTGTCTGAATGTCTGGATAGACTAGAGAGTGCATAATAAGGTCATCATCATCTTCCTCTCCGGCCTCTTGAATGGTGGTTAATGGAGCTTGCTCCTCCTCAGACTCAACTGCATCAGTCTGAGAGGGTGAGATAACATTTTCTTCTTCCGTCTTGGCTGTCTCAGCTCCTTCTGTCTCCACAATTGTCTCCCGCACACAGGTCTTTATATACTCGGCAAGACGTTGATCTTCTTGGGCTCATCAACGTTTTCCTGAGACTGCTCCTCCTGAGGATCAATTGTCTCAATTATCTCTTCAGGCTGAGTACCGGACTCGGTTGTCTTCTCTAATTCAGATTTCTTAAACAACTGTCTTCTCTTGGTAGAAACCAGTGGAATCTCTGGTTCCACTCCTGTAGGCTCTTCAAGGGTGAAGACATGTATTTCAATAGAATCCTTCTTTGACGCAGCTGCCTTCCTCGACTTGGCAGTGCGCTTCTTCTTCACGATCCGTGAGGAAGGTATAGGTTCCTCCTCGCCCCTTTGTAGGGCAGGGGCATCGGCCGCTGGGCGGTGTGCTTTGGGTTTGGCTGCATGGGCGGTGCTTTCTTTGTCTTGGCCGCGAGGTGCGAGTTTGGATGTCGCACTCTTTTCTTGGAAATCGGCTTTGGGGAGAGAGTTAGGAGGTCTCAACTATGTCTTCTGGGGTCGGCTAATTCCCTCTCACTTGTATCCACCTTTCTCGCATGGGCTTTCTTCTCGCGTGCGTAGAGGTTAGCTTTGAACATCCTCTTGTTTGCATGGAAAGGCTTTCCATGGCGCAATGCAATCCCCTTAACCTCTATTAAGTGGCCAATGACAAGGCCATAACCCAGCGAGCATCCAAAAGTCCCATCTTCCTTATAGGACTTGTTGATCACGTTCTGGAACACTCGGCTGAAGACGAACTCAGCCCAGTTCATCTTCTTGTCTTGCATTATTGCAACCATCACAATCAGCTTAGTCCGAGATAGCTGATTGAAGCTCTCGAACTTCATATCCATGCATTTGGACACGATGTCCATCAACTTGTGGTAATCTTCCTTCGTAAAATCTTTTTAGTCAGTATACACAACTTTAGCAAAGATATCCGACTTTGCAACTTCCTTCCAAGCTGCAGCCAAGTTGACATCCTTCTCAGCAATGTCCTTCAAACTTTTAGATGGTGAGAAACAATGCTCAGCAAGGTCCTTTGCAGTTATCTTGATGGCCTTGTCGTGGATGGATGAGCGAATCTCATCGTCATGTACCTCGGTGTTTACGTAAAACATGGCGACCTCCTCCAAATAGGTATGTGTGAACTGCATTAAGAGAAAGTCCTTCAGACCGGACTTTTCCTACTTTTCAGCTATCTTCTTCACCAGGGCCTCATCAGCACCCTGTTTGATCATGCCCTTGAAATCCACAGATGCTCCAGAGTGGATTTTCTCAGGTAGATTCGCGAAATCATGATTTACATCCATTTACAAAACTTTTGAATCGAGAAAAACATGAAAACTTGGACTTAGAGTGGTAGGGTATAGAATGGTTTGCAGAGAGAAAAATTGTTTGCTTGATGAAGATGAGAGTTTGTGTGAGGAGAGAGAAAAATGAATTTTGGTATATAAGGGACTTGAAAGGATGGTTTTGGAATTTGAAAAATTTGATCAAGATCATCGGTCGATTGACTCTTCAAAAGCGCATTAATTTCCCCATTAAATGCGGCATCATTTATATCCAATCATATTGTTTACTATGCGCTTTTGTCTTGAAAGTCATAATTACGCCGACGCTCATCCTTAAAAACATTCCCGCTTGAATAAAACAATTGCGTTTTGTCACTTAGCTTATCCATGATTCACTTTCTTCCAAAGTGACTTAGCTTTGCTTTGCTCTTCACATAACATCACTCAATTGCCGCCTAACTCAAAATCTATTTTGACTTTTCCGACTAGTTATTTCACTTGGTGAAATGTGAAACTTGCCCATTTTTCATTCTCTCTTCTTCCATCTCTCAACATTGAGTCTTCGAATATTCTAACTCAAACAATTAAACCTAACTCATTCTTGAGCTCTTCAAACCCCGATTCACATAATGGCTTTGTGAATATGTCTCGCTAATCGCATATCAATTGAGATGTATTCCAAAGTGATGTCTTTCTTTTCAACATGATCTCTTATAAAATGATATGTGACATCAATGTGCTTTGTTCTTCAATGCAACATCGGATTCTGAGTGATTGCAATATCACTAGTATTATCACACATAATTGGAATCTCTATTTCTTCAATATCATAATCTCTCACCGTGATGTCTCATCCATAAGACTTGGGCACAATTTGCCCGCCCAGCAGTATGTACTGCCTTGATTGTGGATGTAGCTATTGAGTTTTGTTTCTTTCTCAACCAATAAACCAACCTATTTCCAAGAATTTGACATGTACCAGAAGTACTCTTCCTGTCAACTCTACATCTAACATAGTCTGAGTCTGAGTATCCTATCAGCTTGAATCCTCCTTCCTTTGGATCAGTGTTGTAAAAATCGGCCTAAGCGGCCGATTAGGCGCCCCTAGGCCGATCCAATTTTCCCAAAATCGGCATAGGTGCCCGCCTAGGCGGCCAAAAAATTGGAAAAACATCGGGAAAAAATCGGTCTAGGCGGTCTAGTCGAAATAAATTGGCCAAAAATCGGCAATAATCGGCCAAAATACAAGAAAATGAAAAAAAAATGAGAAAAACTTGGTGTTTCTAGGCCCGCCTAGGCGCCCGCCATTGCCCGATCGGTGCCTAGCGATTTACGCAACCTTGATTTGGATACCATAAGTGACTTCGACATCCCTACAAATACCTTAGGATTCTCTTTGCAGTAGTCATGTGACTCTCTTTTGGTGCAGATTGAAATCTAGCACATACACCTACTATAAAGGTGATGTCTGGCCTGTTTGCTGTTAGATAGAGCAAAGATCCAATGAGGGCCCTATATCTGGTTTGATCAAGAGCTTTGACATCTACATCCATGTCCATCTTGACTGATGTATTCATAGGAATCTTCACAGAAGACTTCTTCCATACCAAATTTCTTCATTAAATCTCTGGTATACTTGGCTTGGCTTATGAAGGTTTCATCCTTTAATTGCTTGACTTGAAGTCCTAGGAAGAAAGTCAGCTCTCCCATCATGCTCATTTTAAATTTGCCTTGCATGAGGTTTAAGAACTTGTCACACAGTTTTTTGTTTGTGGATCCAAAAATAATATCATCCACATATATTTGAACGAGCAGTATACTCTCTCCATCTTGAATCCTGAAGAGTGTTCTCATCAATCTTGCCTTTGGTGAATCCATTGTCAATTAGAAACTGAGACAATGTATCATACCATGCTCTTGGTGCTTGTTTCAATCCATATAATGCTTTCTTGAGCTTGTAGACTTTATCTCCAATAGTTTTCTGCTCAAAACCTGGAGGTTGTTCAACATAGACTTCTTCCTCTAATACCGTTTGGAAATGCACTCTTCACATCCATTTGATATACAAAGGAAGTTCTTGTGTGCAACATAAGCAAGAAACATCCTTATTGCTTCCAATCCGCAACAGGAGCAAAGGTTTCATCAAAATCTATACATTCTTCTTGGCAATACCCTTTGGCGCATCCTTCCTCATTCATCTTGTTTCTCGAATACCCACTTAGTACCAATAACATTTTGGTGGGTAGGCCTTTGAACTAATTCCCATACTTTGTTTCTTTCAAATTGATTCAGCTCTTCTTGCATGGCCTGAATCCAATGTGTATCTTCCAATGCTTGAGACACATATTTAGGCTCTATTTAGGAAATAAAACAAGTGAACATTGCTTCATGATGTGCTCTGGATCTGGTTCTTATGCCATCTCTAACATCTCCAATAATTAACTCAGGTGGATGGTCTCTCAGCCATCTCACATCAAGTTGGGGTATGTCTGCTGGATTCAGCCGTCTCGCAGCTAAGTTGTCTTGAACAATTTTTTCATCTTCATTCAGCTGTAGACCTTCCAGCTATCTTTGAGATTCAGCTATCTCATCATCATCAGGGTTAAGTGCTATCACATCAGCTTCAATATAAGGACTCTTCTGCATAGTTGACTGATTCAACTTATCAGCTAACTCATCAATGTTTTCTCCATTCACATTAGGTTCATCAAAAACCATATGGATTGACTCTTCTGTGACCATAGTCCTCTTGTTCAAAGACTTATAGGCTTTACTTTCAGCTATGTATCCCAAAAAGATACCTTCATTAGCTTTAGCATCAAAAACCTTTAAATTATCCTTGTCATTATTATGGATGAAACATTTACATCCAAATATCTTGAAATATCCAACATTTGGCTTTCTCCCTGTCCAAATCTCATATGGAGTCTTGGTCAATTGCCTATTAATCATGCATCTATTTTGAGTGTAGCATGTTGTATTTATAGCTTCAGCCCAAAATCTCTTAGGCAATCCAAAAAACATTGTCTTTGCAGCTTCCTTGAGAGTTCTGTTCCTTCTTTCGGCTACTCCATTCTCACGTGGAGCCCTTGCTTCGATAACTCATGAGCAATACCATTTTCAACACAATCTTGAGTTATTATCCCATTGACAAACTTAGTTCCTCTGTCAGATCTTATCTTTATAATGGTTTGACTCTTCTCATGTTGAACTCTTCTCATCAGCTGAGGTAACTTCTGCAGTGTTTCCTTCTTTTTACACATGAAAATTGACCATGTATATCTTGAATAATCATCCACCACCACTAAGGTGTATTTCTTTCCACCGATGCTTTAGTTGGTTCAATTGGACCAAATAAATTCATATGCAACAGATGCAATATCCTGGTTGAAGAAGGACTTGGCTTATCCTTGAATGATGATTTGATTTGCTTTCCCATCTGGCTTCACATATACTTTCTTTCTTATACATTGAGTCTGGCAATCCTTCTACAAGATGACTTCTTGCAAGTTTGTTGATTGTCTTGAAATTTAAGTTACTCGACTTATTATGCCACATCCAACTTGATTCACCAGACTCCTTGCTAGCACACATGTGTTTGGTGTAGCAAAGAGGGCCAATCTACTCACATACATATTCTTTTGCCTTGTTCCTTGCAACACAATTTCATTTGATTCAAGATCTTTGATCGACATACTCCTATGTTGGTGATGCTTAACAAGTTGAAGTTGAGTCCTTCAACAAAAGCAACATCTGTGATCTCCAATCCATTTTTCTTGATGGATCATGTGCCTTTGATCTCCCCTGGAGCTTCATTTCCTCCAAATATAACTTTAGCACCTCTAATCTCCTTGAATCTTGACAGATTTTTCTTGTTCCCTGTCATATATGTCCGAACAACCACTATCCATGTACCAGGTTCCTGGCATTGGTTGCCCTTAAACCGAATCAAGGAAATCGCTTTTAGGTACCCATACTTGTCTCAGGTCCTGGGGAGGTTAGCGCTAGAAGATGTTCCAACCAATCTATAGGCAGATGATCTGACTTTAAGAGGTTGCCATCTATCGGTACCATAATCATAAAGCACATTAGCAAATTGCTTGGGGGTTTTAGGATCATACAACTCTCTTTTGTCTCGTATGCCTATGTATGCGGTTTAGCAATTGCTTTCTTGGAATAGTTATGAAATCTCTGAGTGTAGTGCTTGGGTGCATATGTGTCTTTGATAATAGCTCTTTTGCCTTGGGAATGACCTTTCTTTGAGGTTGAGGTCTTTGCCATTTTGGCTTGTTTCCCATAGGTCTTTCTTTGATGTTTCACATTATTCCAATCGGCTTGGTTTGGATAATTTCTACAATTCCCATCATATGTATTTCTTTGATGAAATTTACGGGGCTTTTGTAGCTCTGTTTGCTTCATACATAGTATTTTTCTGTTTGGAGTCCGCCGAGGACTGTCAATTTCTTCTCACTTTGTCCTTTCAAATACTCTCTACCGACTTCTTTCTCTTTCCTTTGTAACCAAGGCTAGTATGATTGTGATTGTGCTTTGGAGTAAATGTGGGTGCAACATTTGATGTTTGGGTTTTGGGTTCCTTCATTACTTGAAGATCCTTTTCCAAAATCACTCTTGGAGTTTGACTATGCACAAAAGAATCAAATCATATGCTGTTTTGTCTCCACATTCTTTTGACTCATAATAAGTTCATCCAATGATTTGGATGCTTTTGTAAATGAGGCAATCACATTCTTGAGATTTTTTCCCTCTTTTCTATAGCAAATGCTAACTGCTAAGATCTTTGCATTTTTAGCCTTGACTTAGTGTTCTCATCGGCTATGTGACTCGAGTACTAAGCTCTTTTGTCAACATTAGTTTTGGCTTTTAAGCTGGCTGTTTTCCTCATTTAAAAGTGTGTGAGAGGTTTTAATGTGCTCAAAATCTTTCATCATTTTACCTAATGAATCATAAAGATCTCGTGGGTGATGAAGTGTGTGTATCACGATCACTATCACCGAATTTGAATGAGATGAGTTAGAGTGTACCTCATCTTGTTGATCTTGTTGATCTTGTTCTTTGGCCATGAGGCGAGATCAAAGCCTCTTCCTCTCGTATCACTTGAGTAGTCACCTTTACTACTATCTCGAGTCTGCTCACTTGGCTAGCTCAAGCGGTCTCGGCTTGACCAACATGGCTTTCTTTTTTCTTGTCTTCGCTCTCAAGACTCTTCTTTCTTGCTCGTTCTTATACTTGTTGGTGGTGGATAGGAACAATCAACAGCAAAATGTCCTGGTTGTCTACAATTCCAACACGGTTCTCGACTCTTTGATCGACTTTGTCGGTCTTTTGATTATAAGCTCTCGATAATCAACTCTCTGATTCTCAGCTCTCTTGGGCGGCTTGTCCTCCCTTGCTTTGGAAGGTGTTGAATGTGTTCTAGAGGTTTCACCATTGTTCCTTTTATAGTTCTTGTTAAAGAACCTGTTGAATCTCTTTACCATGAGGGCAATCTCCTCCTGGTCAATGATGTCCTTAGGCTCAGCTCTTTTCCCATCACTAGCCAATAGTGCAGCTGTCTTTGGTACAGCCGTTTCCTCTTGCTCATTCCTTCTCAGATCAAACTCATAAGCTTTGAGGTCTGAGAATAGCTCATGATTGGATGTTTTTAAGAGGTCCATTGAGTGTCTTAGGGCCATGACCTTCATTTCTCATTCAACTGGGAGGGCTCTTAAAATCTTCATACATATCTCCTTCTGAGTGTATTCTTTCCCAAGAGCTGAAAGCTCATTTGTTATCTCTATAAATCGGAATCCAAAATGATCCGAGTTTCACCTGCAAGCATTTTAAAATTCTCAAATTTTTGAACAAAGAACAGATTAATTTATTCTCTTTAACTGCATTACGATCCTTCACAAAGCAGGGTTAACTTTTCCCAGATTTCTTTGGCTGATTTACATCACCTTGTCCAATGTCTTGTAGAGTATATCTTTGGTCACATTGTCCAGATTATATCTCTTTCGATCTTCATTGGTCCATTCAGTGCGTGGTTTTTCCACCATGGCTGGTCTATCTTGGCCTTCTCCTTCACCCAGGTGCAGTCTTTGCTCTTGCAGCAGCGTTGACTTTGTATATTTGCAATGGCCCATCCTCTATCACAAGCCACATTTTATCATGTAAAACGGATAGATGAACCTGCATACGAATTTTCCAGTCATCAAACTCTTCCACAGTAAACATTCAAATACAATTTAGATTTGCTTCCATGATAATAACTTTGCTTAAAAGATGAAAGACTTTGAAAAACACAAGTATTAAAACCTTTGGAAAATATTGAGATCTAGTTCAATAACTAACCGTCACGAGAATGCTCCAATGAACTAACCACTCGATACCACTTGTAGGTCCCAAGGGGGTGTGGTGTAAGGTTTAGGGGGAGGGGGTTGAATAAACCTTACAAGATTTTCGATTTTAGTCATTTTAAGATTGTTCAACAGAGTTGACTCAAATCAGCTGTGTCCTTGAGGGACAACTAAGTTGGCTATATTCAAATAAGTTACTCACTCAACACTGATAGAGTCGTTGATAGTATAACTCATATGCTTAAGCCAAATACTTAGTTGATTTGGTTTTTAACAAATGAAAGACTTAACACCATTTGATTGATTTAAAACTTGTTTTTAACACTTATTTTAGCACTTTGTTAATTATCAGTTGGATAGCAGATTTAACTAATCAAAATATAAAGTAAATGCAAGAATGTAAGTCTTTGAAAATAAATTGGTTCAAGATGGTGTAATTCTTCTAATCCACTCTTCTCCAACTCCTCGGAGGAATCCACTAAGTAATGATCAAGGTACAAAGCGGTGAATAGTCTAGAGACGACGCCTTGATCACACAGCTTCTTCTTCACGAGGCAACCTTTGCTACTTGACTCACTCTCAAGTTCTTGGATTTGTTCGCGTAGCCCTCCAACAAACTTGAACTTGGTTCGACCTTGAACCTCTCTACAATCCTTCAACTTGGAAAGTCGACCCCTTTTTGATTTTTAAATGTTTCCTCTTCAACTGGTTGAAGTTGTCTCTCCTTCACGACTTGTGTTGGAATGAGTTTCATTGAGTTTTAGGCTTGAGTAATATCTTCAAAAGCTTGAGAATATTGCAGGTTAATTGTTTGCTCAATGAATGCTTGTTCGTGCTAGGTTCGGGTATGCAAGGCAACCTTTTCTCAAATGTTTCCTCGGCCGAGAGATAGGCTAGTTTCAAATGTCACTTTGTGTTCGTTGGCTTGTCTTTTCTTGTCCGCACCACTTGTGATGTTGACCCTTCCTCGTATTAAATGGCATTGCGGCCTTGCATGTTCGACACAAGTTGCGATGCTTCCCATTGCTTATTCATTTTGCATATTTAAGGGCCAAACACTTTAAGACACTGAAGCTTGGACATATTACTATACCGAGTAATATTCTTGACTTCATTACAATGGATCAATGTCGATCGTCTTGACTTGGGATTTTTACCCCCCAGGTGACTTGAGTGCTCCAATCATAAGATTGACTCAACTATCACTTCAAGCTGTTAGACTTGACTCTTTGAGTTGACTTGATCGACACTTCAAACAATTGTTCCCACAACATTCTCCTTCATCAAGTCCTTGACTTCGTTCTAGGCCATACTCGGTTGACACACAAAGTCTTCTTTCCACTGCTGCGGTTGACTTCTTGTATTCTTGACTTAGTGACTTCACTCGGCTCTTTCAATCCTATCTATTACAATACGAGAATTACAAGGAAAATGGGATGCCAACTTCCTAGTCTAAGTTTTACATAGTATCATCAAAATCTAACAAATAAATTTCCTAACACCTACCACCCATAAACCCAAATAAACCTAACACACCTATCCCTGGTGTCAATCTTCACCACCCGTAAAACCAATCTTCCTCATCGCTATCACCACCCACCAAAAATAGTTCGATAATCTATTCTTTTTGCTCGTCGGGGTTCGCGAACCACGAGAGAGAATATATCGAGAGAGATGGAGACGTGAGGGATCAAAAAGAAAAAAAGAAAATAAAGAGAAGGAAAAGAAGAGGGGGATGAGAGCGGCAAGATGGCGAAGAGAGTTAGAGAGAAAGAGAAAGAGACGTGAGGCAGGATAGAGTTAGATAGGGAGAAGATTTATGCAACTTTGGGATTTATTTTCCAAATTTGTCTTAGGGATTTTAGGGGTGATTTTTTAATTTGATGTTGTTCAATTTGAGAGAGGGAGACGTGGAGATTGGATCTGTGAGGTTTATTTTGAGATTTGTTCTTGTTTGGGAGAATTAGGATTTAAGTTCATTGGGGATTTTTAACCCTGTTTGACCATATGACCAAACCAATTACACAACCCTTTTACCAATCCAAATTCGATATACTCCAGTTTAATTCCAGTTCTTTCAATTTCTTTTCAGTTATCCTAGATCCAAATTAAGCCGTGTATTAATTAGAATTTTTTTTATAATTTGTAGGACACAAAGAACATGAGGCATAGGATTCAAACAATTGCTTTTCATATTTATTGAACTGCATTTTGAGGTGGGAGATTCTATTTGTCTTTTATAAATTGTATATTAAATTTTTATTGAAACATGATGCATGTCCCAGAAACAAAATGACCATCAGGTTACCAGAATCAGAATGACTTTGGGCTACCAGAAATAAAAACAAAAATAGAATAGCCTTCAGGCTACGTACCTTATGGTAAAAGAGAACAAAATATTACATATGTGAGATTGATGCATTGATAATTTATATGCGTATTTATTTAAGACAAATTTGTATTCACACTGAGCGAGTTGAAAGTTTATCCCACGTTTATTAACACTTTTTAGGTTGAGAAACTTGGCGAAGGCATGAGGCGGTGGATATGGACGTTAGAAGTTATTTTTATTGTTTCTTTCTTAGTTTTAGAGTAAATGTTTTTGTTTAAGGAGTTGAACTAGTTTATTTTAAATTTTTGATATCTCATACTTTGAGATTTTGAATATTAGCCATTATTTATGCAATTACGAGAATTTTTATTTAATATTTTATTTTATTAAGATAATTTTCATGGATCATGATCCTATATTATATATTTATCTTAAAGTCGAAATATTGGGGGTTTACGGGTGGTATCGGAGTAGGTCTACGATTCTGTAGACTTGTTTGTATAGTACAAATTTTATTTTATTTTTTTAAAAAAGGATAGTCATTTTTTTTTCTTGTATGAAATATGTCACCACTATCCACCTCCGCCATGCTGAGTTGACTCAGACAAGGTATGCTTTGTATTTTTCTTCGATATGATATTTCATGATTTCATGCTTATATGTCATTTTAGAAATAGAATCGATTTATGCTTACTTGTAATGCTAGATTCATGCTTATTTGCCACTATGTATATATGGCATGTTAGATTCACGAGAACCATGTTATATATTATAAAGCATAATGAATTATAAGATTTATTGGTAAGAATGTGTATATAATTGTTGAGCACGATATGTACTTAGAACGAGCAGTTACTTTGAAACTATATAATCTTATGCTAAACCCTACATAAAAGTTACATAGATTATTAGCCATATGATAGCGTGGGGGACATTTATATAGAGTAATATTATACTTGACTATGAGAAAATGTTTCGAGGCGTGGACCCCAACCCAAGTCAGCTGCTAACAATGAGGTAACCCAATTAACGAAAAACCAAACTCGATCTTTGGAGTACAAGCTAAGGAGAACATGAACAATAACCACATGCCAGAAACAACCAAGCCAAGGTGGTGGAGTAATTTTGTTGTTATTCTCCACCAACATTCAACGAACGACAGGAACATGGTTATATCGAGGACTGGTTTCGAACTTTGGAATGAACCTTTAAGCTCATACGGTGCACCGATGCACAACGTGTTATTTGCGTGGAATATCAACTTGTGGAGGATGCTGACCATTGGTGGGAAGGATACTGACGTATGAGGCCCGAACAAGAACGCGATGCAATAACATGGAGAGAATTAAAAGAGATAATAACAGAGTAGTACTATCCACGGTTCTACCGTCATCAGATGGACCGTGAATTCTTAGATCTCACACATGGAGGAATGACAGTGGTAGAGTACGAAAGAAAATTTATTCAGTTGAGCTGATTTGCAGCTCGTTTGATAAATAGTGATTTGAACAAAGCTCAAATGTTCTTGGGAGGGTTACGAACAGGAATACGCCATATTCTCACAAGCCATGAATATTTAACATATGCAGAGATTGTTAGGCGTGCTCAAGGGATAGCCGCCAGTGAAGACATGGAACGCAAGCAAGCAAAATTTATGAGTAAAAGGAAATGGCAAGGATCGAACCAGGACGATGATGGGAATAAGAAACCAAACTAGCAGGGAAAAGAAAAAGGGAAAATGGGGTCAAGTGCGTAGACTAGTAAACCATTATGCTCAAATTATGGGAATAACTATAATAGAGATTCTTTGCTTGCGAGGACAAATATTATCGCTACAAGGTGTCGAGGCATGTATCTTATACTTGAACTACTCCGATGCCAAATCCAAGAAAGAAAAGAGTACCGACTAGCAAAAAGCACGAGTGTATGTTATGACTCAGAATGATTCTAATTAAGGTGAGTAACTGAATTTCGAGGACGAAATAGAGGGGTAGGATGTAATACCCATATTTTTATGAGATATTAGTATTAATGATATCATTAAAATTATTATTATTAGTATTTTAGTATGAGCACTATTTATTGTGATTGTTTTTCCGAATTATTGATCATTCACAATTCTACGAGTTTGAGAATTCTAGGCCTCTAGAGTGTCCTTGTAGCATTAAAACTCTTTTTGATTAAGATTAGATTTTTGATTAGATTAGAATTCTTGAGTCATTAGATTACTACGGTATAAATAAGCCTCTTGTGTTAAAAAAAATTCTCACATCAAAATTATCATCATATTCAAAATATCTTGAGGTAAAATCGCGTACTCATGTTTACGTTCTTTTCTATCATTATTTTCTAAACCATCAACCTAGCTTTGTCTTTGCCAGAAAACCCACCACCTAGAAACCCAAATAACCCAGAACACACCCGTCTATGGCGTCAATCTTCGCCACCCAGAAACCCATCTTCATCATCTTCTTCACCACCCACCAAAACCAATCAGGCAGTCCATCGATGCTCGTCGGGATTCACAAACCAGAAAGACACAATAGAGTAGAGAGATAGAGACATGAGGGATGGAAAACAAAAAGAAAAAAAGAGAAGGAAAAGAAGAGGGATATGCGAGAAACGAGATGGAGAAGAGAGTTAGCGAGAAACAAAGAGACATGAGACTGAGAGAGTTCAATAGGGGAGAAGATTTTTGCAACTTTGGGATTTATTTCCAAATTGGTCTTAGGGATTTTAGGGGTGATTTTGTAATTTGAGGTTGTTCAATTTGAGAGAGAGGGAGACGTGGAGAGTGGGTCGGTGATGTTTATTTTGAGATTTGGGCTTTTTTGGGAGAATTATGATTTAAGTTCATTGGGGATTTTTAACCTTGTTTTACCAGTTGACCAAACCAATTATACAAGCCTTTTACCAGATTTTTACCAATTCAAATTCGATATACTCCGATTCAGTTTAAGTTCTTTCAATTCATATTCAGTTATAAGATCAAAAGTTGTGTATTAATTAGAATTTATTTATAATTTGTAGGACACGGGAGACACGAGGCCTAGGATTCAAATAGTGGCTTTTCATATTTATTGAACTACATTTTTAGGTAGGAATTTCTATTTGTCTTTTATAAATTGTATGTCAAATTATTAGTGAAGCATGATGCATGTCCCAAAAACATAATGACCTTCAGGGTACCAGAATCAGAATGGCCTATGGGCTACCAAAACCTTAAATAGAATAGCCTTTGGGTTACGTACCTTGTCGTACAATAGAATAGAATATTACATCTGTGTGATTAATGCATTGATAATTTATATGTGTATTTTTTAGATGAATTTTATTCCCACAGAAGCGAGTTGAAAGCTCATTCCACGTTTATTAACACTTTTCATGTTGAGGAGCTTGGCGAAGGCATGAGGCGGTGGATGTGGATGTCATAAGTTATTTTTATTGTTTCTTTCATAGATTTAGAGTTAAGTATTTTGTTTAGGGAGTCGGACTAGTTTATTTTAAATTTTTTATGTCGTCGTACTTTGAGATTTTGAATATTAGCCATTATTTATACAATTATGGGAATTTTTATTTAATATATTACTTTATTAAGATAATTTTCATGGATCATGGTCTTATTATATATTTATCTTAAAGTCGAAAAATTGAGGGTTACAAGTGGTATCGAGAGAAGGTCAACGATTATGTAGACTTGCTTGTATAGTGCAAATTTTATTATTATTGTTTTAAAAAAAAAAAAGGATAGTCAAAGTTTTTGTATGAAATATGCCCGCCACTATCCACCTCCAACATACCGAGCCGACTCGACAAGTATTCTTTGTATTTTATCCTGGATATTATATTTCATGATTTCATGCTTACATATCATGTTAGAAATAGAAAGCAGACTTATGCTTACTTGTCAATTCGATGGGACGCATGAATTCTGATTGAAAATGGAACTATAGTTGGGGAGAATACAACACATTTATAAATAATTCTTTTTGGGGGTGTAAGGGGCGAATACTAAATTTTTCTTATAAATAATTTTAATATTTAAATTTATACATAGTAAAAAAAAAAATTTGAGATTTGTTTTTTTTTTTTTTTTATGGGGGGAGGGGGCGGACCCCACTTACCCCTTGTGTCCGCCCGCCTTGTCATGCTAGATTCATGCTTAATTATTAATATGCTTATATGGCATGTTAGATTTCACGAGAACCATGTTATATGTTATAAATCATAATGATTTATAAGATTTATATGTAAGAATGAGTATATAATTGTTGATTGCACGACATGTACCTAAAAAGACGGTTACTTTGAAACTATATGCCCGTATGTTAATCCTTACGGAAGAGTTACAAAGATTATTAGCCATATGATAGCGTGGGCGTGACATTTATAGAGAGTAACATTGTACTTGACTATAAGAAAATGTTTCGAGGATGTATATTGGAGATCTCCGCATACACCCAAACTTGAAGAGCATGGTGGAATCTATAGATATCAATATGTTCAAATATATGCTTTGTCTTTATCCATTTTCTTTCCGAATAAGCCTCAACTCTCCCATCCATGCAACTACAGTCTCCCTCACCAAACAATCAAAGGCAAACGCGACCTACCGATATACATTAACAACACTCAAATCACAACCAAGTGTACATACTAATCATCAATTTTATTAGATGTACGGTCTCTCATCAATAGCACACCATAGAGGAAACCCCATAGGTCCAACTTTAAAGTGATATCCATATCTCCTTTCTCCTTCTTCGACCGCGTGTCCAAAGCATTTTCCACATGCAAGAAACACAGTGGGTCAATCCCTTTGAAGCATTTATTATAGATTTTTGAATTAGATGGAATAATAGACTTAAGACCAAAAGAAAGTCTCGTAATCAATAAGAAATTGTCTATTCCAAACTCGGCCTCCTATTATTGATGTGAAATATTATTTTCTCCATTGACCTTGATGTGTCTTGCCTAAAAAGCAAGTGGAAATAGAGTTGGCCCTAAAACTTGATTCACACTATAAATGACTAAAATCGATTTGCTTGAATCTTCTTATTATGTTCACTAAGATACCTTTAATTTTATCCAACTTATCACTCAAATCGCAACGGGCACTTAACTTGACTTGGACTTCATACTTCTCGTCAGAATAAATGTCATTTTATCAACTTGAACAAAAAAATAGAGGCATATCAATAAGTGGGCAAACATGTGGACAAATCAAAAACTACATATGAAGTGGGCACATATGTATTCACGAATTTTAACAAACAAACAAACAAATTTAATCCGAAAAATACAACTCCATACAAATCCAAACAAAACACATAATATATAATTTCTAATTATTTGCGAACCCTAATGCTTAAAAAAATATCACTTTGCCCACACAATCCACCCTGTTCAAGTGGAACCAAATCAACAATATTTATCAACAATAAAAAATGGAACCATGTAAGTAAGTGGACAAACTAGTGGGCAAATATGCGGGCTTATCTCAAACTAACATATGAAGTGGGCATATAAATATACACACATGTAGTCATGTATTTTAACAATTGAGGTGGCTTGATGGGGCAGAGAGTTGAGATCTAGCAAAGCGCACATGAAGATTTAACTACCCACCTCTTAACCTACTTTGTTCAGCCCCGAACCAAACAAATAATTTTAATCCACTCCATACAAAATCCAAACACTATTACATCGAAAAACCCACACAAAATTCAAAATATAGAGTTAAAAAATAATTTAATAACCAAAATCATCAAACCAAATTCTGGGAACATGACAAATCCTAATATTTTTACAAAATATAACAATTCACACTACAAACACATATTTTATGGAGGAAAAGATGAATTTTCACATGCCCTTTTAGTAGAAGAAAGAAAACAAGTTGCGGCGCGGGATGAATGGCGACAACGAGTTGAGGGGTGGGTTTTCTCATTGGAAAAAAGAGGTTGGAAGAGGTTTTTGAATTCCAAAATTTTCAAATGGCTTTTTGATCTCATTCCCATCTTTTTGAATCATTTTTTTTAAGTGAAAGGATATTTTCGTCTTTTCATGTAAGGTGATGGGCATACATCCTCATTTAATAACACATGGGCAAACTTCTTTAGTACCCCCATGTGAGAGGGTATTTTATCAAATTTCTCTTTATTATATATTTAATGCATATTTAGAACATTTATCATGCTTTTATTTATTCCTGTCATGGTTGATATATTGAGGAATTTGTTTGATATGATTTGCATACTTACTACATATTTAATGCTTGTTCAGAATATTCATCACGCTTTTTAAATATTAAGATGAACGGAGAAGAAGAAGGTTCAGTTGAATCCGCATTCTACTCTAATTTATCGTCCCTATTTTTTTGTGATTGAGCGTATTTCTAATGGAATAAAATTAATTAAAATTCATTACAAACTTCGTTCTCCTCTCGAAGGAGTCAGTGTCACCTTTAGGGTTTCGTTAGGGTATCCTTTATTGTTCTCTTCCCCAAAAGAGCAGATCACCATTTCGTTCCCTGTTAATATCACCATTGTCTAATCCCTTTCGTCAGGTAATACTGTTTGTTGTTTTTCTTTGCTTGCTTTTCCTTGGTCTTTTGTTACGGTTTTCTAGGTATTCTCTTTTCGGTCTCTCATATTGTAGAATTAGGGTTTCACGTTTTTCATTATCCACAGCATCCCGCTTTGCAGTCTTTCCATTCGTTTGGATCTTTGTGGTTTGCTTTTAAATTAGGGCATCTCCCTCCACTAATATTCTTTTTTATTTGATTTTATTTTTATTTTCTATGTCTTATGTGTCATTTTTGCAGGTTTGCAATCTAGAACTCGCATCCAACTAGGAATGGATGAACTGACTGAAACGGAAGAAACTGTGGTGGAGTTGGATGGATGGGGTGATATCATTGGAATACAGAAGTGGAATCCCCATGTTGTTTGGTTGGAAAAATGTATACTGATAAATCTTGGAAACCGTTCTACCTCATAAATGTTATGAAAAAAACCTGGAAGTCCAGAAAATTAGTTATTGCGAGAGAATGGGGCACGAATATGATTTTATTCGGTTTGAAAATAATGAAGATAGAGAATGAGTATTAACAAACCAACCATGGCACTTTGATGGAGGGCTTCTTGCAATCCGTAAACTTGAGGAAAATGAACATCCTTCAATGGCCCAAGTTACAAAGGCTGCTTTTTGGATCCGAGCATATGATGTACCAATGGCTTGTATGAATTTTTCATTTGTGCAAATGACAGCAAAGTAATTGGGGGAATTGGAGATTCTGAAATTGTCAATGGAGGGGTTAATCAGAAGATTTCTCCGTTTCAAAATCCTCATCAACGTTGAAAAGCCACTCGTGAGAGTGCTAACCATAAGAGTGCAGGGTTCGAAATTACTGTTGCCTATCAAATGTGAAGCTATTCCAACATATTGACTCTGTTGCGGACTCATTGGTCATTTTTTTCGTAATTGCGAACTCTATGACAGAAATTAATGTCAGGATACAGCTAGTATGGAGTATGGTCCATGGTTGAAAGTCTCACCCATAAAACGACCCCACAACCAAAAAGAACTCCCAACAACCCCTCAACCCTAGTCACTAAAACCTATTTGGAAAACCATCTCAATCGATTCCTCCTCGCCCTCCTCGTCCACTTTGCATCTAAACTTCTTACCCTTCCCCAAGTTGTAGCCTCTAACCATAAACACTCTACCCCTTTTTGTACCCGGTGAGCATACTACCAATAGTGGTAAGGAGTTAATTCACACATACATGCCCTTAAGTCACTCTCCATTACATCTACCCTTGGAATGAACTAAACATAAGTGGTCATAAAAAAACCCCAGGACTATTACCTCAATTTCCGATGCTCGTCGAAAATACATCCAAATGTTTTAACCGACCCCACCTCCCAAACTGTGCACTGCTACACGTCCTTCTTCCAATGCATACACACAAACCTTCCTTTCTTAACAAGCATCCATCCCACCCTCTACATCAACAAACCACATTCTCCAAGAGCATTCCCTACAAGAAAATCCATCTACTCGAAAAGATCTTAGTCGCCCTACTACTCATATGCCACTCCCTCATCCCACCATACCACAACAACAAACTGAAATGAAAAAACCCAAACCCACCAAAAGTTGGACCAGATTCAAGAAACAAATCCCAACCCAAAACCAAATAAACCCGAGAACTTAAAAAGAGATAGATGGAGCCCTAAGATGAGAAAAATAAATGAGCCCATGAATTTGGTTTGTTTGCGATCCGTTTAAATTTGTATTATCGGCGGAGGTCTGTTGGGAGTAGCCCACCGAGCCATGAGTTATATCGATTAGGGGCTTGGGAACCCACCGACACTTCGGTGCTTAAACGTTATATCAATGACAAAGATCCCACGTTTATTGTTCTTATGGAAACCAAACTAAATAGACAAGATATTGAAGTTGTGGCGGGGAAAATCAACTTTGATTTTTTCACGTGGTCGACTGTGATATGATGGTAGAGGGACGTAAAGGAGGCTTGTCCCTCTTTTGCAAAGGAAATTATGATTTCAATCTTTTTCCAGACTCGTTACATCACATTGACGGATTTGTCAGAGATGGTGAAGACACCTGGAGGCTTACGGGGTTGTATGGATGGCCGGAAGAGAGCTCTAAATTCCTCACCTGGATATTTCTGAGAAACCTGGCTTCGATTCATACACATAATTGGCTTTATGTAGGAGATTTAACGAAATCCCATTTAACTTTGAGAAGGTTGGAGGACGTGTAAAAGACCAGAAAAAATAGAAGATTTCCATCAAGCACTTCAAGACTCTCAGTTGGAGGATTTGGGGTACGATGGATTCACGTTTACGTGGTCTAACGGACAAGAAGGTGATCAATATATACAAGAAATAGTTGATAGATTCTTGGGCAATCGGGAATGGATTACAAAAGTCCCGACATATAAGGTCCACCACCTAACTCGGGTGGCGTCCGATCATTGTCCTATTTGGAATACTTGGTGATGTTTGAGGAACGTAAAGGAATGAAGAGAAGGAAAAGAAGGATATTTAGATTCGAATCCATGTGGATAGTTGATGAATCATGTAAAACCGTGATCCAGAATGCTTGGAACTAAGGCACGGAATTAAAATAGAGATCCTTAATAACAGACTCCTACAGTGTGGGGCTAATTTGGAAAACCTGGGAATAAACTCATTTTGGTAATGTAAATAAATATATTCAAGAGTGCGAGAGTCAATTACAAGGGGCTTCCTCGATTGTATTAACCGAAGATAAGGTGATTGCAAGGAGGAGAATTGAAGGCCGCCTTAGAGAACTCCACATTAAACAGGAAAAGATGTGGCACCAAAGATCACGGGCTAATTGGATTAAAGACGGGGATAAAAACACGGCTTTTTCTCACAAAATAGCCAATGGGAGACGAGCACGTAATAGTGTGGATAGAATCCGATATTCTTCAGGGGGCTGGGCGGAGAAGGAACAAGACATTGAAAAGGCGTTTCTAGACTATTATAAAGAACTATTCAAAGACTGCACCAGACCAAACTTGGAAATGGATCGAGTTTTAGATGATGTAGACTACAAGACTACGCCTAATATGTCAAAAACTTTGACAAAAGTGTTCGAGAAAGATGAGGTGGTGGCAACCCTTTCCCAAATGCACCCTACAAAAGCACCCGGACCAGATGGTATGACTCCTCTTTTCTATCAATAAATATGGCCTTTATTAATTCTGAGATTCTTGATGTTGTCTTAAAAGTCTTGAATGGTGATACTTGTCCAAGCCTGATTAACAATACTTATATTGTGTTTATCCCCAAGAAAAAACATTTTGAACTGGTTACTGATTATAGACCTATTAGCTTATGCAATGTTATTTTTAAATTGATAACAAAAATAATTGCTAATAGACTAAAATCAATATTACCCAGATTAATTCACCATACCCACTATGCCTTTGTACTGGGTGGTTTGATAAAATGCTCTCTTGACTTTTTAGATTTTTCATTCTATGAAAAATAATGGCGCAAAAAAGAAAAGCTCATTTGCTTTCAAATTGGATGTCTAAAGCGTAAGATAGGGTAGAATGGGTGTTTCTCCATCGTGTTATGCTTGAATTAGGTATGTCGATGCACTTTGTTGATTTAATTATCAAATGAGTGCGAATGGTGTCATTTTTGATCTTATTTAATGGTAGACCAGTGAAACGTATACACCTCTCGTGGGCTCCGCAAGGAGAGCCGTTTTTCCCTTATTTGTTTATGTTTTGTGCAGAAGCTTTTTCAGCTTCAATTCGCAAAGCGGAACTAGGAGGCAGGCTACATGGCATCAAGATAAGTCGAAATGCTACTGGAATCATACATTTAGTTTTCGTAGATGACAATATCATCTTTGGACGAGCAAACGAAGCAGCGAGAAATTGAATGCACCAAGGCGATTATTGATGATTATGAAAAAGCCTCGGATAAAATATTAGTTTGGAAAAATCGAAATTTCCTTGACAAAGGGGTCCAAATTTCGATAAAAAAGTGTCTCTTGCTTGGAAGTTGGGTGTGGGGTTAGTGGAGAAACATGCAATGTACTTTGGAATTCCAACCATGTTGGGAGATCAAAAAAGAAATTGTTTCCTTGGTGGTCGACAGAATTCGGAAAAAATTGAAAGATTGGAAAGGAAAGTTCCTTTTTACGATCGGAAAGATCATTTTAATCCAATCAGTCACGCAAGTTATTCCATCGTATCTAATGAGCTTCTTTCTTTTCCCTATTTATATTTGCAATCAAATTAACTCGATTATAAGTAAATTTTGGTGGGGACAAAAAAAGAAAGAGAATTGAATTCATTGACAGTCTTAGAACAGTCTATACCGATCTAAATGGGAAGGAGGACTGGGTTTTAGGGACGTACACTGTTTCAATGAAGCTATGTTGGTTAAGCAAGGTTGGAGACTAATTCATGATAAGAACTCCCTTCTATCCAAAGTGCTTCAGGCGAAATACTACCCCAGAAGCTCTTTCTTGGAAGCTGCAATTGGCTATAATCCATCATACACGTGGAGAAGCATTGTAGCTAGTAGGAAAGTCCTTCAAAGGGGTATTAGATGGACATAGGTAATGGTGAACATGTGAATGTATGGATGGATCCCTGGTTGCCCGGTCTGCCTCGATTTCTTACCATAACGGAGCCCAAAAAGTGATCCTGTGAATTTAAAGGTGAAGGACTTGTTTTTACCAGATGAACATATATGGGATTCAAACCAGATTAATGAGTTATTCGACCAGATGGAAGATGTTTCTATTAGAGTTATTCCTATTTGTTCTTTTAAGAGAAAGGATCGACTGGTATGGCATTTCTCAAAGGATGGTCAATATCGAGTTAAATCAGGGCATAAAATGGCCAAGTCAATGATGGAATGCGTAGAGGCAAACTCATCTTCCTCTTCGAATAACACCAGGTTATGGAAATGGGTATGGGCCCTGAATATCCCTATGAAAGTGAAGGTGTTTATATGGAAGTGCTGTCGGGGTATTATTCCATCGAAAGTCGAGTTATAGAAGAAAGGGGTAGATCTCGAGTCCATTATGTTTTAGATGTGGGATGGAAGTTGAAACTACAGAGCATGTTTTGAGGATTGCTTCCGACTCACGGTCACTATTTTATTGGGTGGCTTGTCCTCTTCGGATAGTTCTTGAGGCCGATCGAAATAGAGGTACGTTGGGAGATTGGATATATGATTTTATGAATAGAAGAGATGAGCAATGCTTTTGCAATGCTTCTATGAAGTTTGTGGTGGACTAGAAACCAAATTGTTTTCAATGGGAAAAATATGCATCCCAAACAAGTATTTCGGTACGCATGTGAGTGACTTGAGGAGCATCGATAGTCTATTCAAAATTTGAAGTATGTGAGCTACTAGAAATCAGTGATTCTTGGATCCCGCCAACTTCTGGTGTTGCAAAAATAAATTTTGATGCATCCATTGTACCTGGGAACGATACCTGTCTGGGGGCGATCATTAGAGACCATAAAGGACAAATCGTGTGGACTGTAATGCGGGTGATTCCGGTGGACTATGAGATTGATGTAGCGGAGGCTTTAGCATGCAAATAGGGATTAATTCTTGCCCGTGCATTGAACCTGAAGCATAATTTTGGAGATGGATAGCACTACCCTATTCTAGAGGCTTTCTCGATGAACGGAGGACCTCTCCTACTTAGGAAACGTTGTTGGAGACATTTTACTCCTCTTTAATGACTTTTATTTTGTTAGTTCTAGTCTTGTTAGAAGATCAGTGAATACTTTAGCTCATTCTCTAGTACGTCATGCTTTCTCGTTTTGTTGTTTGGAGCAAATTATCGGGGACATTCCTGATCATTTGGTGAACCAAGTTGTTTTGGAGATGGTCTCCTAATTAATGATATTTCTGTTTTCTCTCCAAAAAAAATTAAAATTCATTCCATAAAATGTATAACCGCTCCTTTTGTGGGTTGTTAATTAAATAGTAATTATCTATGTGGTTTAATCTTGGTTGTTGGCTAATTGATGAATACCTAGGATTAGTCTCTACGGACTCACCATATATATATATATATATATATATATATATGATTTGAATCAAATGAGTCCAATATCCTGGGGTAAGAATGTAAGGACAATTGGATGGTCAAGATTTAGTTTGCCTTTTTTAAAAAAAAATAGCCTTTTTCTAATTAGTTATAAGGGTAATAAAGTAATATTATCTCTAGTTGGATAAGTCAAATGAATACTTTGCTAATTTGATGCCCATGATTTATGAGTGGATTTTTTAACTTACGATTTTATCTGATTTGGGAGGATTTTTTGCCCATGTTCCCAAAAATAACTATCAGTTTTCTCATCATAAACAAATTGTGTCTCTCGGTTTTCTTCTCCTTTTCATTTGTAACGATGGATTTCCATTAACGTCGATTGTGGTGTTTTATGTTTTTGCGAAAAATTACTTTGTGCGTTATCGGTGCCGGCCATTGAGAGAACTTTGAAGACTTTTTCTTCTTGGAGGTATGGTTAAGCCCTAGTTTACTTTTTCTTTGGTTTTTTAATTTTTCTTAAACTATCTGGTGGCTTTCCTTTAATTTGTTTTTCTTACTTGATACAACAATATTTCTATGTGTCTCCAAAAGATGAATCAAATGTTAATGCTATTTTGAAGATGTTCACGAACAACTTTGACGCTTGAATTTGGGGATACTAATGCTAAGAGTCTTAAGGAAGTCGAGATGGTAATTTTTTAAAAAAAAACTTTTTTATTCTTTAACATGTTTATAACCTTTTTGTCCTTTTGAAATAATTGCAATTTTTCTTCCCAATTAGTAAACATGAGCATTGTTTGTCGTATCGCTTGATATGATGAGAAGATAATGCCATATTCTTTATAATTCGTCAGTTGATGGTTTGAAAATGCTGAAATATGATCGCATCCCACATAAATTTGTACGTAAAAGTGTATTTAGTTTAGTTCTTGTCGCTTCTTGCTTAATTAATTAGTTATGGTATATGGTAAAGGGACTATATAATTTTTGTTTATGTTGTTGCAAGTTAGTTTTAACATAAATGTTGCTTAGTTGTTTTAGTAAACTTGCATTTTTGGTGTACAGATTTTGCATTTTTTGCTGGTTCGAAATTGTATTCAGTGTTTGCACACCTTAACATAAATGTTGCTTAGTTAATTTAGTAAATTTGCATTTTTAGTGTACATAATTTGCATTTTTTTGTTCGAAAACTTACTCAGTGTTTGCACACTTTAAACATAAATGTTGCTTACTTAGTTTAGTAAATTGCATTTATAATGTTCATATTTGCATTTGTTTTTAGTTTGAAAATATAATTTGTTTTTCACACTTTTAACATAAATACTGCTTAGTTAGTTTTGTGAAATTGCATCTTTAGTGTCGAGTTTGCATTTTTGATTCGAATTTATTGATTTGTTAGTTCTACTATCGTGCATGTTGATTATTGTTTTAACATAAATATTTGTATAGTTCTACTTTATCGTGCATGTTGATTATTGTTTTTCGTATAGTTCGGCGTGATCTTTTTCTACTATCGCGGTATTTGAAGTCCAAAGACTGTATGAGTCATAGTTTATATGTTGAACAACCGTCAATAGCAAGACTAGCAATGACATGGGGTGGCATTCGGCACTAGAAATAGTGGGCTCCAAAAGGAAACTTGGCTCACATTTTGTCGTTATGGGTGAAGTATTACGCTACTTTGGGGGTCATGTGGCATTATTTATTTCGAAGTTGCCAAAGACTCGAGGATTGTGTTTTCCTTTTCTTTTCCCTAGTGTCACTGCCATTTTCAGTTGCTTGATTTTTTTTATTAAAAAATTATTGTTCTATTTGTTTCAAGCATGAGAAGTATTTTCGGATGAATTATGTATTAATGTTTTTCAGATGAGTTGTGTATTTTTAATAAATTGTAAACCGCAAATATATATTGTACTAAGCGAGCAAGATTCTAATAAGCAAAAATCACTACTAACAATGCAATAATCTATATATATATATATATATAAGAAGATACTATTATTGGAATAGTAATTCATAGTTTTCCGCTCATTTTTGGTTTCTTTTTTTTTTTTTTTTTTTTGAAGGAAAATATTATTAAGCTAAATGCAAGGTAAAACTTTATCAAGATGGGCCACCACAATAGACGGAGGCTCCACCCACGTTATCGGACTAGCGTATGAATACGATGCCCTAGCAAGAACATGTACAACTATATTCGCTCGACGACATACATATTGAACCGGAAAATTTGGTTTGGAATCAAGACGCAACTGACAGGCCCTAATTTGTCTACCAAACTCGGTTTGGGCATTCTCATTATTCATAATATCATCTACTACTCCCTTAGCATCCAACACGAATATGACTTTTGAGAATCCTAGATTCTTAGTCCACTTTAATCCTTTAAGAAGGCCTCTACATTCCCATTCAAGCACTTTGATATATCACCACGAAAAACAACATGAACGCCCACTATGAATGTCCCAGTATCATCCCTTATCACCATGCCAATTCCATGTGAATTTTGCTCTTTGAAGAATGCGGCGTCAATATTGCATTTGACAGTACGAGCAGGAGGTAAATGCCACCCTTTACAGCCACCTCTTGTACTCGACAAGTGCTGCACACGAGACTAGTTGTGCTTCAGTCGAGACGTCCAGATAAGACCATGCATTTTTTACTGTCAGTTTAGCATTCAAATGTGTGCTCTTCCAGAGATTACAGTTCCTTTGTTTCCATATATTCCAAACAATCATTCCCAATCTTCCCATAAACTCCTTCGATCTGTCAATCAATAATGAGGAGAACCAAGCTGTGAAAGATTCAACATTATAACTCGTGCGATTAACGATTCCCCATAAGTTACTTTCTCGCCAATATTCTTCAGCAAAAGGACACGTAATAAACGAATGCCATGTATTTTCGAGCTGAGACTCACACAAGACACATACCTGGGTTACTTGCATCCCTCTCTTCGCCATGTTGTTCCTCGTTGGAAGGCAATTTTGGCAAACCCGCCATAAGAAAAATTTTATTTTAGCGGGAATGTGTAACTTCCATAGTCTGCTCCAGCCCTCTATATTCCCTTGGTTTCCATTAATTATAGAGTTTACAAGCAACCTATACCCCGTCTTCACCGTGTATACCCCTGTTTTGGAGAAACTCCAAATTTTCGGATCCACTTCGTTAGTTTCGCACAGTGGCATCTTAAGTATTTGCTCTGTATCCCTTTGATCAAAAAAATTCTTCAATGACATTCAAGTCCCACTCATATGTGCCTGGAATGAATAGTTCATTTACTGATATATCTTCCAGCCTTTCAACTTGCGGAGTGCGAATGAAGAAGTCGTTTGGGTCCCTGAGCCATGGATCTTTCCACACCTTAATAGCCTGTCCGTGTGTACTGCATTAATTATTGTATATATTTTCTTAAAAAAATAATATTTTGTTCGTTTTAGATCCTCTTTTGACGTATAATATATATAATTAATAATGTTTTTACGATCTTCAATTTGACATCGATATTGCATATATATGATGAAAATAAACATAATAAATAAAAATATAAAAGATATATATTCTCATTATTTGCAATGTGCTTTAAAAATTATGTATGTGGGCTATTGGATATCAATTTGTATATTCATATATTTAGATTATTTATGATATATGTATAGTTGTTAATTAAGTTTATCCCATGTTTCATAATTATATAGAATTGTATTTAAGTTGATTAAATGCAATAAAAAATACTTATTTTAATTGAAGAAAATATCTCATATTATGTTTCCAAATATTATATATATATATATATATATATTAAATTTATCCATACATAGCAATTGATATATTCATTTAAGAAGAAATTAAAATTTTATTTAATATAAAATTATATTCATAATAGTTTTTATACATGAAAAATTATTTTTATATTTTTAACGTACTTTTTATGTTAATAGAATTTATATATTTATCAGTGTATTTTGATATTCAACTTTTGAAGTTGTACATTGGACTATTAGATATTAATTTGTCAGTTTAATATTTTTTTAATATATGTATAACAATGTGAATAAATAAAATACATGACAAAATTCGCAAAAAATAAAAATATCCCCCAAAAAATAAATATAATAATATCAGTAAAATTACCAAAACTATATTTTACTGTCTCCTATGTCCTTAACTAATATATTTAGTTCTCCTACATATACGAGACAACTTTGGAAAATAATTTTGCATCCGAATTTACTACTAGAACATCTGAAAAAAATTATAACACATGTTTTCACACTTATTAGAAATCTAAACATAACTAAAATGAAATGGGTGATGAAAGTGCACCTGTGCGGTTTTATTAAAAAAAATAGTTTTCAAAGATTGAACACAAATACATAGACTTGAATGTATTTTTTTATGATTCTGTGGTATGATATTTTTCGTTTTTTATTTTATCAATAAAAAACCATTAAATATTGTTGTGTGCTTATTGTTTGATGTTATATTAAAATTATTATAATGCAAGAGATATAATTCGTAGAATTATTAAGAAAATGCACATATCACAGTACAAAACGAACATCTCATAGATATACACTCGTGCATCGCACGGGCTAAAGACTAGTTTATAACTAAACATGCACTAAGCCAAAAACATTACCAAATTATTTTTTTAAACAAATATCTTGTAAGTGTGTAAATATGTTTGGATGAGTTATGCATTTGCTTAGTAAATTGTAAACATGCAAACATGTTATACTAAATGAGCAACAATGTAAAACTAAGTTAGCAATAAAAATAAATGTCTCAGTAACAATTATAAACCAAATAAGCAGAAATCACTGCTAACTCGAGGATCCTTCTTTGTTTTTTTTTCCCAGTGTCATTACCATTTTCAGTTGTTTGATTTTTTATATAAAAAAAACTATTGTTCTATGTGTTTGAAGCATGGAAGGTATTTTCAGATGAGTTTTGTATTAATATTTTGGATGAGTTATATATTTTTTAACAAATTGTAAAAGAGCAAACATGTGATGCGTGTAAAATATACGTTCATTCCGGGGCTTAAAATGATATATATATTTGATGCATTTGCACGCATATTTATTGTGTTTTTACTTGGTTTCCTTAGAATGGCATGATCTGCGTATTCTTGTAACTTTTTATAGGAAACGAGAATTAATCGAAATATCAATTGAAAGGCCGGATAGGATGACGAGTGCGAAGAGAAGATCAAAAAGAAGAAGAAACCCGACAAAAATAAGTCACACGGCCGTGTGAAGTGCCTGTGTGAAAAATGACACATCCGTGTGAAAAAAAGAAAGAAACAGGGAACGGAACCAAGCTGCATGGCCGGACCGTGTGTGACCCACATAGGCGTGTGGAGTTAGTCTGCATAAAATCCACATGGCCGTCTGAGGTTACACGGCAGGGCCGTGTGGGACTCCGCCACGCGTTTTTTGGAGTCCTTTTCCCGTTCTGACTCTACAAGTGATCTCTCCAAGCATCTATAAAAGGGACCCAAGGCTTGCACGAAAAAAACAACATTCATACCACAGAAAACACATCAAATTATGAAGGAACACAAGATCCGCGGTCTTCTGAAAGAGGAGGGCTAGGTCGCGAAGAACACCACAAGGCCTTTCGCATCTACGGGAGCACAAGAGCTTCGAAGGCTTAGGAGGGGAACCCATCCTGATAAGAATGGTTTTTTTTCTATGTCTAAATCTCTTGTCTTTGCTTAAATGATGTCATAATGTTGATTTCAAATTTGCCTATGAATTTGTTATCAATGTTTGGCTAATCTTTCGGATCTTAGGGGCATAATCAAAACTGTGGATTCATGTTAAATCTTGATTAATTATTTTCAGAATTGATTCATGTGTTCTATTTTATGAATTTGAGTGCTTATTTTTAATTGTCGATTATCTGATCAATAATTTGCATGTCATAGTTGTTAGTCCATAATCCGGAAGGTGAGTTTTAACAAGATGAATATCGAATTCAGAAATAAACAGGGTAATGTATCGAGAGACTACTTCTATTTGTGTGGAGTATTTCAATTCAAAGATTTTTTGGGAGTTAATAATAGTTGTGATGGATCGGGAGACCTCAATTATTATTAATCTACTGTTTATGCGCCACCCGGGAGGGAGAATAAACTATTTTAGGAATTGAACCCATAGAAACGCATGAATTATTTTTGAAACTTTAATTGTATTTAATATTGAAGAAACATGTTGAGATTATGTGCCTAAAATTACTTCCGTGGTTGTTGAAAATACTTATGGGGTTCACAAATTTATTTATTTTTCTTTTATTTTTGATTTTTATAACAACTTGATATTCGGTCACTTCAATAAAATTGGAATGCGATGTAATTATAGCCTAAGTGTTTCGTAGTCAATCCCTGAGGAATACGACCTTGCTTGCCATTATCCTATAAACTACACTGTACACTTGCAGTTGTAAGATCCAAATATTTTTGGCGAACAACATGTTGTATAAACGAGCAAGATTCTAAAACTAATGTAGCAATAAAAAATAAAGGGATCAGTAACAATTATAAACCAAAATACGCAAAAATCATTACTAACAATGCAATAATTTATAACTAAACAAGCACTAAGCAAATGACATTGTGAAATCCCTCATGCTGTTCAAAACAAAGTTGAAATTCCTCATGTTTTTACGAAGATTTTATGCTTTCCAAAATTTAATGAACGAGAATGGGAAGTTTTAGGTATTTAGGTGTGTAATCGTGATTATATGTTTAAAATATTTGTAAATTTCTGAAAAGATTTTATTACAAGGGATCTATGGAATGGTTGCCTACACTGTATCGGATAGTTGTAGATTAGAGGAGAGAGAATTAGCAAATCTTTCCATATCGACGTTTGTAACTGCCCTATTTAATTTAATTTATATTTTTATTTTGACTAATTTACCCTTAACTATTGTTATTAAGGCAAGAAATATAATTAATATTGGTTTAATATGGGCCATGGATTGAAAAAGATAAATGGACAGGATGTGTCCATTCGTTCTTATCTCAGGATGATTCAGACTGTGTGATGCACGAACTATATTTTTATAAAAAAATATTTGTTAGTGATTGCAAAAAGTTTATAATTTTAATAAATAATTATAATATAAAGATAACTAATTTGATTATAAATCATACGATTAAATAATATCAAAATAAATTATTATAAACTATGAAAAAAATCTTTTTAAATGCAATATAATTGGTTGATAATAAATTTTGTGACTGTAAATTATATCCATATATTGAACATGTTTATCTATAATCTATAAGAAAGTAAGAGTTTGAAAAAAAAACATTAATTGCCAATGCGGAATATTTAATGTATTGTTTTTCAATGCAATCAATAATGTCATTTCAGAATTCAATATCTTTTTAGGGTTTAGAAAGTTTAACAGTTGTTAGAATTATTTAAGAATTTAATACAAATCATGTTTATATTTAGCAACATAAATTTATGGGAAAATAAAATATTTCAAAAATATAAAAATATTCTATTTTTATATATACGCATATATCAAGAAATGTATCGAACGAACAAATTCGTTTTGTGTCTAATAGTCCAAATGTACAACTTTAAAAGTTGAATATCAAAATATATTGATAAATATAAAAAAAAATTATTAACATGAAAAGTACCTTAATTTTATTTTTTCTTAAATGAATATAAAAAACTATTATGAATATAATTCCATATTAAATAAAATTTATTTTCTTCTTATATGTGTATATGTAATGTTATGTGTGGATATATTGAATACATACATATATATATATGTGTGTGTGTGTGTGTGAGTGTAATATTTGGATATATAGTTTGGGATTTTTTCTTCAATTGAAATAAGTATTTCTTTGATTTAATTTAATCAACTTAAATATAATTCTATCTAATTATGAAGAAATTAGATAAGCCCAATTAACAACTATACATATATCATAAATCATAAATAGTCAAAATACATGAATATACAAATTGATATGCAATAGCCCGAATGCATAATTTTTAAATCACATTATGAAATAATGAGTAAATATATATTATATGTTTTTGTATTATGTCTATTTTTATTGTACAGTATCAGTGTCATACCGAAGATCGTAAAAATATGATTAATTAGATATATTATACGTAAAAAAAATTGAAAACCTAATTTAAATAACTCTATTTTTATGTAACTTTAAATAATTATTGATTGAAAGAAAGTTGACTGCCAAAAATACTAAAATCAAAAATATTTATTACTTTTTATTTTTCCTTAGATTTTTATTACATTTTTTTAGAAGAAATTTTATTAATTTTTTCAGAAATGAAAAATGGGCATGAAAAATATCTGGTTATTATTATGAGAATAATCTCACTTTATAGATATATGCATGAATGTAATAACTAAATATGATTATTCAGCTTGAAAGTATTAAACAAATAAATCCCAATCGTGATCACCCCTATAATACCAATAACTCCATGAAAAAGCAATTCAAATCTTCTATATATATCCGAAAGATATTCTTTTAAACTCTTTTGAAAATCCTGAAAAGTGAATTCCTCATGGATTACGATCTTTAAGAAATCGTTTGTTTCTTCACCACTACTTCTTCTACATTAGAAATGGTTTAGAACTCCAATAATTGTGGTCTTGTATTGGTTTCTAAATTGATTTGTTATTGAATCTCCAAATTGTTCCACATATAAGCAATAATGTTGTTTCTTTTTATGTCTCGTAATGATTTCTTGATGGAACTTGGTACTGAACAATCGTGATTTGATATGAGTTTACATTTCTTTTTTCCTTTTCTTTTTTTTTATTTTTTTTAGATGACTGGAAACCCACATCCACTATTATTGGGATGTGCAGTTGCACAATGTTTATATATGATACAACTGGAGAGAGGTTAATGATTCTTGAAATACATTTTCAGAAAATAATCTATGGTATTATTTCCCCTTGGATTACAAAATTATAATATATAACAAAAAACAGACTTTAAGACATAAATTTAGACAAAAACTTGTGCTAGACCCATACATGGACGCAAGTTACCAATTTGTAATACTATTAATTATGTATTTTATAAATTATATATTAATTAGGAATAAAAAAGAAAGTCTGCCCCTTTAATGTTCTCCTTGTAAATGCTAGATGGCTAGAACATTTTTTTTGGGGATGTACTTATAACTATATTTAGTGATAATTACGTAAAACCCCCTAAGGTTTGGGATACTTACAAAAGACTCATAGGTTTCTGAAAATTACAAAAAGAAACTTGAGGTTTGATTTTAATTTAGAAGGGTAACTATAATATTTTTATAAAAGTCATGGGTTTTTCTAAAATATTTTTTACTTATGAAAGAGGAAAATGTAAGATGGAATCAAATCTCAAGAATTCTTTTTTTTACAATTTTTAAAAACCTCTAGCTGTTTTTTTTTTTTTTTTTTGTAATTAGCCTGAACCTTAAGGTTTTTTTTTATCCCTTTTATATATTTATTTTATTTTGTGCCTTCCTTCCAAAAATATTCTGGATCCGTCCCTGGCTAGACCGTCTAAAGGGTCTTTTCCATTAGACAGATCCAACCCAACCCGGATTTTTTTGTAATTTCATGCATCGATTGTATTCTTGTAATATTCTCGGCGGTGCCATAGATCTCTCGGAGCGGTGGTATTTTTGTAATATTAGGGTCGTTAGAAGTATTAGGTTTTCCCATGAAAAGTATTAGTAGTACATCTGAAAAGTATTAGTAATCCCCTTGAACAATATTTTTAGTAGCCCTCATGAAAACTATCGATATTTTGCCTTAAAAGTATTAGTAATCCACCTAAAATGTATTAATAGTCTCCTTGAAAAGTATTAGGCAATGATGTATTATTAGGCAACATTCAAAAGTATTAGTTTTTTCCCTTGAAAAGTATTAGCAATCTCTCGGAAAGATATTAGTATTCCACTGGAAAAATATTAGTAACCCATTGAGCACCTTTTTTAGTAATCCTCATGAAAAGTATTATTTTTTTCACGCAAAAGTATTAGTATCCCCCCTAAAATATATTAATAATTTTATTGAAATTATTAGGTTCTTCGATTAAAGGTATTTTAGTTTTTCTCCTAAAAAGTATTAGTAGTTCTTCCAAAAAGTATTAGTATCCCTCCTAAAAAGTATTAGTAGTGGCCAACAGATATTGTTGTTGTGGTGTTATTGGTTGTGTGGATCAATAAGTGGATTGACCAGGGGCCGGGTATTTGGATCTGTCTAACTGATTGGATCCGTTAGACAGTCTAACAGGAGACTAACACATGGCAAAACTTTGGCCAGACCGTCTAACGGGTCTTCTCCATTAGACGGACCCAACCCGACCCATGTTTTTTTGTAATCTCATGCACCAATGACATTTTGTAATATTCTGGGGCGGTGTCATAAGATCTCCGGACCAATGACATTTTTGTAATATTAGGGCCTATTTTCCCCTTGAAAATTATTAGTAGTACATCTAAAAAATATTAGTAATCCCTTTTAACAATATTTTTAGTAGCCCTCATGAAAAGTATTGATTTTTTCTCTCAAAAGTTGTAGTAATCCACCTAAAATGTATTAATTGTTCCTTTAAAAGTATTAGACAAATGACGTAATATTAGGCCAAAAAATATAATTTTTCCCGAAAAATATTAGCAATCCTCGAAAAAGTATTAGTAATCAATCCTTTAGTAATCCCCATGAAAAGTATTGAATTTTTCCCGCAAAAGTAATAGTATTCCCCTAAAACGTATTAATAGTCTCATTGAAAAGTATTAGGTTTTCCAATTAAAGGTATTTTAGTATTTATCTTAAAAAGTATTAGTAGTACCCCTAAAAAGTACTAGTTACCCTCCTAAAATATTAGCAGCGGATGTGCTTGTTGAGATGCTAGTGGTTGTGCAGGTCAATAGGCGGGTGACCGCAGACCGATTTTTATCACCGGAAATAATTTCCAAAATTATATAGATTGGATTTTGATTTGTTTTGCCTTTCTACACTTATGGTATGATTAAGACTTTTTAGATTGGGAAAAAAATCATATTGATATGGTGTTGATATATTAGAACTCTTGGATAGTTATCTTGTTTCCTAACATAAGTGATTTACTTGTCATATATTTGTATATATCTTCTTTCCTTATGTATTAGGTCTCTTGAAGGGTTTGGACGGCTATATAAAGGGAAGAGGACGTGCATAATCAATACACAAGAAATACACCAGAGTGACAAGAGTCTTGACAGAATTAAGAGTCATACAAGCACAAGGAGTCTCACTGCCCTGGATGCAATCTCGAATGTGACTATCTGAGATTACATTCAGTCCTGCAGATTGTGTTTGTTAGCTTTTCATCCATTGTTTTTAGTATTGAGATTAACGAAGTCCATACATGTATATTGTTGGATGAGTTGAATTACACAAATCAGATATACTCTAGATAGGAGTTTTTCGTTGAGTTTCTACTAGTTGGTTTTAGTATTTTTGTATACGGAATCAAACGATTTTTACTAGTGGAAAGTTTCGTCATATTGGGACATCTACAAGCTTGTTCGCTTGTAGACAATTTTTATTTCGTGTGTCTTGTTACTGTTTTCAAAATTCCGCTGCATGTGATTGTAAATGTGACCACATCTGCAATCACATCCTTACTCTGCGAAACTTTTTCAATTTTTCCGTGCTATAATTCTTTCAATTGGTATTAGAGCCTACACTTGACGACACTAAGTGTTGATCCTGAGTGTTTGTTAGCATGGATACTCAAAATAACCCCACTTTTCTTCGCCCTATTCTTGATGGCTCCAATTATTCTATTTGGAAGGTCAAAGTTCGGGCCTACATCAAATCAATTGATGAAAGGACCTGGCGTACAATCCTTACTGGGTGGTCACCTCCAAAACTCATTGATATTGAAGGTGACTGCAAGGACAAAGGAGAAATTGATTGGACTAATGATAAATTAATTTTGTGCAACTATAATTCCAAGGCATTGATGGCAATCTTTGGTACTGTGGATCAAAATATGTTCAAAATCATAGCAAATTTTACTGTTGCCAAAGATGCATGGGATACTCTGTAGAGTCATTGTGAGGGATCTGCTAGTGTGCGGAAAACCAAACTTAGGTTGCTTACCAACAAGTTTGAAAACCTTAGAATGCGTGAGGATGAGAATATCACCACCTACAATGCCAAACTATGTGATATTGCCAATGAAGCTCAAGCCCTAGGTGAACATATCTCCAATGAAAATCTTGTGAGCAAAATGATGAGGTCTCTTCCTATTATGTACAATATCAAAATTTCATCCATAGAAGAAGCCCACAATCTATCTTTTTTGAGTCTCGAAAAACTTCCTGGCATTCTTCAAACCTATGAGATGAATATGGCTCAACAGATGGAGAGTATGGATCAAAAAGTTGCTTTTCAAATTGAGTCTCCTTTTCAACTTGAGTCCAAAGTTACCAATGATTTTACTGATCTTACCAATGAGATTGAAAAATCTGATCTAGGAGATGATTCTATGGCCATGTACTTGAAGAAGTTTGATAGGATTCTTAAACTCAAAAGTCATAAAAAGTCTCAAAATTTCACAAAACCTTATAAGTCTGAGTCAAGCAAGTTTTCTCAAAAGAACACCTTTGATAAAAAATAGAGCGTTTTTCTGGTGAAAAATCAAACAATTCCGACACAAAAACTCTTGATTCCATTAGGTGTAGGGCATATACTGGGTATGATCACTATGTTGCCCAATGTGCTAATACTCTTATGAAAAAGGGAATGAGCATGAGTATGACTTTAAGTGATAATGAATCTGACAATGAGAAGAATGAACAGGAAGAACGAGAGGTTCTGACCACTTTGGTGAAAGATCGAAAGTCTCTCCAAATAAATCCTTCAGGTGTTGCTAGAGGTGTGGCCAGAGATGTGGTCACACCTTTTCCGATCACATCTGAGGTCACATCTGACGAACAAGATTTCATATCTGTCTCTAACCTTTTTTATTTCAATTCTACCTCTGCTTCTAATGATATTGAACAGGATGATGAATCTGACGATGAAAGCCTGGAAGACACATACGCGAACCTATATAAGGATTGGCTTAAGAGGATTAAAGTAAATGAAATGATGAAGCAGGAGAATGATCGACTCAAGAAGAAGAATGATGATCAAAGAGAAGTGATTACCAAGTGAGAAGCCTCTCTCACAAAGAAAGAACTTGAATTCGAAAAGGTAAATTCTAAACTTGAAGAATCTCTTGAGACCATGAAGAAGTTTAATTCTGGGAAAACAAAATTGGATGATATACTTTCCTTGGGTAGTGATGATAAAGCTAGCCTTGGTTATAAAACTCCAGTATTTGTTAAAGCTAAAGAACAAGGAGAATTCTCAGATTCCTCCAACAATAAAAGAAATGTTTTCCAGAAGTCTAAACCACGGAAGCGCCACTTTATTTGTCATTATTGTCATGCTCCTGGACACATTAAACCATTCTGTTATAAATTGAAATCGGATTTAAGGTCTGGACGTCAGATGTCATCGCAGATGTTACGACATCCTCGTAATCATTTTCCAAAATCTGTCTGGGTTAAAAAATCTGGTGTTAAATTTCTTGTTATCTATACTTCCTTGAGATCTAACATTGAAGGATCTTGGTACTTCAATAGTGGATGCTTACGACATATGACAGGTACCTTAGAGTATTTAACTGACTATGAAGTTTACAATGGTGGCAATGTTACCATGGAGGTGGAGCCAAAGGGAAGATAGTTGGAAAAGGAACGTTGAACATTGAAGGACTACCCAAGCTACGCAACATGCTTCATGTAGTTGGTCTTAATGTGAATCTCATTAGCATAAGTCAACTATGTGATGATGATCTCTATGTAAAGTTCAACAAAAATTCTTGTGAAGTATTCGATGAATCTGACACTTGTATCCTTACTAGCTTGAGGTCGTCTGACAACTGTTATCAGTATTGTAATGAGCAACTCTGTCACAGGGCATACACAAATGACACTTATCTATGGCATCAAAAATTAGGTCACGTTAGTCATAAAAAGCTAATGGAACTTGTGAAATTTGAAGTTGCTATTGGTTTGCCTAAATTGTCTATGAAAAGTGTCAATGTGTGTGAAAGTTGTCAAAGGGGTAAACAAAAGAGAGTGTCGCATCAAATGACATCACATTTCCACACCACTAGATGTCTGGAGTTGGTTCATATGGATCTCATGGGTCCTATTGAGATTGAGAGTGTGGGTGGTAGAAAGTACTCTTATGTGATTGTCGATGATTTTTCACTTTATACGTGGACATATTTTCTACGTGAGAAATCTGAAACTTTTGATTTCTTTAGAAGCTGGCATAAAAAGGTTTGTAACTTGTATAATTTAATTGTTGCCAGAATTAGATCGGACCATGGTAAAGAATTTGAGAACTCTTCTTTCTCGTCTTTCTGTGATAGAAAGGGGATTTCTCATGAATTTTCCGCACCTAAAACTCCACAACATAATGGAGTGGAAGAGAGGAAAAATCGTACATTGCAAGAGATAGCTCGTGTCATGCTTAGTTCTAAAAAACTTTCAAAATGGTTTTGGGCTGAAGCTCTAAATACTGCGTGCCATATAGCGAATCATGTATATTTGAGGCCTGGATGTTCTATGACCCCTTATGAAATTCTTATGGGAAAGAAACCAAACCTCAAATATTTTCATGTTTTTGGGTGTGTGTGCTATGTTCTCAATGATCGTGATAATCTTGGTAAATTTGATTCCAAAAGTGACAAGTGTCTTTTCTTAGGCTACACTTCGAATAGTCATGCCTATCGAGTTTATAATCTTCGTACTAAGACGATCATAGAATCTGTAAGTGTTGTCTTCGATGATCTCTCAGATATTGCAGGAAAGAGTGAAGAAGATAATGTTGTTGATTTGCTCGAATTTGTTGAGACTGCCCCAGCGAAGGATGTAGGCACAAATGTAACGGAGAATGTGACTGAAGTTCCATACACAGCTGTCTCAAATGCAGAACTAAATGTGACGACATCTAAGCCCACATCCGTATCTGCTGCAGCTGAGTCGGACTCTGATTCTGACAATGAACCTGTTGAAGAAACTAATAATCCAATCGTGGATCATGGCAGTGACATACCTACAAGGATTCAGAAAAATCACCCTACGTCTCAAATCATTGGTAACACTACTGATGGTATTAAGATAAGAGGGAAAGGTAGAGTGAACTATCGTGATATGGTAAGAATGGCCTGCTTGTCTACTGATTGTATCAATGTGAGAACATGTTGTTTTGTGTCCAATTTTGAACCTAAGAATGTTGTTGAAGCTCTTAAAGATGAATTTTGGATACATGCTATGCAAGAGGAACTAGACCAATTTGTCAAAAATGATGTGTGGTTTTTAGTCCCTAGGCCAGAGAATGTTAATGTCATTGGAACAAAATGGATTTTCAAAAATAAAACAGATGAATCTGGCAAAATTGTTCGCAACAAAGCTCGATTAGTTGCTCAAGGGTACACACAGGATGAGGGGGTGGATTTCGATGAAACATTCGCTCATGTAGCTCGTATTGAGTCCATATGTTTGTTGCTTGCTATTACATATTACTTGGGATTAACTCTTCACCAAATGGATGTAAAAAGTGTTTTCTTAAACGAATTTCTAGATGAAGAAGCCTTTGTTGAACAGCTTAAAGGTTTTGAGGACCCTTATAAGCCTAACCACGTTATAAGCTTAAAAGGGCTCTCTATGGTCTCAAACAATCCCCTAAAGCTTGGTACGGTAGGCTAACTGAATATCTTCTTCAAATTGGTTTTAAACGTAGTGAAGTTGATAAAACCTTGTTCATTTAAAAGAAAAATCATAACATCATGATTGCTCAGATTTACGTCGATGACATTGTTTTTGGTTCCTCCTCTGATAAACTGTTAACGGAATTCATTGCTTGCATGTCCTCCACTTTTGAAATGAGTATGGTAGGTGAGTTAAGTTACTTCCTGGGCTTGCAAATTAAACAATTAAAGGAAGGAATTTTTATCTCACAAAGCAAGTATGCTAAGAATCTTGTGAAAAATTCGATCTTCAAAATGCCTCTCACTTGAAGACTCCCATGGGGTCGAGTCAAAAGTTGAGTAAAGAAGATGTGGCTGAAAGTGTTGACACACCTTGTATAGAAGCATGATAGGAAGTTTGTTGTATTTGAATGCTAGTCGTCCTGATATTATGTTCAGTGTTTGTCTTTATGCTTGTTATCAATCTGATCCCAAGGTTACTCATTTAAAGACCTTAAAGCGTATTATTCGATACGTTGGGGGCACTACTGATTTGGGAATTTGATACACAAAAGACACTAACACTAATCTTGTGGGATTTAGTGATTCTGATTGGGCTGGAGATGTTATGGATCGAAAAAGCACAACTGGTGGATGTTTTTATTTGGGAAATAATTTGGTTTCATGGTATAGAAAAAGCAAAATTGTGTATCCCTTTTGACTGCTGAATCAGAATACGTAGCAGTTGGGAGTTGTTGCACACAACTTTTATGGATAAACCAAATGATTGAGGACTATGGTTTGCAAAGTGAAACACTGATTGTCTATTGTGATAAATGAGTGCGATTGATATTTCCAAAAATCATGTCCAACACTCTCGTACTAAAAATAGATATTAGACATCACTTTATTCGAGATTTAGTTGAGAAAAATATAATTCGAATTGATTATATTGCTACTGAAAATCAGCTTGCTGACATCTTTACCAAGGCTTTGGATTTTGAGTGATTCTCCAATTTAAGGAAGTCTCTTGGTTTGTGTGTTCTCTGAAATGTTACACGAGATGTCACAGCATTGCACATCACATCCGCTGTGACGTCCATACGCTGCATCTCTTTTCCTCTCCTCTATTTCTTTTTGATTTTTTTAGGCATCTCTGCATTGTAAGCTTATCATGCATTTCTGCAAAAAGTAGATTGATGGTTCGAACTAATCACATATATTGTCCTCCGAATTTCAAGTCCGTCCAAGAAGCCTATGCTTCTGGGTCTGTAAATGTCCCTGTATCTGGGACTGCATCTCCAACTGATCACACCCAGGAACAAGGTACGGAATCCACTCCTATACAGCACCCATCTTCTCCAAGTTCCACTCCTACTGCTATTATCCTTGTTCCTTTTCAAGACGAGGCCCTTGCCTCTGTTATCCCCGGAGAAAAGGATAATGAGATAGACGTCAACAACCCTCCGAATTTCGAGTCCGTCCAAGAAACCTCTCGCTTCAGTCTAAATGTCCTCAGATGCGGGGATCGCATCTCCGATCATCACACCGGGAACAAGGTGCACGGAATCCGATCCTCTCAAAGACCCATCTTCTCCAAGTTCTACTCCTACTGCTATTATCCCTGTTCCTTTTCAAGACGAGGCCATTGCCTCTGTTATCCCCGGAGAAAAGGATAATGAGATAGATGTCGACAACCCTCCGAATTTCGAGTCTGTCTAAGAAGCCTCTGCTTCTGGGTCTATAAATGTCCCTGTATCTGGGACTGCATCTCCGACTGATCACACCCAGGAACAAGGTACGGAATCCATAAATGTCTTCTCCAAGTTCTACTCCTATAAATTATCCCCTGTTCTTTTTTCAAGATCTCCGGCCATCATCCCCCGGATAATGAGATAGATGTCGACAACCCTCCGACGGAATCCACTCGCATCTCCGATCGATCACACCCGGAACAAAGCACGGAATCCACTCTCTAGACCCATCTTCTCCAAGTTCCACTCCTACTGCTATTATCCTTGTTCCTTTTCAAGACGAGGCCCTTGCCTCTGTCATCCCCGGAGAAAAGGATAATGAGATAGACGTCGACAACCCTCTGAATTTCGAGGTAATTTGCACTGTTCATGGACCACTTGGTACTCCCATTGTTCGACGGTCGAAACGGCTTAGAGGCTACTCACCTGAGGATTTCGAATATTCCGATTATACCCCTGAAATTTCTCCCAAGAAGCAAAAGACCACTTTAGAGGGTACTTCGAAGAAAGGATGAGAAGATTTGTCTATTCCTCACATGTCTTTCAGTGATTCCGACGATAATGTGAACCAATTTGTTGTTCAGCTCAGAAAACATGTGCAGCCTGAGCACAAAGATAGTGATGATGATGTTCCTTTAGCATAGATGATTCAAAAAGCCAAAAAGGGCAAGGGTGTGGCCAAAGATGTGACCACATCCCAGCCTCCACCAACTGCTGCTGAGTCAAGTTCTGAGTTCGATGACTCGAGTGATGAGGATTTTGATGCTTCTAAGGAACCGGACACTGAGATTGATTATGAGGCTATGGTTGATGAAGTTGGTGATGAATTGATGGTTGAAGAATGGAAGGAGGCTGATGCTGCAGATGTAGAGGAGGATGTGATGTCATCCGACGACACATCTGACTCTAAGTTCGATGTTGGGAGAGCTCACTCTAAGCTATTTTACACAGCTGCTGCAGCTTCCAGGTTTCATGCTTTACTTTCCCGTTCTTTTATTGATGAAAAATGCAGAGATTATGAGCACTTTGCAAAGTATAATCTGAATCGATTTTTTGAGGAACGCAATTTGTTGACCACGATTGATACTGCTCTCCCTTATATTGACTCTGTGATCTGTGAGTTTTATGCCAACATGTCTACCAGAATTGTTGTTCGACGTTCACCTAAGTTTGGCAAAATTTTTGTTCGCAATAGGATATATGAATTCAGTCCCTCAGTCATCAATCGTTTCTTTGACATGCCTGATTTTGAAGAGAGTGAGGTGCCCTCTGATTACAATGAAATGGCTCGATTTTTCACTGGTGGCCGTGTGCAAGATTGGCCTGCCCATCCCCAGAAACTCATCTCCTCTCGCCTTACGTCCTTTTATGGGTTTTTGCACAAGATCTGTTGTGCAAACTGGTCTCCTTCTAAGAATAATTCCATTGTCACAAGGACGCATGCATGAGTTTTATACCAAATTGGGAAAGGGCTGCCCTTTAATTTTGGTAAATTGGCTTTCGAGGAGGTGATATTCTTTGCTACCAGTGAATCCAAAACCTGGTCCCTGCCATTCCCCAGTCTCATCTATAAAATCCTGGTTTCTCAAGGATTTGAACCAAAGGAGGGTGATCACTTCACAAACCAACCTGGGATCTTTAATGTTTCTCGACCCCTGCTCAGTTCTCAAAATCGCATTGTTGATCTGCCCTTAGTCTATCCAGGAGATGCTCCACCTGCTCCTATGGCACCTATCTTTGTTGTCGCTCCAGATGTTGATGCCCCTATCCCTGGGTCTGGTCAGATGTGGTTCCAGATGTTGGCAACATCCCGGCTCCCATTTCTTCTAACATGCCCTGTATTCCTGTCTCTGTGACTTTCTTACAGGTACAGCTGGCCTTTGCTGAGCACCAGATTGCTCATTTCACTGCTCTCCGTTCCCAATTGCAGACTATACTTGGCTCGATTTTTGGCCAAAAAGGGGGAGAGAATGTAGGTGGACCAAGCACTGCTCGGAGTTATTGCGACTGAGACACCGAGGACTGATGCTCCAATTCTTGAAAATGTTGCAGCCCAAGATGTTGTTGCTGCTGCACCATTGGTTGGAAAGGGTGAAGGCGATGAGGGTCTTCAATTTGACTTTGAAAGACAGATGGATGCAAATGTGTCCACTGATGAACTTTATAATCTTTAATTTTGGGATGTACTAAACACTATTCTCTAGCTAGGTTTATTTGCTTTTGGTTGTTGATAACTTGCTAAAACTCTCTTATGATATTTTTGTTGCGGTCATGAATGTAACTTAAAATGTGATTACATCTGCTTCAGTATTTTTTACTCAGCATGATATTCAGGGGAAGTTGTTATGTTTATGGGGAGTTTTGTTTATTTTGTGTTTGATAAGTGTTTTGTCCAGAAAGGCAAAAAGGGGGAGATTGTTAGGGCGATTTTTATCGCCGGAAATAATTTTCAAAATTATAAAGATTGGATTTTGATTTGTTTTGCCTTTCTAGACTTATGGTATGATTATGACTTTTTAGATTGGGAAAGAAATCATATTGATATGGTATTGATATATTAGGACTCTTGGATAGTTATCTTGTTTCCTAACATAAGTGATTTACTTGTCATATATTTGTATATATCTTCTTTCCTTGTGTATTAGGTCTCTTGAAGGGTTTGGACGGCTATATAAAGGGAAGAGGACGTGCATAATCAATACACAAGAAATACACCAGAGTGACAAGAGTCTTAAGAGAATTAAGAGTCATACAAGCACAAGGAGTCTCAATGCCCTAAATGCAATCTCGAATGTGACTACATCTAAGATTACATTCAGTCCTGCAGATTGTGTTTGTTAGCTTTTCATCCATTGTTTTTAGTATTGAGATTAACGAAGTCCACACATGTATATTGTTGGATGAGTTGAATTACACAGATCAGATATACTCTAGATAGGAGTTTTTCGTTGAGTTTCTACTAGTTGGTTTTAGTATTTTTGTATACGGAATCAAACGATTTTTACTAGTGGAAAGTTTCGCCATATTGGCACGTCTACAAACTCGTTGGCTTGTAGACAATTTTTATTTCGTGTGTCTTGTTACTGTTTTCAAAATTCCACTGCATGTGATTGTGAATGTGACCACATTTGCAATCACATCCTTACTCTTCGAAACTTTTTCAATTTATCCGTGTTATAATTCTTTCATAACCCTTCTTGTTTTTGGTTCAAAATAGAAAATATAAATACATCTCCAGTACTTGTAAAATTAGTCTCTCCCACAGCATCAATTTGAACTCTACAAACAAAGTTCAAAATATTTTTCTCATTGTAATGAAATTGAAGAAGGAAGTTTTTTCATACAAACTAATGAAGCACACAAACATATTCCGTTGCAAACTCACCATATAAATGAACAGAACAACCCATTGACTGATACCTATTTGGCTCAAATTGAAAGCTACTAATAACAAGGCCAATGACTTCTATTATCTGAGGAAATACGGTGCACTTACTGCTGTTTATCTTGTCTAGTCCCTGTGGACCCTACTTCGCTCCTAGACTTTGAAGGCGCGACCTTGGCAGGGGTCGATCGCTCCGACTGTGAGAACTGAATCAATATTTGCATTAGAATCGTAACTACTGCCAACGCAACGGCTGAAAAGGCGACACCTTTCCATGAAGAGAAAAGCGAGAAACACTGGATAACTTTCAACACCCCCAAGATTAGCAAAATTGCCCAAGAACAGACAACCTGTTATAATGCAAGAACAGATGATTCACAATTGTCCAGTACGAATGATGAGATCCGTGTTACAAAATAAGAGATTATTACGCAAGTAATTTACCAGAAGGGACTTCACCGGCCGATGAATGTCTTGCTGTTCGTCACCAAAAGAATCTTCAGCGACGTGCTTATCCAATAACTTATCCTGGTTGGACAGATGCAATCATAAATGATATATACAGGATTCATTCTTTGTAACCAGACGAAAGGATAACTAGAAATGCTACCCTTGAGGTTTAGCCTAATTTAAAAAAAAAAAAAGCAGTTATCTTTCAAAAATTACAAATGCATATGCTTCTATTTGACGAGTTGCACCCCATTGAGGGGGTTAATTTGAAAAACAAATACAAATCTCAAGGGGTTATTTTTAATTTTAGAAGACAACTGGACTTTTTTATAATAAAGGGAAACCTCAGGGTAATTTTTGTAATTATCACCCAGATGAATACTACTTTACATTCTTTGGCGTGATTTTTCTCTTGAAGATCAGACCATTTAAGAGAAGGTGAACATTAAAGATCAATGCGAAAGTAAGGTGCACCTTGGCAACAAAAGCATCCTTACACCACTGAGCGACCGCATCATCCGTTTCCGGCAAATCCTTCATTAAGTGTCTCTTAAGGTGGACATGCACCTAAACAATATCGAATTATCAGCATCTAAAATGTGAAAAAGAAATTAGTATCTTAAAATTGTAATGAGGTTTTCTAGTAGTCAAATATTTTTCATGATAAATATTACTCCATGAAATAATAAAACCAAACTCATGTCCCTATATCTCCAAGACAAGTTTACATGCTCATTGTTATTGTTTGCAATTTCATCTTGAAGGAAAATTTTCCAAATTCTTTAGCCCTACATTTCCTTGCATTTGATAACTTTTGTTGCATGCCATCTGATGTGCGCAGTGCCTGTAATTACTTGCATATATATACATACATATATATATATATATATATATATACTTGCACCTAACCAGCATGATCTTAAACTGCACGAGGGAATATAAAAATTGGTCGACTGTGCAAAGCCGCATCTCACCATCACCTCCAGTTTGCATATAATTGCCACAAAACTGACAAATAGGATTTTGTAGGCTTACCACAGAAGATTGCCCATTAAAGAGTCCTAGCATGGTTGGTGCAGGAGAAGTTTTGGGAATAGCAACAGTTACGTCATAGATGGCAGGAACAAATGAGCGCATATGAGTTACTGCAGTAACAAAACCCTGAAAATTGAAATTTGCATAAAAAAGTGAACATTACCGAGCATATTGGATGAATTGCTATAGGAACAAAAATATTGCAGCATTGAAACAGAAACACAGAAAATTGTTCAGTTTCTGATGACCGTCTATCAAATATCAGGTAATCAAAGACTAGTAAACGCTTAATTAAATGCTACTTTCATCTCAGAAAATTAAAACATCCTAGCAAGGGAAATGAAAACAAGCAAAAACAAGTAACTTTTCCAAGCTAGCTATTCTGAAAACAATGATGCAGTTTCATTGACAAAAATGGACATAAAAGCATCAGAAAAGATGTGAATCCTTCATCTGCAGGAAATGCTTAAAACCAAAACCTTCAGAAATACATTTGCCAAGACACCACAATTAGGCAGCACAAATAGCACAAATGTTAATGGAGAGATTAAGTTGAAAAGTTCAAGTTTCCTAAGTTCTCAAAACCGAAAAAGTACCAACAAGAAAAATTAGCATAGAGCTTCAGAATTGGCAAAGCAGCAAGCAATCCATCTTAGAAGCAGGTCATTTGGAACCTTAGTACGAGGAATCAAAACATTTCTTGGAACAGGTAGCCCTGTTGAAGATGCATATTCTTGAGCAGCTAAAAGTTTTGCCTGCGTGAAGCGAGTACCCTCAACAAAAAGTGCCAGCCAAAATGGTCGGGGGAAATCCCTTAGCCGTTGAAATCCTGACTGTTAGCATTCATTAGGATAGCTAAGTAAGGCAGAAAGACAGGCAAAAGAAACAGTATACAAATAAGCAAAAGAAAATATGAGAATATACATAATAGTAACCAATGGTAAAAAAACTTATCATTCAATACCTTTAAGGTGTTTTCATCCTTTGCCCAGCTTCTTTCAAGAAAGAGATACTCAGAAAACCACATGGACCATCCTATCACCTTCATAAATTGAATCAATATAGTTCACATGTTGACTTGGTCAAATTGCGTGCTCCTACGAGCATATATGAAACAAGAGTAGAACAACACAGATAGCTTGGTAAATTTTATAGTTCTGAAAATTTCCTGTCTATCAAAACTATCCAAAGTAAACAAAAAATTAAAAGATCATAAGTTTTTCATTCAGCAACTTTTTGGAGTGCTTGGGGATTGGGGGGGGGGGTTGTCTATTTTCAGAACCTTCACTTAAACAAGCCATAATTAACACAGTACACTATCTTCACTTATTAGTGCCAATAAGTCAAACATTAGTTTAACTTCTTGACCAATTTCAGCATTTACATTTATAACTTTGTCAGATTAGTGGGGGAAAAAAAGAAAGATAAATAACAAATGCTAGACATAGCATAAGTTGCCGATAAGATATCAAATTTCATGAAGTGAACCATGCCCTAAAGCTTAAAGATTAATGGTAAAAAAGTTAAAAATATGCAATCCTTAACAATAAAGCAAGATGGATCTAAGACAAAAGTGAAAGGCTTCAGCTGTAATACCATAACAAGTTCAATATTTGCTACTTACAGGAAGGAGCTTTGATGATTTCTTCATAACAGCTAATGCGCTACCAAGGCAACCTGATCGCTGTCATTAGAAGGTCCAAAATTCAATTAGTACATGCTTCCCGGAAGGATGCACAAAGAGCCAGCTAAAAGCAAGGACAAGTGAGAAATTTCAATTTTTGGTCCCATGTATGTTGCTTTTTACATGCATATACAGATACTGCCACTAACTAGTTCATATCTTTCTATATGTTTATGCATTATTCTACATGCCTAGCCCAACCTCTCCCCCGATGGAAAAATAAATAAATAAATAAAACCGTCACCAACATATATAAAAGTAATGGCACGTGCATCTAGTGTGTAGCAATAATGTTTCCAGATAATTGCATCACCGTGAATGTTCACCGGCTTAGACTCAACGAAACAAAATGCATTTGTGCTCTTGCTTAGTCATGATACACAAGACAAACATCTTTACTTTTTGCTCGGGGTATTCGTGACATGAAAGAGAGTAGAGATGATACAAAAACTTGTTGTAATGAAAAACAGATGCAAAGTCTCATAGAGACCATCAAGCAGAAAGCAAACCTGAGCCAAAACCCATCCGACAAGCCAATCAATGTCACTTCTGTGATTACATATGAGAAGTGCATGTTCTTTACCTGGAAAAGTCACCAGCATGACCAAATATAAACAACTCAATCAAGATTTAAAAAAAAAAAAAAAAAAAAACATTAAGGACAATAGTCCATAAACAAATTTTGTGGCCTTACCCATCAGTTTAAAGGTTTCAGAATCAGTGTGCAATTCAATCTGCAACCAAATTACCAGTGCAATATGAGACAAATAATTCAGATCAAAATGATAAATCAAAACCACAGTGTGGACTCTATATCCTTTTTCCCCCCTTAAAACTATCTGGATAGTAACGAATCAGACAAATCCAGGCTAGCACAAAATAGTTGAGATTTACTGAAATATCCCATTGACATTGAGAAGATCGAACAGTGCAAAGTAGAATGGTGTGTTATGCATAAAGCCCTTCTTTTAGTTCATTTCAGCAATTGATAGGTTTTAATCAAGCTGACACTGATTAAGTTAATGGTTTTCTGTACTAAAGAACTTTGAAGTAAACAATTGTGAATATCTCAGTTGGATGCATAAGCCATTCGATAGAAATTTATCAAATTAAATGCAATGCTAGCTAAGAACTTATAATGCATGTGATGTGTCTGAAGAACCAAAAGGTTTCTAACTACAGTACAATACACAGTATATTAGTAGAATATTTCAATATTTTTCACCTTAACACCAGCCCACCAATCGACGAGCCACACGAGCTCCAGCCACAAAAGTTCGGCCACCTCCCTGTTTATCCTCCTATAAGTGTTCTTCGACAAAGGTCTTATCAGCAGAAAACATACAGCCTGGAAATTTTCAAAAAGTATCCATTCAAATTTCTTCATTTTATGAAACAGTAAGCTGAAATAACATAAACTAAAAATGACACTCGAGAACAAGTAGCTAAGAATTAAGAGATCGTCAAGCAAAACAAAGTACAAAACACACAAATCATTTCAGCCCAAAAAATAAAAATACCCACTTAGCTCAGCTCATAATCAACTCAGCAAATCAAAAACCGAAAATTAACATATATGCTGTAAAACGCATAAACCTGAACAAAATTAACGACGAGGCCAGAGATGAAGAAGAGAACGCCCAAGGGCACAATCACTATTGCCGCTGCAATCGCCATAGTCGACTCTATCCAAGTATATATTCCAGAAAGTTTTCAGATTTTGGTTCGCAATTGTTTATAGGAGAGAGCGGAAAAATAAGAGGCAACTGCTGCAATAAATATAGGGTAAAATTCTGGGAAAATGTGCAAAACCGATATCAAGATTTCAATTCATGAACAGATGATGATAAAACGTACAACCATATATGTGTGTGTATATATACACACATTGAAATAATTAATTTATTTCTTTCGGGTCTGAGAGCATAGCCCTATTGCAGAACGTCTATATTATGTTGAACAACTGCACCATTTAATTTATTAATGTAATGTTTTTGCAGGCAAAGAAATTGGAGAGAGAGAGAGAGAGAGAAAGAGAGCGCATTAATGGTGGAATTGAAAGAGAGGTGGGAAGGAGGGAGAAAGGCTGGTGAGTGGTGTGGGTCACTGGTCAGGGTTGGGTGCACCAGCGTTGTACCGTACAAGACAAGAACAGCGTGACAAACTGAAACTAAATCTAAAAAATGACCTTTTTTGAAAATTAAGTTCTTCATATAAATTAATCAATTAAATTATTTGATATAAATTAACAAAAGTCTTTAAGTTTTATTTAAATTTTGGAAAGACTTACTAATTTTTAAAAATTTATGAAATTGTGTAAAAATATCTAATTATGCAAACTCATTGAAGCCCATTTTAGTTCATTACCGAGTAGAATTTAAATATTGTTTTAATTCATAGTGAGTTAGTGACAAATCTCAAATTTAGAAATAATTTATAAGTTTTTAAAATATTTATCGCTAGTGTTATTTGAAATTATTTGAAAATAATTCGATAAAATCTGTTTTCAGTAAAAAAAAAAAGATCGATAAAATCTTAGTCATATAACAAAATTCGTTTGTATAAATTATAATACCCATTTAGTTGACAAACTTGTCGATACAAACGAGACCTAAAGCTCGCAATTCTTGAACATTGAAGAACTTAGGAGAAAAACCTTTCTAATGATCCATGAGCAACCTATTATTTTATTGTATTAGAGACACTATTGTAAAACACATTTATTTGATAGTTATAGCTAATTCATAGGTGTCATTGGTTCAGTCAAAATAATCGATACATTTCTTTGTTGTTTATTGTCATAATAATTATCGTATACTACGAGTCTATAACTGCTGGCGGGGGCCTCAATTGACAATGCAATGGCAAGGTTTTGATTTAGAAAAGTAAATTAGATGTATATGACCTAGCGTTCCAAAAAGCGAGGTGAGGTACTTTGTATGTGGTGATCTGATCTAGAATTCTAGAAAACGAGGTGAGGTATTTTGTTCGAGGCTACTTGAAACAGAGCACATGTTAGGCTAGCCGGGTGGCCCCCAACTAAGGTCATCTGAAGCTTATGCCAGAATTAGGTAGTTGAGGTACATAGAAAACTAAAGAGCAAGACAATTTAGAATAGCAAGTTACATTTTACCTTGATTTTCGTGTTGTATTTATAGTATTGTTCACCGTGAAATGCGGATTTTCGTACACGTGACAGTCCATCAACGGTGGAGGACTCGCGGGCGACCCAACCTAGACCTTCAGGTCGGGACCCGTATAAGAAAGCCACAGATCCTGGGGGTATTTTGGTATTTTCCAGCAAGACAAGGTTAGGATGGTAATGTCCGTATCAGTTTTGTTATGCTATAAATAGGGATTTTTTTTCATTTAAATACTTTTTTTAAGCGAACTTTTAATAATAATGATTATAAAAATGTGATCAATTACAAGACAAAAATGTGCAACTATATTGCTTTGTGTTAAGACGTGACAAAATTCATATCCCTTAGGGTTTAAGGGTCCAAGCTACATTTCCAGGATTGAATTGCAGCATATATATTAAAAGTTTAATTACTAAACTCTCATTTGATATATTTGTGGATTTCCAGATGAGACCTAAGGAAACGTCTCTCTAGAAATGATATCATTTTTGTCTTTCACAATTTCTTAAACTGATAATACTTTTTTTTTGACATTTTCGGTGATTTTGTTGGATGATATTTTTATTTTTAATTTAAAACTAAATCTCCTAGTCATAAGCCACTAATGGCTAAATTACCCACTTCCCTATTTTAGTGTCTAACATGAGTTAGTGGCTTGTGCTTTGACTTCATTTATAAAAGGGGTTTTGGTTCCTTATAAAACATACACAACACACACGCATAAACACTGCTCTTCACAATTTTGTTGATTGGCCAGTCTCAATTATAAAGTTACCACACATTGGCAAACTCTCCATAGATAACCCACTGTTCCTATTTTAACATATATTATTATTCTATAAAATGGTCCTTTTACTCATTGTTTTTCTAATTTTCAAAAGGAAAACATATATATAGACTTATATATCATCAACGGCCAAAATTTTATCTTTTCCTATTGATTTGAGCATCGAGTAAACTAGTGGTTCGGGGTTCTCTTTGCTGCACACAATAGAATCAACGGGTTGTCGAATCTTGGGAGAGGGACGTACTATCAACAAATTTACCAGTGCAGTGTGGGCGTTTCCTCTCTAAAGAGAGCGCTACAGCTTGCTTCGACCCAGGCTATCCTAAACTTGATTCTTATTTACTTTTCGCCTTGTTATTATTTATTGTTGTTTGTTCCTAAATTAGTAGAAATAAATTCCCTGCTGGTGTTTGTGCTTAAATTTTCCAACAGATTTCTCTTCTTGTCATTTTCATTTGACGGCATATTTATTCAAGAATAAATCATGCTGGGACAATATTATGGATTTGTGTTGTGGGACAAAATTAGGGATGATAATTTGACCCGTCCTGGCCGCACCGTTTGGGCTGCTCCGTCCCATTGACTCGTAGCGGGGGCGGGTCTGGGTATCACATTCGCCCCATGAGTACCCACCCAGTCCCGCCCCGTGGACATGTATATTATATAAGATAATGTAGTTTTTAGGTACTTAATGTTATATTTAACATACATACCTAATGTTATATTTAACATATATAATGACAATTTTTATAATTAATATGGATTTATAATACAAAATGTAAGATAAAAAATTTATTAATAATATAAAATACAAAATAAAATATTAAAATAATTATTATATTCAACACGGTCGACCTGCCCCACCCGTGACTCACGATCGGTCGACCCGACCCGTGGGGTGGACAGGGCGAGTCTGGATATTGAAATACCCGCCTGGCCTCGTTGCCATCCCTAGGCAAAATCGTAATACTATTTTTTTAATGTAATTACGTCAGTATTTAATTATTCACTTACGTATATTCATTATTGGATCTGAATACTGTCAATTGGTCCGTAAGACCCAAACTATTATTGAGTAGCTCATGAGTCTCAGTTCGCTATATCCGACCCAGACGGTCCACTTTATCATATAAGGCACATACGGCCCACTATCCTACGTATAACATGTCTCTCCATGTGGATTTGTAAGTTAAGTTCAATTAATTACTATGAATATCTCATCGTGCTCTAGATTTTTCTTTCATATATCCGATGACTTGAGCGTCGGAGAGCTTTCCTTGGGACAACTTCAATGACTCTTTAACCTCATTCTGTATATTTCAGGCTAATTTTCATTCAAAGATATTATCAGTCCAAGAGAAGAAGTTGGACCAATTAATCAGATTTATTGACTTGGAGTATCAACACCAATTTGAAAATTCTTTAAAAATTACTTGTTTTGGTACATGTTAGGAATCAGATGCACCTAAGCAAATCTTTGTGCACCATTTTTCTACCAAGTCATTGTTTACTGGTAACCAATTTCTTCCAAGGTATTAAATTGCTTCACCAGTAAACAAACCACACCAACAAATAACACTCCTCTTTGTCTAATTTAATGGTTATAAATGCGATAAAACAAATTATAGGACAAAACAACTTTCAGTGATCTGGATATTTTAGTCCATACCTAATTTAACCATATACGTCTTAATCATATCAAAAGTAAATTTATAATATAATATTATTAAAAAATGCGATCAATCAAGACTATACTAGTACAATTATATTTGCAGCTTGTGATAAGGCTGAGAAAATTGATGTCGACTAGAATCTTATGGTCTTGAAAATATATTGCCACGCCACATACCATGAACTGAACTGCAATATTTATTAAAAGTTTAATTACTAAATTCCAAATTAATATATATTACTAAATTGCTAAGATCTCTTGTTGTGATCTTGTCAATCCGTATATCCTATATCTCTCTCACTAATAAATTATTCAGTTGTGATCTTTCCAATCTATATTTCTCTCTCTTATTCTGGTCTCTCTCTCTTTTTATTCTCAGATCTCCACCAATAAAGGCCCACAAATCTCGCAAAATGTGAAATATATTAAGAAGATTCTCTCTTTCTTTCTCTTCTTCTCCTCCAATAGATATTTTTATCTCTCTTTTTATCCCCAGATCTCCTCCAACAAAGCTACAAATCTCGCCAGTGATACTTTTGAGCAATATATATGATACTTTTAGGATGTTTTGTGATTCTTTTATATTTTAAATATTATTATAAACAACAACAGTGATACATTTTCACTTAAATATGGTACTTTTAAAATGAACAATAATACTTTCATACTTTTTAATATTAAATATGTTACTTTTAAGATGCATAATGATAGTTTCATATTTTATATATTCCAAGTACAATGTATAAGTTATGTCACTTTTTAGACAAATAGTGATATTTTCAGCCTTAAACATGATACTTTTAATATGCACAATGATACATATTCCATGTTGAATATGCACAATACCTGACATAAGAAAATGATACTTTTTACGTAATTACTGATACTTCTCATCATTCAAAATGATACTTTTTATTCAAAGAAATACTATGTTTGAATGACTTGGTATCAATACAGAAACTTCAACACACATACAAATGATAAAAAGAATACCGAATTGCAATACTTTATCAACAAAAAATACTTCACAAAGCAACCTTCATTTTGAATGATGATACTTTTTACGCAATTTTTTATACTTCTTAGCATTAAAAATGATACTTTTTACCAAATGAGTACTTTGGCTATCTAACTAGTAATACAAGAACTCTAATGTTAAATTGCAATTTCAGTTGACTTTGTATCAATACATAAACTTCAACAACATATAAATGATAAAAGAATCTCAAATGACAATAGTTTATCAACAAAAAAATCACTCTTAAATGTAGTCTTCTTTTCCAATTCACGACTAGTGCTATCTTCTTTCACCGGACTTCCTTCTTTCACATCAATTGTTTCTGAAGTTCTTTCCACTACAGTGTCTTTTTCCGAGTTGCCCCTTCCCCTGTCTCTCCTGCACACTAACTGTTTCTGTTGTGTCATCTACAAATATGAAAAATCAGATACTTTTAAGGCAAATTATGCTTTTGAGGTAATTTCCGATACTTTTAAGGCAAAATTCTTAAACACGCATATTAATAAATCTAACAATTTCAGTCACCATCTAATAATAAATCAAACAAAAATATAGTTTAACAGAAAGTTTAATGTTAAAATACACGCAGTCATATAAATATATAATCAGTGTTAAAATACAATGACATAAAATTAATATTTTTAAGGCAATTTATGATACTTTTATACCAATTTCTAATACTTTCAACATTAGTATTCGCAGATTTATACTATAACAACAATGTCTGTATTAAAGTATTTCTAACAACAATGTTCATAATTTCAGTCACAATCTAACGAGAAATCTAACAAAAAATGCAGTTTAACAAAAAATTCAACACACAAATCTACAAATTATTCTACTTCAGAAAACTAATGATTCAACTTCAATAAATTAATTGCCAAAACATATCTACAAATATTTTTCATTTTTTTTCCAGAAACTATCAAACTAATTTACAAACCTTCAAACTTTAATGGTGGAATCGAGAAGATACTTTGACTACGAGCGGCAAAATACACTTCGGAGCACCGGAATGGGAAATCAAAAAACTAAAAAAAAAAGAACGACATTAACACAATGCAAATCAAGAAGAAGAGAAAAAGAATAAGCGAGAAGAAGAAGAAGAAGAAGAAGAAGAAGAAGAAAACATAAAAACGATTGGAAATAAACCCTAGTAAAAAAGAAAAAGAAAAAATGGACAAAAAATGAAAAAGAAAACAAAAAAAATGGATTTGGGCGGGTATGAGGTGGGTCGGGTAAGTAAGATCTGTCTTACAAAACTAGACTCGTAAGACGGTCTTATACAAGTTTTTGCATATTAACTGGTTCAAACGAGACCACATTCCTCGCATGAGGTGGGATGGACTAATCCTATCCTTTTATTTTATTTTTTTGTTTTTAATGGTTGTGATTTTTCTGACTTTGGACTTTTTCCCATTTATTTTAATTCATTAAGGGTAGAATTGTACTTTTTATAATCTATCGGTTTTTTAGTATCCTTTGACTTTTTGAAACCGTTCTTTTATGGGATGAGATTGTAACTGTCATATTTAATGGCATTGTTTTTAGAAAGTTTTTTTTTTCGAAATCTAGTATAGTCGGAGTTCATTTGTTGCTCAGATAGCTATTAGATAATGCATATTTAGTTATTTTTTATTTGCACTATTTATGACACTATGACATAGCTGCGTAAAATATTGTATATTTAGTTTTTATATATTGCATAGATAGCTTCTAAATAATGCATATTCAGTTGATTTTTGTTGTATAGTGTATGACACATTGCATAGTTTGGTATAATGTACTACATATTAGTTTTTTTTACATTGTATGGATAGTTTTTAGATCATCATAATTAGTTGATTTTTGTTGCATAGTTTCAACTTTGTAACATCATATAGAAATATACATCGTTTCATAAGTATATATGCATCGTCTTCTTCGTGAAAATTACAATTTTTAAGAGTTTGTTGTTAATGGTCAGTTTCAAGTTCTCCACCTATTGGGTGGAATTATGTTGCATCCATTTTTGAGATAATAGGGAGTCCTATTTAGATGAGGTTTATCTAGAAATCTCTCATATTAGGACTCTAACTCTGATATGGGATTGAGATATATATTGATATCTCTGCCTACAATATTAGAGGATATGAAATATCATCCCCTACATGGAAAAAGAATAATCTCTCTCCTAATGTTTTTCTCTATGGTTTTTTTCTTGGAGCATCACCAAAGTTCTTCAAGGGTTTAAGGTGTGCACGTCAAAGTAAATAACTCTAGTAGTTATTTACACCAACGAGAAAGACGGTTCGTGATCTTGTCTGTGGTTAGTTCGTGGTTCAACCACTCTATGGAGTTCGTTCGTTGCTCATGACTCAATCAAGAAGAGGCTTGTTGATGACTTAATCATGGATCAAAATGAGGCTTGTAGACGGGCTTAATCTTGGCTATGCCGATCGTCGGTTCCACTGAAAATAGGTATAATTGATCCACCTTATATATGCAAATATATGATTTAAGTTTCAACCCATATTTGCTAATAGTGGTATCAGAGCTATTAGATCTCGTCTTCACTATTTAATGTGCTTGAGTTTGATTATATATGTGATTTAGTTTTTTTAGAAAAAATTCAAATTTGTATATAAAAATTCGAATCTGTATTTTTGTTTTATATTTCAATATTGGTGTCACATTGTAGATCTCGAGAAAATGATTAATTTGACATATTATACATGCAAAATGGATTTGAAACAAATAAGTTATGGTGATTCAAAGTTTTTGAGCTAAAACAGAAACTTGCATTGAAATCTGTGCCAAAAAAGCTTTTGGCATTGTACCCCAAACCTCATCCGCGCTACTGACCGCCATGGATGATTTTTTTTTTAAATTGCTTTGTGGCAATTTCTCGTTGGCTATGTGGATGTTGACTTGGCCATTTGTCGGGTCAATGACATGGCGCGACGATGCCACGTGGTGGGTTGGCACTGAGTTGTGCCACTGCGTGGCGCGATGGCTGCCACATGGCTATCACGTGGTTGGGGGCGCGACTGATGGCTTGACATCGGCTCATGCCACATGGGCGATGACATGGCGCTAAATAGTTGCCTAAGTGACGTATCTTTTTATATTAAAAAAAAATTGAAGGGATGCCTTTTATTGTGCTTAATGCATGCCCACCATTAGGCTAAGATGTTTATTTGTTATTTTGTCAGCATGTTTTGTATTTATATAGAAGCTTGATAGCAAGTTATTTTTTGCGCGTTGGGACGTTTCTAAAATTATAGTTTGTGCATTTTTTGTTATAATATTAATGCATGTAAATTTTTTTGCGCAATTTAGTGTTTGCAAAAAAAAGATTTGCGCATGAGAATGCTTGCAAAATTATTATTGTGCAATATGATGCATGAAGAATTATTTTTTGCACATATGTAGCAATGATTTTTTTTTCTTTCGCATTAGCTGCATAAAAGAAAAACTATTTTTGCGCATTAAGATTCTTGCAATTTTTTTGTGCATTGTGATGTATGTGGAAATTATTTTTTTACATTGGTGCATGGAAAATATTTTTTTACATAAGGTGCGTGAAAAAAATTATATTTTTGCGCATTGATGTGCAAACAAAAATATTCTATGTGATTAACTTATGAGGTGCATGCTTTATTAATTACTTATGTGTATGCATTTTTTTGTTGCAATTAATTTTGTTGATGAGATATGAATTATCATACGTTGGGAATGAATGAACATTGGCATACGGGTGCTCATGTATGTAATGTTTACTGTTTTATATTGATATAATTTATGGGAGTTAATTTTTGACAATGTGGGAATTCGCTATCCAGATTTATTTTTTTATTTTTCTAGATTGATGTAGTAAGCTTTGAAAATATGTAATTCTTTTATTTTTCGAGGCATGTATTGAGACAATTTTTGGAGGCTATGTAACATCAATTTTACGAGAATATTTTTTGATTACCACCATATGTCTAAATTATCTTCACATGATACACCTTATGTCAACATCGCCCATGGGGCTATGTTTCATAATTATTCATATCGCATGGTTGCATGCATGATTTATTTACGGACATTGATAATTTTATTCATGGATCAGTAATTTTTGTTGTGATCTTTAATTCGGTGGGAGATGATTACTAGCCTTGGTGGCAAATTTTTGATCTCATTGAATTAAAGAAAATAATAAATATTACTTGGATCCAGAATAAAATTTTTAGATCAGTATCTAATTATTTGCACAATTTATTGAAATGTGTTTAAACCAGATTCACCAACTTTAATTTCGCCAATTTAGCATGAAAATAGATAAGGTATCCAATATTGTCGCGACTTAGACGCATACAATATTTTTGTGGATTAGTGAAAGTACTTGCACTTTATTTGTTTAACCGGCAAATGTAAGAACTTAATTGCTCGAAATAATCGCAGTTGAGATGTCGTGATATACTTGTGGATCAAAAATTAAATTTGCGCATTAATTTGTTTAAGCTGCAAATTTTAAAAATTTAATAAAACATTTTAAGCTCTATTTCTGGAATATGAGCTTACTCCCAAGTAAATACTCTAGTTATCCAAATTCGATATTTGAGTTGAATTAAGGATATTAGTAACTTGTGTTATTATTAATGAAAATCACATATCTAGAAGCTGATTATAAAAAGTTGAGAAATACACAAGTGAGTGCACTTGTCGCTTGTGCTGACTGACATAAACCAACTCGGGTGAATATATAGAACAAACATAATGTAGCTTGACGAGAGCAAAAACTAAAACTAGAACTATAAATTGATCCATAAAGTGATAAGAAGTTGTGTCACCTTATTGAATGAAGCAATTAAGCACAAACAAATATTAAGTGCACTTATGAGATTGGTAATTTCGCTCGTAATTGTACTGAGATGAAATTTGACTATCTAATTGCTCTCTTATTTTTTCCGCAAATGTTTCCAAATCTCTCCATGAGTGGATCGTAGATATTGGTTAACTTAGCATATGTTTGAGATTGAGCAAATGTGTATGACTATTATCGGGTTGTGCAGCTATAGAGCGCACAAGATGAGGCTAATAAGAGTCACCTCAAGCTCAACAGTTGGTGTGAGCAACTTGATGTGTCGGTGTAGTCTTACTCGGATAAATGCACTTGTAAATATTTGTTGAGTGAGAAGACTTGTCTATCTTTTTTGTGATGCTTGGCTTAGATAATATTTCTTTTAGGTCTACTATGATATTATGACACGTGAGGTTAGGAGGACGACTGTATTAGCTCGAGGAGGCTTTATTGTCTAACTCTCTAAGGTCAATCTCACTTGAAGGAATTATAGCACGGATAAATACCAAAAGTTTTGCAGAGTAAGGATGTGATTGCAGATGTGGTCACATTTACAATCACATGCAGCGGAATTTTGAAAACAATAACAGGACACACGAAATAAAAATTGTCTACAAGCCAACAAGCTTGTAGACATGCCAATATGGCAAAACTTTCCACTAGTAAAAACAGTTTGATTCCGTATACAAAAAATACTAAAATCCAACTAGTAAAAACTCAACGAAAAACTCCTATCTAGAGTATATAATTCAACTTATCCAACAATAGACATGTGTGGACTTTGTTAATCAAAATACTAAAAACAATGGATGAAAAGCTAACAAACACAATATGCAGGGCTGAATGTAATCTTAGAGTAGTCACATTCGAGATCACATCCAGGGCAGCGAGACTCCTTGTGCTTGTATGACTCTTGACTCTCTCAAGACTCTTGTATCTCTGGTATATTTCATGTGTATGAATATGCACGTCCTCTTCCCTTTATATAGCCGTCCAAACCCTTCAAGAGACCTAATACACAAGGAAAGAAGATATATACAAATATATGACAAGTAAATCACTTATGTTAGGAAACAAGATAACTATCCAAGAGTCCTAATATATCAATACCATATCAATATGATTTCTTTCCAAATCTAAAAGGTCCTAATCATATCATAAGTCTAGAAAGGCAAAACAAATCAAAACCAATCTTTATTATTTTGGAAATTATTATGGATTTTTCCAGCAAGATAAGTTTGCTGGAAGAATGAAAGATGACTATTTTTCCTTTAAAGCTAAGTCCACTAAATTGAGTGCGGACTTATGGGTGTGAGGCACAAATTAATGCATTATATTTTCCTTTATTGATATATACGCTAAAATTTAGTACATCCCGACTCTCATTAGTTAGAAACACCAAATTGCTTTGAGCGATTCTTAATAGATGGAGATGTGCTAATAGGGAGCGGTAATAGCGTGTCTAATTAGTTTGGACACACAGCTGAAGGAAATAAAGTTGCAAGTTGAATGATGATTCTAAACACTTTGCAGCTATATGAGCTTGCGAAGAAGGGACAATCACTTCAAAATGGTTAGATTTATGATGGCGCAAATTGATTGGTGTATCTTGTTGTTGCCCACATCATAAAATATATGTCTCCAAATGATTCTTCAACCTTATATGAGCTTTAGTTTGATAACAGGCCCAAATTAGTGGGTCTGCCCATGTAAGTTTGAGAATTTGTGTTTTCACGTGGAGAATCAAGTTGCATGATTTAGGTTTCCCCTCAAAGGAATTTCTTGAGCATATGTGAATTCTAAAGAGATCTTAAAACTATGCGAGTTGCAAGATCCTTAGGAGGCGCTCATTTCTCTAGCGAGGATGTTGTATTTTATACTCATCTAGTAATCGCTGGGATAGTGGGAGTGACACTAAGTCAGTCGAAGCTAGTGTCTCACACGAAAATGACTCTCACATTCCACGAGTAAAAATGAGTGAATATAAAAAAGATTCCCCATCATCTATATGAGATTGAGTGTGTATCCTTCACAATTATTTTTGTGGATGTTGATGAGTTGATAGAATATGTGACTTCACTTGATGCCCTAAGTGGATAGTTGTTGCGAAGGAAAAGATAAGTCGAATGACTAAGAATAAAGTCTAAGAGCTTGTTAATCTTCTATCTAGATGCAAGACCATTTGAAACATTTGGTTTCGGAAGGTCAAGTGTAATATAGATGGGTTGATTAATATGTGTATAGCTTGACTATGGACGAAATATTTACATCTGTTAGAACAGAGTAAATTTTTTGAGATGTTCTCCCTAAGTGGTGAGATTGCCTCAATTCGCCTGATATGTTATCTAGTATTCCCACTTTCGTCTAGGTTTCTCTTGGATGATTGATGTTGACATAGTTCAGTGAACATTGAATAATGAGATCTATGTGGATCACCCGATGAATTCAAGAAGTGGAGTAAGAGCGCATTGATTGCTGATCAAGAAGCTCCAGTCGTGACTTGAATCGTCATTAACTTCATTGAGTTATCATTATGATAGGCCTACAATGGTCAATTAAGTCATTGAACATGTGTCAACAGTTGTATCTCAATGTATATGGCAAAAATGTGATGACTGGAAAGAACATGGAGTTATCACCACTCGGTGTTGGCTATTTTTACACTCCATGGTCAAAGATCATATTCTTAGTCAAGAAATGATATCTTCGGAAGAAGAAAAGAAATGTTAGCTAGTTTATATAAAATCTTACTAATTTTTTATGTGCGCTATGTGCGTACTCAACAAGTCATGCACTTAGCAATGTGATTGGTGAGTGGATATCGAAGTGATCCATGCGCTATTGCGATGCGTACATGTGGATACTTACATATCTTAACAAATTGGTCTATGATTTGCTATAGGCAAATTTGGCATCTTTAAATAATGTGCATTGCGCGTACATCCATGATGTATTTTGTTGTCTTTGTGATAGTGCAACCACTTTAGTGTATGGTTTGGGCGCCGAACATTGCCGGTAGACCAAACATACTTACTCGAAGCTTTACCTCACTTAAGAGTTTTTGCGCATAGTTAAATTGTTCTCAAGAATACTTCTACGAGCAGTGTGTGTGCTGATCTCTTTTATGAGCCTTTGTTTGGAGATATGCTCCAAAGGCATGTGAGTCATTAGGGATTAAGTAGAGTTGATCATGTGGCATATGAGAACATATTGTGATTAATGAGATATGTTGGATTCTCATTATATGTTTGGTACTGAATTTGTAAGTTGTCACCAGGCTTTGGTTGACCCTCTCACACGGGCAATCACCATGGCGCTAGGAGAGCGAGCAGGATGAGACTTAAAAGATTGTGTCGCACAAGAAGGTTTGTGAATAATCGTCTTTGCGCTAGAGCGAGGATGAGGTTAATAAATATAATTAACAGTCGCCTTAGCTAGAGGTTAAGATGAGATCTGAGTTGATTGATTATTAAGTATGTCCAAACTTCATAAAAACCTGTTTGTAGCCGAATGTGCGAACCATCGCATGACACTTTGGGAGTAACTACAAGTAGTACGCAGGTAGGGTGATTGAATAGCGACTAGACTAAGATTTGTATGATGTCTAGATTGTGAAATGCCTAAATTGAGTGGGAGCTCCATCATAGCATGTATTCATACTACATGTGCTTTGAGGCGACCGCCTATGGGAAAGCGACTGAATGGGTGCTTGCTTCATTACTGTGTGAGCTCTTATTATTTTCTTGTACCCTTTGGGACTTTGGACTATATCATGATGTGTAAGCTTGATGATGCTATTAGTCCAAGTGGCTACGAAAATCTAGAGAGGGGTGAATAGATTTTCCCGATTTTTCGATTTGTGCTTTCTTTTTCGAATATGGAGATGGTGAAGAAATAAAAGTGCAAAAAATAAATCAACACACAAAGATTTATAGTGGTATAACCCACCTATGGCCTAATCCACTATCACCCGGTATGTCCGAATGGATTTCGAAAAAGAGAAAATTGATTAATACCAAACAAATACAAGGATTTCTTGTTTTGGATGATTTGAGAATTACAATCAAGATTACACTTTGTTTGAAAATATTACAACTCAAAAGTGCAAGTGTAATCAAGAAGGAAGTCTAATACTCAAGATGTGCAAATGTAAAGCTTAGGCTAAATACAACAAGAACATTGACAATGAAGAATAAGAATTTTGCTGATTTTTCTTGTTGCTTTGTATGCTTGTGTGGTGTGTTTGATCCTTCAAATCCTTCATCTATTTATAGGAGAGGTTCAAGATTGGGTCTCCAACATATGCTCCTCCATCTTCACTTTTGTCTACAAAAGAAGGATCAAAAGATCTACAAAAAATTAAGAATGATAAAGTAGATCTAACAGATAATGGCTTAGCAACGGATAGAATCTTGCTGTCAAAAATCATAGGGTGACCGGTCGCTATGCTGAAAATTCGAAAGTTTAAAACGTTAGTCTAAGATTAAACACGGGTTGCCCTGGGGGTTGGACCGGTCGACTGGGGAGGGACCAGTCGACTTGTGGGTTTGACTAGTCCCTCTCGTTTTCGACTAGTCTCCCTTGAGTTAGAGAGAGACATATATTAATAGACCTACTTCAGGCACCAGTCGACCACATCGGTCGGCCCCCTCGGTGACCGGTCGCCCTCTCCCATTTTTTTCTTTATTTCGGTTATATTTCAAAATACAACTTTTAGGTACGGGTTGCCCTATAGGGTGACCGGTTGACCTCAATACATAGAAGTTGTTCAATTTTTGTCAAAAATAAAATTCAAGAAGGGCTTCAAAAACTTAGTAAAAATCACTTAAAATGTTTTGAAGCTTTTGAACAATATTTGGGGATATTGTTTTGGTATAAAAACTCATTTAAATAAAATCATCAAAATCATGATAAAAATATTTTTTTAACAAACTCCCTCTTTTTATTGATTACAACCCAAAACAAATTTACAAGAGCGAATAAGTTTTCCAGTCGAGAAATAATATATCTGTTTTAACCAATACTTTTCGAAAACAAAGTTATATAGAGGAAAGGAGCAAGATTTTTCAAAACAAGTTTTTAGAAGCTCCCCCTATCAACAAGCTTAACCAAAATACAAAATAAGCTGAAATCATAAGCACAAAAGCTCAGCTTTTACATTATAGCTTAAAAGCTATACAACTTAAAAACTCCCCCTATCAATTAAAATCATTAGTAACACGGCTTAATAAATGTAAAAACAAAGTATAATAAAGTTTGTAGCTCCAAAAAGCCATTTTCTTAAGCGTTTTTTCTTAAGAGCTTTTGTTAAGCTAAAAAGGCTTAAAAGCTCCCCCTGTAAAAAAACTTATTAGAAGCAAAACTCATCATAATAAGGGAGTCAAGAACATAAATTCACATAAAAAAACTCCAGCTTTTTTCACCCAATAGTTTTTTCTGTGAGCATTTTCTAGCTCTTTTACCTTATCAAATAAAAAGTAAGTTCAAGACTAATTTCTCCTCCTTTGGAATCATCAAAAAACACCATTAGCATAAAGTAAACATTAGAAATAAACATCAAAGTCGCGCATAAATAGAGGAACATGCCATAATCCAAGAGTTAATATCAAGACAATGGTTTGAAATATATAAGAAGCCAAAGACAACATGGGGGGAAATCATTCTTCATCGGAAGAGAAACATGTGGTGGGGAGGAGTTCTTTGATAAACCTTTTTAGTTTCCCAACCGATTTTCCAACTTGGAGTTCTCGTGATGAAGCTCTTCTTTTCTTGATTCAAGTGAGGCACAACGAGCTTGAAGAGTGATAATGTTGGTTCTTATATCATCATCACTTTGATCACCGCCATCGGTATTGCCCTCCAGATCGACGTGTTCACCACCCGTCGCTAAACGTTCGACCTCGGTATCATCAAAGAGGTCGTCGGGATCATGAGAAGATGAAGCTTGTGACATACCCTTAGCCAATTTTGTAGGACATTTAGCCATGTTTCATCCAAAGTGATTGTGCCCAACAAAAAGCCGCATAAATATATTCGGCTTCGGCCGTTGATAAGGACACATAATTTTATTTCTTTGAAAACCAAGAGACTAGGCAATTGCCTAAAAATTGACACGAGCCGGATGTACTTTTAGATCATCAATATTGTCGGCATAATCCAAGTCACTATATCCTTTTAAAGAAAAAATTTCATTCTTTGGATAAAACAAACTATAAGAAACAGTGTCTTTTAAATATCGAAAAATATGTTTAATGGCACTTAAATGAGATTCTTTAGGATTACTTTGGAATCGAGCGCATAGGCATACAACATGAAGAATATCAGGTCTACTTACGGTTAAATATAGTAAACTACCAATCATACCTCGATATTTGGTTTGGTCTACAGATTTACCTTTCTCATCCTTTTCTAGTTTGATATTTATTGCCATAGGAGTAGCAACGGTTCTTCCTTCTTCAACTCTGAACTTCTTTAGAAGCTCTTTGGTGTATTTGAATTGAGATATATAAATACCTTCTTGGCATTGCTTTATTTGAAGCCCAAGGAAGAAATTAAGTTCTCCCATCATGCTCATCACAAATTCACCTTGCATGAGCTTAGAAAATTTCTTGCATAGTGATTCATTAGTAGCACCAAAACTTATGTCATCAACATAAATTTGCACTAATAAGCAATCTTGCCCTTTTTCATAAATAAAAAGAGTAGTATCAACCCTCTTGAAAAACTATTTTGCAAAAGAAAAGAACTAAGTCTATCATACCAAGCTCGGGATGCTTGTTTTAAACCATATAAGGCTTTTTTAAGTTTATAAACATCATTTGGCCTTGAGAAATTTTCAAACCCCGGAGGTTGTTTTACATAGACTTCTTCTTGAATAAAACCATTTAGAAAATCAGATTTAACATCCATTTGGTAATGTTTGAAATTTTTAAAGCAGGAGTAGGCAAGTAAAATACGAATAGCTTCTAAACATGCTACGAGTGCAAAAGTTTTGTCATAATCAATAGCTTCTTCTTGACAATACCCTTGAGCTACTAACCTTGATTTATTTCAAACTATGTTGCCTTGATCATCGAGTTTGTTCTGGAATACCCATTTCGTGCCAATAATTGTTTCTGTTGGAGGACAAGGTACCAATTCCCAAACATCATATCTTTCAAATTGATTCAACTCCTCTTGCATCTCAAGAAATCAATCTTCATCTTCAATGGCTTTCTTAGCATTCTTAGGCTCTTTTTGGGATATAAGAGCTTTTTGGGCAAATTTTCTTCTAGTCATTACTTTGTCTAGAGGATCCCCAGTTATAAGATCTTTTGGATGATCTCCTTTGAATTTCAATGCTATGGAAATCCGAATTATCGCCTTTATCCTCTTGTTGAACATTAGCAGTTGAAGGTTGGTCATTTGATGTGGAAGGTTGATCATTTTGAGCATCATTTAGAACAATTGGTCCAATTTCATCTTCTTCATCACTATCATCATTTGGAATTCTTTCAACTCCGAAGGCTTCATTGAATTTAACATGAATAGAATCCTCGACCACTATGCTAGTCTTGTTATAAACCCGATATGTCTTACTCTTAGTTGAGTACCCCATAAATATCCCTTCGTCGGCCTTAGGATCAAGTTTGTCCAATTTATCCTTGGTGTTCAAAATAAAACACTTACAACCAATTATTTTGAAATAACTAATATTTGGAGTTCTTCATTTCCAAAGCTCATAAGGTGTTTTATTCAACTTGGGACGAAGATATACCCGGTTTATGATATAACAAGCGATGTCGGCGGCTTCGGCGCAAAAAAAATTTAGAAATGAAAATTCGTTGAGAATGGACTGACATGTTTCTTGAAGAGTCCGATTTTTCCTCTCGGCAACACCATTTTGTTGAGGAATCCTTGGAGCTAAAAATTTATGTGCATACCCCTTGGTTTCACACAATATTCTAAAATCACTATCAAATTCACCTCATCGATTACTCCTTATAGATTTATTAGTATCTTCTTTTTCATTCAAATAAGTCTACACAACTTAGCAAACTCATTAGCGGCGTCATTTTTATTTGCAAGAAAAATAACCCAAGTATATATTAGAGAAGTCATCAACTATAACAAAGGTGTAATGTTTTCCACTTAGACTTTCGGTGACAATATCCCTATACAAATCAGGATGAAGTAGTTGTAGAGGTTTGATTGTGGAAATTTTATTTTTGGGCTTAAAACTACTTTTAACTAATTTGTTCTTTTGACAAGTGTCACGTAAGCCAATATTTTTTAAATTTAATTTGGGTAGTCCTTTTACATGTTGCATTTTGTAAATCTTTTGTAATTTTTTGTGTCCAAGTCGTCTATGCCATAAACTAGTTAAATTGTTATTGGCGACAAGACAAGAAATATTTTGACTAACCAAATCACTTGTACAAATTTTATAAAGATTGCCTTTTCTACTAGCTTCACAAATAATTTTACCATTTTTAAGAATAATGCATTTTTCTTTGTTAAAAACATCATAATTTGAATCACAAAGTTGACTTATACTTATCAAATTGAACTTGAGCCCTTCTACTAATAAAACATCACAAAGAGAGAGAAGAATTATCAATGTCTCCATTGCAAAGAATTTTGCCATTGTCATTCCCGAACATGACCATACCTTCTTCTTGGAGTTTGATGTTGGTGAAAAGTTCCCTTTTCCGGTCATGTGGCGCAAACATTCGTTGTCCACAAGCCATTTGAAATCTTCCGTAATTGGTATTGCCCTTAGTAGCTACAAATAGATTATTTTTAGGTACCCTAGAGTTTTGGGGTCCATGGGGGTTAGCATTGAGACCTTTGGGTCTCCAAAAATAACCATTGATATTTCTAAGTTTACATATACTAGCAAAATGTCCATTTTTACCACAATAATAATAGGTAATAATATTAGGACTACTAGCACGAATAAAAGTTGGAGCTTGGTTCTTTTTCTTAAAATCGGTTTGAAAAGATTTATAACCAAGTCCTAGTTTAGATTGCTCACTTCTTTGTGCACCAAGAATTTTTGTGACCTTATCGGTACTCAAGTTGAAACGTTGCACTTCCTTTTTCTAAATTTTCAATCTCTTTTGTGAGCAATTAATTTTCGGAATCAATATTTTGAACTTTAGCAAGAGTAATAGAGTGTGCATGATCAAGAGATTCATAAGAACTAAATAACTTGTCTTTTCTAGTTTTAACTCTTTAAACTCCTTTTTCAAATTCTTGTACTTGCAAATAATATCTTTAAACTCATTTTGTAAGTCATCATAATCACATTAAAGTTCATCAATTAAAGAGAAAAAGTTAGAGTTTACCTTATTATTATCATCGTCTATGGCCATAAAACCATGTCCGGTTTCCTCTTCGTCATCGGATGTTGCAAGAAGTTCATCCCATGTTTTGACATTGGCATTGAGGGCCTTCTTTTTCGGAAAAGGCTTTTTCTTCTTTTTCTCTTCCTCCACCAATTTTGGGCAATCGGCTATAAAGTGCCCGAGTTTCCCGCATTTAAAGCAAGAGTTGTCTCTAGCTTTTCTTGCCTTGTTTTTGTTGACAAATTTAGCAAATTTTCGAACAAGGGCGGCAATTTCCTCATCATCCTCATCACTAGCATAATAGAAATTATTTGAAGCAAGACCCTTACGAGTAGATTGCATACCCGATTGTGAGGTTGATAGTTTGGAATTCTTTATTTCCTTGAGATAGACTTCATAGATAAGAAGATTTCCAATAAGCTCATCAAACTTGAGAGTCTCAAGGTTTTGAGCTTCCGTTATAGCCATCACCTTTTCGCACCATGAGCCGGGAAGAGTATTTAATATTTTGGTTACCTTATCTTCCTCCGATATGACCTTTTCAAGCGTCAATAGGGGATTGACGATATTGTCTAACTTTTCTACCATTTTCGAGATTCCTTCACCCTCGAGCATTATGAAATTTTCGAAATCTTTAACAAATATTATTTTTCGAGCTTGTTTAACTTTCTTAGTACCTTCATAAATGGTTTCTAGTTTTTCCCACACTTCATGTGACGACCTTATCCCTCTAATCCAGTTGTACTCGGTGGCGGTGAGTGAACAATATAAAATATTCAAAACTTTACCGTTTAGAGAGAAAGTCTTTGTCGTTTTCATTTAATTCTTTGAAAATCTTGAGGGCCATTGTTCCATCCTCCAACTTCTTTGTTGGTTGAGGTATTCCTTCAATAACCGCTTTCCAAATATCAAAACCGCAATCTTGAAGAAAGCATTCCATTCGGTCTTTCCAAAAAGCGTAGTTGTTGGCATCGAATAATGGTGGGTTATTGGTAGAGGCACCGATTGTAAGGTAGCTTTCGTTTGTAGCAATGGATCTCCTCTTTACTCATAAAGATTAAATGAGCTTGCCAAAGAGTTTGGCTTTGATACCACTTATAGCTACGAAAATCTAGAGGGGGGATGAATAAATTTTCCCAATTTTCCAATGTATGCTCTCTTTTTCGAATATGAAGATGGTGAAGAAATAGAAGTGAAGAAAATAAATCAACACACAAAGATTTATAGTGGTTCAACCCACCTAGGGCCTAATCCACTACCACCTGGTATGTTCAAATGGATTTCGAAAAGAAAAGGTTTATTGATATCAAACAAATACAACATTTACTTTGAAGAGTACCACACTCTTCTTACAACACCACCTATGAAGATTACCACAATCTTATTCAACAATGAAGAGCACCAAACTCTTCAACACCTAAAATCAACCAAGTGTGTTCTTACCATAAGAACACTAACAAGGATTTCTTGTTTTGGATGATTTGAGAATTACAATCAAGATTACACTTTGTTTGAAAATATTACAACTCAAAAGTGCAAATGTAATCAAGAAGGAAGCCTAATACTCAAGATGTGCAAGTGTAAAGCTTAGGCTAAATACTACAAGAATATTGACAAGGAAGAATAAGAATTTGGTTGATTTTTCTTGTTGTTTTGTATGCTTGTGTTGTTTGTTTGATCCTTCAAATCATTCATCTATTTATAGGAGAGCTTCAAGATTGGATCTCCAACATAGACTTCTCCATCTTCACTTTTGTCTACAAAAGAAGGATCAAAAGATCTACAAAAATGGTTAAGAATGATAAAGTAGATCTAACAGATAATGGCTTAACAACAGATAGAATCTTGTTGTCAAAAATTATAGGGCGACCGGCCGCTATGTTGAACCAGTCGACTGGGGAGGGTGACCGGTTGACTAGGGGGTTCGATCGGTCCCCCTTGTTTTCAACCGGTCTCCTTTGAGTCAGTGAGAGACAGATAAAAATAGACTACTTTAGGCACCGATCGACCATGAGATTGACCGATCTCCCTCCCTCATTGTTTTCTCTATTTTGGTTCTATTTCAAAATACAACTTTCAGGTATGGGTTACCCTATAGGGCGATCGGTCGACCTTAATATAGAAGAGTTGTCCAATTTTTGTCAAAAATAAAATTTAAGAAGTGCTTCAAAAACTTAGTAAAAATCACTTAAAATATTTTGAAGCTTTTGGACCATATTTGGGGACATTGTTTTGATATAAAAAAACTCATTTAAATAAAATCATCAAAATCATGATAAAAATACTTTTCTAATAGATGCTACTTTAGCATGTATCAAATAGCTATGGGTGATTCGGTCTGTCGGAGCGTGTCTAGGAAAGCTGTCAAGACCAAGTTGATTGCCATGTAGGGCCGAGGAAGAATTAAGTTGGTAAAGCACTTATGTTCTACGATTCATAGCCCGGACTACTATGTCGAAATGTATATGACTAGTCATGAACATAGAAACATGTAGGTCTCAAGGGGTGTGAGTAAGGTTTAGAAGAGGGGTTGAATAAACCTTACCAATTTTTTAATTTTAGTCCTTTTAAAATATTGCAGAGTTAAATACACAGCTATGTCCTTGATGGACAGCTAAGTTAGTTAACCAGCAGAGTTAGCCACTCAACAGACTCAATTGAGCTATTGATAGAATAACTCAGCTGTTTAGTCTAAACCTTAACTTGGTTGTGATGAGATTTACAGCGGGAGACTTAACACCCTTGAATTTGGTTTAAGTTTGTTTTAACACTTGGTTTTAGCACTTTGTTAATTATCAATTGGATAGCAAATTATCAGCAGATATTAAATGATATGCAAAAAGTAAATGCTGAAATGTAAATGACACAATAAATTTTATAGAGGTTCGAAGATGGGGTAATGCTTCTAATCCTCTCTTCTCCAACTCCTGGAGGAATCCACTAAGTATTGATCAGAGTATAAAGTGGTTATCAGTCCAGATGCAAGTATTGATCACACAGCTGACTTGATCCTTTGGGACTCAGTCTGGAGATGCCTTGGTCACACAGCTGGTTTCTCGTCCGACTCAGCTTCTTCACAGGGCAGCTGTCTTGGTACTTCAGCTTACTTGCTTAAGCTTATTGGATTTGATCACGAAGCCCTCCAATAACTTGAGACTGGTTCGACCTTGAACCTTTCTACAATCCACCTTGGAATGTAGACCCCTTTTGATTCTTCAAAAGTTTCCTCTTCAACAGTTTGAAGTTGTCTTTCCTTCACAGCTTGGTGTTGGATTGATTTCCTTCGAAATTTAGGCTTGAGGATTTGCTTGAATAACTTGAGAATATTTTTGTAGGTTACAACTCGAATGATAACTTGAATATTCGTGGTTCAGGTCACCTTCTCTCAAAGTGATTCCTCAGCCTTTCATAGTGAACTTTTAAAAATCTGCCCGTTGAAGAGATAGGCTGATTTCAAAAGTCACTTGTATTCGTTGGCTTGTCTTGTTGCAGTCCTTGATATTGACATTTCCTTGTATTAAATAAAACATTCAGCTTTTCAGAGTCTGACACAAGGTGCAGTGCTTCCCATTGGTTTATTCCTTTTGCACGCTTCTGGGACTGAGCACTTTAAGACATGGCAGCATGGAAGTATTACTTGTTTAGGTAATATTCTTGACTTACGTACAACGGATTCTTTTTCGATTGTCTTGACTTGATCGCTTTCCTTAACTTCCCCAGGTGACTTCGAGTCAGCTCCCAATCATTGGATGACTCATATGTCACTTCAACTTGAGACTTGACTGTCTTGAGTTGACTTAACTGACACTTCTCACAGCTGTATCATAGCTGCTACTCCTTCAGTCAAGTTCTTGTCTTCTTTTCCTTGCTATACTCAGCTGCTTCATAGTGGAGTCTTCATCCCAGTCTTCAGTTGACTTCTTGTATATCCAGGCATAGCCGACTTGACTCAGCTCGTACAACCCTATCTATTTTAATGCAAATTACAAGGAAAATGGGGTACCAACTTTCTAGTCTAAGTTTTACATGGCATTCATCAAAATCTAATAAACAAATTTCCCAACAATTTCCCCCTTTTTGATGATGCCAAGACTTAAAAACATACATATATCAAGCAAATAGCAAAGATACATACAGACAATGTATAAACAGAGAATGTATGCGCAGAATCAATCTTTTTATTGATCATAACATTCTTGTCCTTTACACAGCTGTTTACAAGGTGTATCAGAGCTAACATGACATTCTATATCTACGCAAAAATATAGAAATTCTAGATTCTTATTCAATGTACAGAAGACTTACATACATATGCATTTACAATAGTAAAATACATGAAGGGGTGGACAGCAACACTTCATCGCCTTTGCTGTCTCCTTATTTCCTCTTCAGCTCTGTCATCTTCTGGTCTCTTTCTCTTCTTTTCTTCTTCAGCTGCTTTTTTTTTCTCGTAGGCTCTTCTGGAAGCTTCATCTTTTCTCTTTCTTTCTTGTCTTTCTTCCCACAGCTGAGTTTGTCTTTTATTTTCTTCTTCAATCCTTTTTACATAATTAGCATTCTTTCTAGCCACTTCCATATTGGCTACTTCGTCATACCCAGCCCAATAGATCCCTCCTTTCTTCCCTGGATCTATGTATTCGATGTTTTTGGGTAGAGGTATAGGTCTGAAAACCTCTTCCTCCACTGCTTCTCCCTCTTCCTCTGGGTGTGTATTGTACTGGGGCCTTCTTCTTCTCGGTGAGTGACCAAAGAAAGTGATCGCTAGAGTCTGCTGTTGCTGCGGCTTCTTCGCATGACTTGAGCCCTTTTTCCCAATACAAGTCCCAGGCTTGGGCCATGGTCATGCCTACGAAGTATCCCTCGGATGCGAGCATTTTGAATTCATCAACTGATCTAGGCTCAGTACCGACGTCTGAAATGGAATCAGTGTCTCTTCCTACCAGAATGCCTCCGTATTGTTTCAGTATGTCCATCGCACGGGCATCCATTTTTATTTCAACCTCCTTCATCTCTGCTTCTACTATCTTCCTCTTCTCAGACATGGGCACAACAGAGTGTTGGAGCGGCAGAGTCACTGGAAGTTTGCTGATGATGTCAGCTGTGACAAGTCCTTGTTGAGGGGTTCTAGCAACCATTAAGGTCATATCCTTTGAACCTTCCCCCTCAACGGATTTTCCCTTATCTTTCTTCTGCTCCTCAGCTGTTTTCTTCTGCTTCTCAAATGTTGTGTCCTTTTTCTCAGCAGTCGATCCTTTCAATGTCTTTAGGTATTCCTCTTCCCCCTTTTTGGCATCATCAAAGGAGAGAGGAACTCCTGGAAACATGCTAGCAAGCATGAAATCTAGGCGGCTGATAGTTGAGTTCTGTTTGGATTCTGCTGCGGAGTATGCTGCTCGAAATTCTGAGCGAGTGGCTTTTGATTCGGCTGTCACCAACTTCATTTCAGCCATAAGAAGGCTGAATTTTGCATTCATATTCTCCTCTACACGCAGAATTTCTTTTCGATGAAATTCGCGCAGCAGTTCCATTTCCGTGGTATGAGAGGCATGCATCCTATCAATATTTTCTTGCATCCTCTTTTTCATGTCAGCATTATCAGCGCTCCAGATTAGCATCTTATTGTACAATGCTTTGAAGTATCGAACTTGTTCCACACGCATTGTCTGCTGCTGTTGCCACCATTCCCTGATTCTGACTATTATTCCACGCAGATCAGCTGTAAGATTTGCATCTCTGTTATCCAGCCGCATATCCAATGAGGCCTGGTGCCTTTCCATCTTCTCTATCTCCGCAAATATTGCCTTGAAGACTTCTCGAACTTCAGCTGTCACCTCTGTCTCAGCTGGCGGCCAAGCAGCATCAAAATCAAAGTCTGCTGGGACGATGGTATCTGTGGGAATGACTGGATCAGGTTTATGGAAACATCATTGATCTCTAGCTGATTCTTCATCAAGATCAGGAAGCTCTAGTGAGAAAGGGAACGTTTGTTCAAACGCATCATCACGGACATAGGGAATGTGTTCAATGGTGACTTGTGGCTGTGATGTGCCCGGTTGAGTCCATTCTGTTGCAGCGTTGGGAGCCTGCGCAGATGACTCTTGGCCGCAGATTGGGCCTTGTGTGGGGTTGGCCACCGATGGCGAGCCTCACTGCCTCAATGAGCCTTCTTCTTCGTCTCAGTGGTTGCTTCTAAATGAATTTGTGTGTCCTCAGCTGCACCATCAGCATCATCGGACGATGATGAGTCTTGAAGGCTTGGCTCATCATCAAAATTGAACTTTTGACGAGGAGCCTTGAATTCTGGCTTACTCGTGCTAGGAAGAACATCCTCAGTTGAGTCTTTTGGACTTGCAACAGGGGATGACTCAGCTTCATCTTCACCTTCAGATCCCAGAAAAGTTACGTCAGGGTTGTCTTAGGAATCGTGAAGGGCACTTATCTCCTTCTCAGTTGCATCAATGATAACATGAGGGATGTTCTGTACTTCTGCCTCTTTACCTCGGGAAGTCTCAACCTTCCGTAGGCCTTCAGTACCTCCTGTAGTCTCAACTGCAGCAAGGCCTTGAACATTCCCTTCGACAGACTCAACTGTCTTGGGGTCTTCGACGGTGGCATCCACAAGAGCCTCAACTTCGTGGATTGCACTTTCATTACCCAGAGTGTTAACTCCCAGGGCAGATCCATCTTGTGCCTCGACTGCATCAGCAGTGTCCTCAGCCTGCAGAGTAGTTGGCACTTCACCGGGACAGATCTCAATCGTCCGAGCCACAAGGACAACTTGTTTGTGTTTACTTTGTTTTTCCTTCTCCACTTCGCCTCCTAGATTCGTTGTGGAGTCATCTGCAGCAACCTCCGACCTAGCTGCAGTGGAGGGAGTTTCCCCCTCAGGTGGCACACTAGCTGAGTGACTTAGATTGGGGTCACTCTTCTCCAAACTCTCGGTTGTTTCCTGTGAGTGTTCAGCCGTTGGGGCAGGTGGTAAAACACCTTCAGTAGGGGTAGGATCGACTTGGGTCCCCAAGTTCCCACTTTCATCGCCAAGTCCCCTAGATCAATTCTCTGAGTGAGCTGGGGAAGTGGTTGCAGCAACAACAGTAGCAATTTGGTGCACCACTCCCAATGGATCAATTTCTAGCTGAGATTTGGAAGACTCTCCCGGTCCTTCCATCAGCTGTTGCTCATGCATCATCCTGGATTCCCGCATGGCTTGCTGCATTTCCAATTTTTCTGTATCTGCAGCAGGGTCCAAATCCTTATCACTTTCTGAAAGTATGTCAAGATGTGGATGAGTATGATCAGTGGTTTCAGTTAGAGGACAAACACTGGCTTTTGCACGAGCTTCTGTTTCCTCTGCTGCCCTAGCCTGTTCGTTCTCCTTACGAATTTGCATCATGTTGATGCAGTTATCCTCATCAAGGGCTTGCAGCACTGTATCAACTTCAAGGAACCTGGAGAGTTCCTCTTCCTCCTCAATAAACTCTGGGTGTTCAAACTGCACCCTTGAGTGACTCAACTTCCACTTCCTCCATTCTCGCAGACGATTTTGGATGCCTGGATATAGTGGGGATAGCATGATCACATCATCGTCATCATCTTTCTGCGGTACCTCTTTCTCAGGAATGGAGGGTAGCAGAGCTTGCTGCTCTTCACCCTCAGCAGCATCTGTCGTGGGCGGAGACACAGCCCTGTCGACAGGAGACTTAGCTGTCTCAGCTGTTACTTGTTCCTCAGTTGTTCTGACCACATCTGGGTCTTCGACTTGCCTCTACTGATCGGCCTCAGCAGACTTGGTGGTTTCATCAATTATCTCTGGAGACTCTACTTCTCCAAATTGTTTGAAAGAATTTGTTCGGTGAGTGGCAGACTCAGCTGTTTTCTCAAGCTCTGAACGCTTGAAGAGTCTTCTTCTTTTGGTCCTCACCAGAGAAATTTCTGGTTTGGATTCGGTTCCTCAGAATCCTGGGCGGCGGGGCCCGGTGCCACTTTCTTGGTTTGAGGAGCTGGCTTTCTTGGCTTGTCAGTCCTCTTCTTTTTGACAACTGGAGAATGTATTTGAGGTTCCTTCTCAGATGCGGCTGCACGGGTAGGTGCAGTTGTTTTCTTTGCCGCAGGGGCAGTCTTTTTCTTTGCAGCTGCGGTAGCAGCTTTCTTCTTTGGAGGGGAGGAGACAACTATTTCTTCTGGGTCAGTTGATTCCCCCTCACTTGTATCCGCTCTCTTAGCGTAAGCTCTCTTTTGAGCTCCGGAAAGATTTGATCTGAACATCTTCTTATTGACATGGAACGCCTTTCCATGTCGGAGTGGAACTCCTTTCACCTCCATCAACCGGCCAATCACTAGGCCATACCCTAAGGATCCTCCGAAAGACCCATCTTCCTTGAAAGACTTATTTCCAACATTTTGGCAGAGTCTGTTGTATACAAACTCAGCCCAGTTTACCTTCTTCTCCTCCATGATTGCAGCCGTTACAATCAGCTTGGTTTTGGACAGCTGATTAAAGCTTCCAAATTTTATTTCTACACACTTGGCAACAATGTCCAACAGCTTATGGTAATCTTCCTTCAGCAGCTTCTTATCAGCTGTGTAGACAACCTTCGCAGCACATTCAGGTTTGGCCACTTCCTTCCATGCAGCAGTCCCGTACACCTTCCGACGGCAGCAAGCAATGCTCCGCAAGGTCTTCAGCAGTGATCGTAAACTCCTTTCCGTGAACAGACGACTTGATGCCTTCATCGTGAACTTCAGCGTTCACGTAGAACTGTGCGACCTCTTCCACATACGTCATCTGAAACTCCATCGTGAGAAAGGGTTTCAGTCCAGATTTCTCCACTTTCTCAGCTATCTTCTTCACATGGGTTTCATCGGACCCCTGTTTGATCGGACCCCTGTTTGATCATCCCTTCGAAATCCATGGTAGAACCAGTGTGGATTTGCTTTCCCAACTTAGCGAAATCATAGGTAGTTGCCATTTTTGAGTTTTACTAAACGAAACCTTAGAAATTTGCCTTGAAGATTGATAGGGTTTTGAGAGAAAAATACAGTCTTTGCTTTTGGAGAGATGAACAGTTTGAGTAATGTGAGAGAGAAAACGGATGAAGTGGTATATGTATGGGTTATGAAAGGACGTGCATACGGTTTTTGAAATTTGATCAAGATCAACGGCTCAGATTTAGCACGCCGATTATCAATTAATTTCTTGCATTTAATGCGGCAGCATTTATCCAATCATATGCTTTGTCGTGCAGCTTTTGACTGTACCTGTCATTATTATGCTGACGTCATCCTTAAAATATTCCCGCTTATTAAAAACGACTGTGTTTTTGTCACTTAGTTCATAAATGATTCAGCTTACTCCTTAGTTGATTCAACTCTTCTCTCTTTTTACATAGGTAATCACCGTCACTCCTAACTCGATGATCTGGTGATTCTCCGATCTGGTGATTCACTTAGGTTTCATGACCTCAGCTCTATTTTCATCTTTTCTCGTTCCATCTCTTCTCCTTGAGTCTTCTGAGTGTCAATTCAGCTCAATTAACCCTAGCTCATGCTTAAGCTCTTCAAATCTTGATTCACATGATGGCTTTGTGAATATCTCAGCTAACTGTTTATCAGTTGAGATGTATTCCAAGGTGATGTCCTTCTTTTCAACATGATCTCTTATAAAATGATATCTGACATCAATGTGCTTTGTTCTTGAGTGCAACACAGGATTTTGAGTGATTGCAATAGCACTTGTGTTATCACACATAATTGGAATCTCTTTTTCTTCAATTTCATAATCTCTCAGCTGTTGTCTCATCCATAAGACTTGGGCACAACAGCTGCCCGTAGCTATGTACTACTTGCCTCGGTACGTGGATGTGGCTATTGAATTTTGCTTCTTGCTAAACCAGGAAACCAATCTGTTTCCAAGCATTTGACATGTGTCTGAAGTACTCTTCCTGTCAACTCTACATCCAGCATAGTCAGAGTCTGAGTAACCAATAAGCTTGAATCCTCCTTCCTTTGGATACCATAAGCCGACTTCCTGGCATCCCTTCAAGTATCTTAGGATTCTCTTAGCTACTACGAAATATATGGCTTTCTTTTGGTGCAGATTGAAATCTTGCACATACACCTACAAAGAAAGGTGATTTTTGGCTACTTGTTGTGAGATAGAGCGGTGATCCAATAAGTGCTCAGATCTAGTTTGATCCACAGGCTTGCCATCTCGCATCCATATCCATCTTGATTGATGTATTCATTGGTATTTTCACGAAAGATTTCTCTTCCATACCAAATTTCTTCATTAAATCTCTCGGTATACTTTGTTTGACTTATGAAGGTTCCATCCTTCATTGTTTAACTTGAAGTCCTAGAAAGAATGTCGCTCTCCCCCATCATGCTCATTTCAAATTTGTCTTGCATGAGGTTTGAGAACTTATCACACACTCTTTGTTTGTGGATCCAAAATAATGTCATCCACATATATTTGAACAAGCAAGATACTCTCTCCATCTTGAATTCTCAAGAGTGTTATGTCCACTTTGCCTTTGGTGAATCCATTATCTCATTAGAAATTGAGATAATGTATCATACCATGCTCTTGGTGCTGTTTCAATCCATATAGAGCTTTCTTGAGCTTGTACACTTTATCTCCAAGAGTCTTCTGCTCAAATCCTGGAGGTTGTTCAACATAGATTTCTTCTTCCAATAATCTATTCAAGAATGCACTTTTTACATCCATTTGATGTACAATGAAGTTCTTGTGTGCAGCATAGGCAAGAAACATCCTTATTGCTTCTAATCTTGCAACAGGGGCAAAGGTTTCATCAAAATCTATCCCTTTTTCTTGGCAATACCCTTTGGCTACCAATCTTGCTTTGTTTCTTACCACAGAATCGTCTTCATTCATCTTGTTTCTAAACACCCATTTTGTATCAATGACATTTTGATGGGTTGGTCTTTGCACCAATTCCCATATTTTATTTCTCTCAAATTGATTCAGCTCTTCTTACATGGCTTGAATCCAATGTGTGTCATCCAGTGCTTGGGACACATCTTTAGGATCTATTTGGGAAATAAAATAAGTGAACATTGCTTCTTGTTGAGCTCTGGATCTGGTTCTTACACCATCTCTTACATCTCCAATGACTAGCTCTGGTGGATGGTCTCTCGGCCATCTCACATCGTCGGTTGGAGTGAGTTAGGCTGGGTTCGATCGTCTTGTACCGTGTTTTCTTGAGCAGACTCTTTCATCATCACTTAGTCAGATTTTCCAAATTGTCTTTGAGATTCACTATCTCATCTTCACCTTGATTAATTGCTCGGCTTTCCGACTTCAACATAGGGACTCTTCTGCACAGATGGCTGATTCAGCTTATCAGCTAACTCCTCAAAGTCTTTTCCATTTACAGTAGGTTCATCAAACACTACATGGATGGACTCTTCTGTGACCATTGCCCTTTTGTTCAGCACTATATAGGCTTTGCTTTCAACTGAGTATCCCAAGAAGATACCTTCATCAGTTTTGGCATCAAAAGCCTTTAGATTATCCTTCCCATTGTTGTGGATGAAGTATTTACATCCAAATATTTTAAAGTACCCAACATTTGGCTTTCTCCCTGTCCAAATTTCATAGGGAGTCTTTGTCAGCTGTCTATTAATCATGCATCTATTTTGAGTATAGCATGCAGTGTTTATAGCTTCAGCCCAAAATCGTTTAGGCAACCCTGCTTCAGCTAACATGGTCCTTGTTGCTTTCTTGAGAGTTCTATTCCTTCTTTCTGCAACTCCATTCTGCTGTGGAGTCCTTGCTGCAGATAATTCGTGAGCAATATCATTTTCAACACAATATTGAGTTATTATTCCATTGACATTCCTCTATCAGATCTTATCTTTATAATGGTTTGACTTTTCTCATTTTGAACTCTTTTCATCAGTTGGGGTAATTTTTGCAAGGTTTCCTTCTTTTTACACATGAAGATTGTCCATGTATATCTTGAATAATCATCCACCACTACTAGAGTGTATTTCTTCCCACTTATGCTGGCTGGCTCAACTGGACCAAATAGATCCATGTGTAACAGATGCAATATCCTTGTTGAAGGCGGACTTGACTTCTCTTTAAATGATGAATTAATCTGCTTTCCCATCTGGCATGCATCACAAACACTTTTTTTCTTGTACACTGAGTCTGGTAATCCTTCTACAAGATTGCTCCTTGCAAGCTTGTTGATTGTCTTGAAATTTAGGTGACTCAGCTTCTTGTGCCACATCCAACTTGATTCGGTTGTACTCTTAGCTAGCAGACAAGTGCTTGGTGTAGCAGTTGACCAGTCTACCACATACATGTTCTTTTGTCTGCATCCTTGAAACACCACTTCATTTGATTCAGTGTCTTTGATTTGGCATACTCCCATATTGAATCCAGCATTGTATCCCTTGTCACAGAGTTGGTTGATGCTTAACAAGTTAAAATTGAGGCCTTCAACGTATGCAACATCTGTGATTTCTAATCCATTTTTCTTGATGGATCCAGTGCCTGTTATTTCCCTGGAGCTTCATTTCCTCCAAATATGACTTTTGCACCTCTAATCTCCTTGAATTTTGACAGAATTTTCTTGTTTCCTGTCATGTGTCTGGAACAGCCACTATCCATGTACCAAGTTCCTTGGCACTTAGATGTTCCTTGAACCTGCAATCAAGGAAATTAGTTTTTAGGTACCCATACTTGCCTGGGTCCTGAGGGGTTAGTGTTGTAAGATGATCCAACCAACTTATAGCCAATTGATTTGACTCTAAGGGGTTGCCATCTATCTGTGCCATAATCATAATTTACTTTGGCAAATTGCTTGGGGGCATTAGGTTCATACAGTTGTCTCTTTTGTCTGTATGCCTGTGTGTATGTTTTAGCAATTGCCTTCTTTCGGTAATTGTGATATCTCTGAGTGTAGTGCTTGAGTGCATATGTGTGCTGATAATAACTCTTTTGCCTTTGGAATGACCTTTGCTGAGTTCTAGGCCTTTGCCATTTAGTCTTGTATTCCATAGGTCTTAGCTGATATTTCACATTATTCCAATCAGCTTGACTTGGGTAGTTTCTACCATTCCCATTATTTGTGTTTCTTTGATAGAACTTCTGGGGATTTTTGTAGCTCTGTTTCTTCTTCACAGAGTACTTCCTGTTTGGAGTTTGCTGAGGGACTCTGCTGGATTTCTTCTCAGTTGTCCTCTCAGCATACTCAACTGGTTGTTTTCTTTTTCCTTTATATCCAAGGCCAGTTTGTTTGTGATTGTGCTTTGGAATAACTGTGTGTGCAACATTTGGTGTCTTGGATTTTTGAGATGCTTCATTACTTGAAGATCCTTTTTCCAAGATCACTCTTGGAGTTTGACTATGCACAAAGGAATTGAATCATATGCTTGTCTTGTCTCCACATTCTTTTTGGCTCATAATAAGGTCATCCAATGATTTAGATGCCTTTGTGAATGAAGCAATCACATTTTTGAGATCATTTTCTCTCTTTTCTATAGCAACTATCTCTGTTGTTAGTTTAGCATTTTCAGCCTTCAGCTCTTTGTTCTCATCAGCTATGTGATTTAGAGTACTTAGCTCCTTAGTCAGCTGTGAGTTTTGACTTTTGAGCTAGCTGTTTTCCTCATTTAATAGTGAGTGAGAGGATTTAATGTGCTCAAAATCTTTCATCATTTTGCCTAATGAATCATAAAGATCAGTGGGTGATGAAGTGTGTGTGTCACAATCACTGTCACTAGAATTTGAATGAGATGAGTTAGAGTGTACCTCATTTTCTTGGTCAGGTTGATCTTGTTCTTTGGCCATTAGACAGATTAAGGCTTCTTCTTTAGAGTCACTTGAGTAGTCAGCTTCACTACTCTCTGAATCTGCTGCTTCTTTTGACTTAGTTGTATCAGTAGTCTCAGCAGCCAACATTGCTCTTCTCTTTTCTTGCCTTCTTTCTCTGAATACTTTTATTTCTTCTTCATTCCTGTATTTATTGACTACATGATATGGACAGTCAATGGCAAAGTGTCCTGGTTGTCTGCAATTCCAACACAGGTTTTCAACTTTTTTATTAGCTCTCTCATTTCTTGGGTTGTCAGCTCTTTGATAATCGGCCTTTTGATAGTCAGCTCTCTTTGTTTGCCTATCTTCCCTTGACTTGGAGGGAGCTGAATGTCTTCTGGAGGATTCACCTTTGTTTCTTTTGTAGTTCTTGTTGAAGAACTTGTTGAATCTTTTAACCATCAAGGCAATCTCCTCCTGGTCAATGACTTCTTTGGTCTCAGCTCTCTTCCCTTCCTTGACTACGAGTGCAGCTGTTTTGGGTAAAACTATTTTCTCTTGATCCTTTCTTCTGAGCTCAAACTCATAGGCTTTGAGGTCTGAGAATAGATCATGATTGGATGTTTTTATAGGTCCATCGAGTGCCTTAGAGCCATGGTCTTCATTTCCCACTCAGCTGGGAGGCTCCTTAGTAACTTCATACACATCTCTTTCTGTGTGTATTCTTTCCCAAGTGCTGAGAGCTCATTCGTTATTTCAGTGAATCTAGCATCCAGCTGATCCATTGTCTCACCTGCAAGCATTTTAAAATTTTCAAATTTTTGAACAACAACAGATAATTTGTTTTCCTTGATTTGCTCAGATCCTTCACAAATTAGGGTAATTTATCCCAGATTTCTTTGGTTGTTTTGCAAGATTTGACTTTGTTGAACATGGCTTTGTCCAAAGTCTTGTAAAGTATATCCTTGGCCACATTGTCAAGGTTGTATCTTTTTCTGTCATCATTTGTCCACTCAGCTCTTGGCTTTTCAACCATAGCTGGTCTAGGAGGAGCATCCTCCTCTCCTTCAGCTGCAGCAGCTCTCCTTGCAGCTGTGTTCACCTTTATTATTTGCAGTGGCCCATCCTCTATCACTATCCACATCTCATCATGTAAAGCTGATAGATGAGCCTGCATACGTATTTTCCAGTCATCAAATTCTTCAATGGTAAACAAAGGAATGCGTGTCAAATTTGCTTCCATGATAGTAACTTAGCAAAAAGACTTTGAAAGAACAAGTGTTAAAAAAACTTCTTTGAAAGATTAGAGATCTAGTTCAGTAACCAGTGCGGAAGGCTCAATGAACCAACCGCTCTGATACCACTTGTAGGTCCCAAGGGGCGTGAGTAAGGTTTAGAAGGGGGGTTGAATAAACCTTACCAATTTTTCGATTTTAGTCTTTTTAAAATATTACAGAGTTAAATACACAGCTATGTCCTTGATGGACAGCTAAGTTAGTGTTCAGCAGAGTTAGCCACTCAACAGACTCAATTGAGCTTTGTTGATAGAATAACTCAAATTGTTTAGTCTAAACCTTAACTTGGTCAGTGATGAGATTTTCAGCGGAAGACTTAACACCCTTGAATTTGGTTTAAGTTTGTTTTAACACTTGGTTTTAGCACTTTGTTAATTATCAATTGGATAGCAAATTATCACAGATATTAAATGATATGCGTAAAGTAAATCTTTGAAATTTAAATGACACAATAAATTTTATAGAGGTTCAAGTTGGGGTAATACTTCTAATCCTCTCTTCTCCAACTCCCGGAGGAATCCACTAAGTATTGATCGTAGTACAAAGTGGTTATCGGTCCGTATGCAAGTCTTGATCACACAAACTTGATCCTTTGGGACTCGATCGAGATGCCTTGGTCACACAAATTGGCTTCTCGTCCGACTCGAACTTCTTCACGGGGCGTTTTGCCTTGCTACTTCACTTACGTGCTCAAGCTTCTTGGATTGATCACGAAGCCCTCCAATAACTTGAGACTGGTTCGACCTTGAACCTTTCTACAATCCTCCTTGGAATGTAGACCCCTTTTGATTCTTCAAAAGTTTCCTCTTAAACAGCTTTGAAGTTGTCTTTCCTTCACAACTTGGTGTTGGATTGATTTCCTTCGAAATTTAGGCTTGAGGATTTGCTTGAATAACTTGAGAATATTTTTGCAGTTACAACTCGAATGATAACTTGAATATTCGTGGTTGAGTCACCTTCTCTCAAAGTGATTCCTCGACCTTTTATAGTGAACTTTTAAAAATGCGCCAAGAGAAGAGATAAGTGATTTCAAAAGTCACTTGTATTCGTTGGTTTGTCTTGTTGCGATCCTTGATCTTGACATTTTCTCATATTAAATGAACATTCACTTTTGAGAGTCGATCAAGGTGCGTGCTTCCCATTTGGTTTATTCCTTTTGCACGCTTCGGGGATCGGGTGAGCACTTTAAGACATGGCAAAGCGGCATGGAAGTATTACTTGTTTAGGTAATATTCTTGACTTTTGTGCAACGGATTCTTTTCGATTGTCTTGACTTGATCGCTTTCCTTAACTTCCCCGGGTGACTTGAGTCGGCTCCCAATCATTGGATGACTCATCCGTCACTTCAACTTGAGACTTGGTTTGTCTTGAGTTGACTTGACCGACACTTCTCACAAACAGTATCATAGCCGCTACTCCTTCAGTCGAGTTCTTGTCTTCTTTTCCTTGCTATACTCAGCTACTTCACAGCGGAGTCTTCATCCCAGTCTTCAGTTGACTTCTTGTATATCTAGGCATAGCCGACTTGACTCAGCTCGTACATCCCTATCCATTTTAATGCAAATTACAAGGAAAATGGGGTGCCAACTTTCTAGTCTAAGTTTTACATGGCATTCATCATAATCTTATAAACAAATTTCCCAACAAAACATATTTGAGTGAGTCGAGCATACTCTATACATTTCATTGAGGGATCTAGAGATGCTTGATTGGGTGCGACCACTTGGTTTAGGGTGCATAGCGAGTTATTGAGATGTAGGGTTATGTTAGTTTGGTGATGACTTAATATAACTCTCCTCACCTATACTTTCTCGCTTGGTCGCACTCCTTATTCCCTGTATGAAAGAAGGGACGTGAGATGAGAACTATGAGAATGTGATTCGAATGAGTCGAGTCAAATATGTATGAGTGGGAGATATTGGGTGCAATTAGGTTGCATCCATATTTGAGATAATATGGAGTCCTATTTAAATGAGGTTTATCTAGAAACCTCTCCCATTAGGACTCTAACTTGGATATGGGATTGAGGTATATATTGATATATCTCCATACAATATTACATGATATGAAAATATCGTCACCTACATGGAAAAAGAATAATCTCTCTCCTAAAATTTCTCTCTACGGTTTTCTTCTTGGAGCATCACCAAAGTTCTCCAAGGGTTTAAGGTGTGCACGTCAAAGTAAATAACTCTAGTAGTTATTTAAACCAACAAGAAAGACGGTTTGTGATCTACTATGTGGTTAGTTCGTGGTTCAACCAATCTACGGGGTCCATTCGTTGCTCATGAATCAATCAAGAGGAGTCTTGTAGATGGCTTAATATGGATCAAAAGGAGGCTTATAGACGTGCTTAATCCTGGTTATGTGGATCGTCAGTTCCGCTGCAAATAGGTATACTCGATCCACCTTATATGTGCAAATATGTGATTTAAGTTTCGACTCATATTTGCTACCACCACCAATGTCTACACTATTGATATTCATGAATGAAGTTTTTTATGCCATTGATGATTATTCATTATCATGATTTGAACTCATTACATTGATTTTGGTTGTTTCTTTGTAATAATATTGAATCATTTTTTTCTGGATTTTGACTGCAAGTATGAAGAATTCGCTAATGGTGGTTTTTTTGGATAGGATTGCGTTGCTTTTTTTTTATTGTTTTTCTGGTTCTATCTTGCAAGACTTCAGTGGAATGTTTCTGAGATTTTTGCGTAAGATTGCTGAGTTTTGGAAGGAGGATCACAATTTTGATCATGATTTCTCTCTCTATAACTGATTTCTCATAATTCACATTCACTTTTGTTGATGTATTGACAATATTACTCTTTCGAGGATTAAATTAATTAGTTAATCATTATTATTCTTTTTTAATTCTAGTCTTCGGTGTATATATAGGGATGGCAACGGGGCGGGTTTGGTCAAACTCGGGATGCGCCTCGCCAAGAAAAATTAAGACTCGGGTCCCACCCCACCAAGAAAAATTAAGACCCAGGACCCCCCCCGGCTCAAGACCCACCCTGCCCGGCCTCAAAACCCGTCGGGCGGGTCTAGACCCGCTAGACTCGCTAATATATTTTTTAATTTGTAATTGATTTTTTTTTGTATTTGTGGTCAAATTTTCAAAAGCAATCAAATGTCAAAAGGTCAAAAAAAATATAATTATTCAACTTATTATAACTATTTTTACAACTATTTAGCTACTATTAAAATTTTTTTTTTGAAAAAAAAATACTATTAGGATATTGCAATAATACTCAACTAATATTCAAAATCAATATTCAAAGTAGAATATTACAAGATGTTATATTAGTAAATTAAAATCAACAAACGCTCAAATATAAAAGTAAATAATACAATAATATCTCAATACATATTTAAAAATATAATAAAAAATTATATAGCGGGGCTTCCTATTGGACCTGGGACACACCGAGACCCGCCCCGGACCCGGGCGGATTTTGTAATTTTGGACCCCAGACCGCCCCGGTACCCGTTTATGCGGGTCTAGACCCGCCCTATTGCCATCAAGGTGTCTGATGGAAATGATATGTCTTTTGGATCAATTTCATATGCAGGGGATCGTATATATAGGCATCAAGGTGTCTGATGGAAATGATATGTCTTTTGGATCAAAAAGACATGTCTACAGCCAAAAAATGCACATGGTTGCTCAAAAAGGTGCATTAGTTTAGACGTGCGCGTCCGCACACACCTGCACGCGCGATCAGTTTCGTTCACTGTTATGCGATGCGCGCCCGCGCACCTCCAGTGTGAAATACTTAATTAATTAACTAAAATTAATTAATTAATTTTAAAGGAATAAATTTGGTCTAAAAAGTATAAGGGCCTTGAAGCCCAAGCCTAGGCCCACGGCCCGGGCCCAAACTCAATTGTCCAATTTGAGATTTATAAATTGAGCAAACTTCGGCTTTCTACTCTATTTGGGATGGAGCATTTCTCCTTTCTCACAATTTTCATTTTTCATACCAATTTCTAGTTTATAGTAGTTAACTTCTAGCATTAATTTCTCATTCACCCGGAATTGGTTTTGAGAAATTCCAAATGTCAATCTCATCTACTCACTTAGTAGAATTTTAACATATAATTTAATTTCATTTTCCACTAATGGAAACCATTTATAGGGATGGCAAAATCACCGCGGGGAACCATCCCCGTTGGTACCCGAATAAATTGGGACGGGGAATCCCCGATTAATTCGGGGATGGGAGCGTGGATGGGGATTCCCCGCTTTTCTAAAACCGGGGATGGGACGGGGATGGTATTTATATCCCCCGTCCCATCCCCGTCCCCCGCCCTCGCCCTTGGAGATTAGATGAAACGGGGAATCCCCCCCGTCCCCTTCACCGAAATATATATATATATATATATATATATATATATATATATATATGCATATATATTATTAATAGTCTACTAAAAAATAGTTGTTAGTGAGAATGATTTATGTTTATATTTTTTTATTTTATTAAATTGTAAAATTAAACCCTAAAAATCATGTGTTTTATATTGTAATGATTTTTAATTTTTAAAATTACAAGACTTTGTATTTTAAAAATTATTGTATTTAACTCAATTTGTTAAAGTATTTTATATAGTGGAGTTATTATAAGATTAGCTAGTGATTCATGATATTTTATCTAATTTAATTATTAATTATTTTATGTAAAAAATATATTTTTTTATATTAATAAATACAAAACGGGGACCCCGAATCCCCGCGGGGACCCCGTTCCCCGAATGGGGATTCCCCATCCCCGTACCAGATGCCTAAAACGGGGAATGGTACGGGGATGGTATTTGAAATGGGATTCGGGGACGGGAATGGTATGTCCCATACCAGCCCCGTCCCCGCCCATTGCCATCCCTAACCATTTAAATATTTGATCAAAATTGGGTCAACACCCAATTTAACAAACCAAATTCCAACAAATTCGAACCTCAATAAACAGAACCCAGAAGGCTATTGGCCATAATCCGCCGTCGCTGGCGGCGGCGATGGTATCACACTGAGGAAGTAACTGGATGTTGCTTCCGCTCGCTCTGCGTACTTTTGTGTTTTTAACTTTTTTTTTCCTTACGTTCTTATTTGCAAGTATGTATCTTTCCCTTCGTATTGGGCGATTAAATGGGCAAGCCCAAATTAAGATTCAATAATAGTTCTGCTTATGTTAAAGAAAATATTTTCACCTACCTTTGCTATTGGGTTCAATTAAATTGAGTTACCAAACTTTTGGCCCAATAGCCAAATCTGGACGTCATTCATGAAAATTGATTGAGAAGTTGCCGCACTTGTATCACTTTCCGAAAAAAATATCACTATTTAATTAGTTTCATTCACTTATGTACGCTTCCAGTTTATTCTTTTTTTACGCTTCCAGTTTATTCTTTTTTTACTTTTATTACGCTTCTGCGTATGTTTTTAGTTATTTTTACAGTTTTTTCAATTTTTTTGTTCATGTATTGTTCTATATGTTATTTATATTGTTTCGATATTGTTTATATTTATTTCTTGATTGTTTTTAGATTGTTTCGTTATTGTTTCGATATTTCAATACAACTATTACTTATTTTTTACGCTCGTTTTTGTTCAGGGAAAAATGCAATATTGGTCCTGTAACTCCAGCTCCTTTGCAAAATTGGTCCTGGACGATTTACATTTTGCAATTTACGTCCTGTAATTAAAAAATATTCGCGAATTTGGTCCTGTTTCTGCCGGAGCTTCGATTTTCTTGCCGGGATAAGTCATGTGCGTAGCATGTGGCCCGATTTAAACCCGTTTAAGGATGAGCTGTCCAAAATTGGTCCTGTAACTTTATCTAGTTGGCAAAATTGGTCCTATAACTTATTTTAAGTCTTAAAAAATAGAGTTTTTATTTTTCTCATTTTGAAATTTATTCATGTGATTAAATTTATTTTAAAATCTAAAAATTAAAATATAAAAAATATAATAATTTCTTTAAAAAACTTAAAACAGTAAAAAATCAAAATTACAATGAAAATTGTTACAAATTAAATACGAAAATTAAATACACTTTTTTAAACATATAAAATTTATTTAAAATATTTTAAAATCTTAAATAAAAAAGACTTAAAATTATTTTCAAAAAGTTCTTTTTAAAAATAAACGATGTTTTAAATATCTAAAATTGTTTAAAAAACTAAAAGTTGTGTTAAAAATCTACCAATTACTTCAATATTAAAAATGAATTCGATATAAATTAAAAAAAATCTTGAAAAGTGTTTAAAATATGAAAATTACCTAAAAATCTGAAAAAAAGATCAAAACTGAACACTATTGCAGACTTTTGAAATATCTTTACCAAAAAATCTGATTTTGTTTTTTACAAAACCCAAAAAGGGTAAAAACATAGAATTTTTTTACAATACTAAAATTAGTTTAAAAAATCAAAAAATTAAAGAAAATATTGAAATTTATTTTTTAAAAATCCAGTATTTGTTTAAAAAGAGTTTTGTGTTTTTTATTTTATTTTGGAATTAAAATATTTTTAATAAATGTCGATTTTAAAAATGATTTATAGTTTTTTCAATAATTTCCATATTTGTTTTTATAATTTTCGGATTTTAAAAATAATTTCATTTTTTTACTATTATTTTAAAATAATTTTGATTTATAGTTTTTTTTACATTATTTTAAAATTATTTCAATTTAATGTTTCGATTTTTTGGTAAAATAATTTTTAGATTTTAAAATAATTTCGGTTTTTTGGTAAAATATTTCAAAAGTCTTCAATAGTTTTCAGTTTTAATCCATTTTTCAGATTTTTAGACGATTTTTCATATTTTAAACAATTTTCCAGATTTTTTATTTTATATTGAATTTATTTTTAATATTTGAAGTAATTGGTAGATTTTTAACACAACTTTTTAGTTTTTTAAACAAAATTTCAGAATTTTAAAACTTCGTTTAGTTTTAAAAATAACTTTTTGGAAATAATTTTGAGTCTTTTTTTTATTTCGAATTTTAAAATATTTTAAATAAATTTTAAATGTTTAAAAAGTGTATTTAATTTTCATATTTAATTTTTTAACAATTTTCATTGTAATTCCATTTTTTTTACTGTTTTAAGTTTTTTAAAGAAATTATTATAGTTTTTATATTTTAATTTTTAGATTTTAAAATAAATTTAATCACATGAATAAATTTCAAAATGAGAAAAATAAAAACTCTATTTTTTAAGAGTTAAAATAAGTTACAGGACCAATTTTGCCAACTAGATAAAGTTACAGGACCAATTTTGGACAGCTCATCCTTAAACGGGTTTAAATCGGGCCACATGCTACGCACATGACTTATTCCGGCAAGAAAATCGAAGCTCCGGCAGAAACAAGACCAAATTCGCGAATATTTTTTAATTACAGGACGTAAATTTCAAAATGTAAATCGTCCAGGACCAATTTTGCAAAGGAGCTGGAGTTACAGGACCAATATTGCATTTTTCCCTTTTGTTCATGTGTTGTTTTATATATTGTTTCTGCTGCTTTTGTATTGTTTTGTATAATGTTTTTAATGTTCTTCTGATGTTTCTTTATTGTTTTCATGTAGTTTTCAATATCACAATATATTTTTTTTTACCTATTTTAAGCTCTTTTTATTGATGTGGTGTTCTATAATATTATTTATGTTGTTTCAGGGTTGTTTATGTACTGTTTTTAATGTTACTTTGGTGTTTTCTTGTTGTTTCAATTTAAGTTTTACCTATTTTTGTTCATATGGTGTTTTTAATATTATTTCAATTGTTTATGGGTTGTTTCTATATGGTATTCATTGTTATTTTATTGTTTCTTAGTTGTTTCTATGTTTTCATTGGAACAAATATTGAATTGTGTATTTCTATTCTTATATTGTTTCTATATTATTTTCAATGTATTTTTTTAATATATGTTGTTTTATGTAAATATTTCTTGGTTGTTAAGAATTCGAGTTGTAAGCAAATAAACACATATTTGCACATAATCACATAATAATGAATCGATCATACATTTCAATTGGTAGTTGAATAAATTCACCAATTCGCGTTTTGTTAGCCCTTGATCTCAATAGCTCGTCTACAAGCCCCTCTCGAACTGCACTTGAATATATGTCGTCCTTCACTCTGTGCGTCACTCCGCTTGATGTGAATACTACTAGAGCACCCACAACTATTGCACACATTAAACCCTTGGAGACCTTGAGTGGTGATTCTCCAAGAAGAAACGTAGAGAAGAAAAATTATATGTATGAGTTATCAAAATTAACGTGTAGAAAGAATAAGGGAAAGATCATCTTATAATTGTGAGATATCTCAATTCATGTCATAATCAAATCCTACCATATTAGATGTAATCTCAAGATGCATCAGGGCCGGCCCTGACTTTTTAGGGGGCCATGGTGACAAGGTAAAAAGGGCCCCTATAAAATGAAAAAAAAAGAGGACAATATAAAACTTCAAACCCCAACGATAGACATCTTTTTCATAATCCAAAATATTCAACTAGTGCAACATCTACAAATATATAAGAAAAAAGTATCAAATAATCATTGAAAAAAATCTAGATCTTCTAGCATTTTGAGAAGCAAAATCATCAATAAGGTCATCAAAATCAAGATTTGCAAACATCTTATTTTCAATACAGAAATTTGTCAACTCCTTTAATCTTTCTTGAGACATAGTTGAACACAAGTGTGATTTTATCAGTTTTAGTTTTGAAACTTTTCTCTAAAGTAACTGGTATAGTTAACAAAGCTCTATAATCAATGGAAGTATTTGGAAAACAATCTAAAACTTTTACAATATTAGAAGAAAACCAATCATATTCCTTTTCAAATAAAAAAAAGACTTTTTTCTTGAGTAGAAATAGAATATGAAAGAAAAACATATTTTTTTTAGTTTGAATTTAAAAGTTAGATTAATTTTCTTAGTACAATTTTGAAAGCAAAAAGCCTTTTGGTATTTTTTAATTTTTTCCTATTTGGTATTTTTAAATTTTTTGGGCCCCTTATAATTTACTTTTAATAAAACATGTATATTTACATAAAGGCTTATTTAAAATTGGGGCCTCTCAAAATCGGGGGCCCTAGGCGGTCGCCCTCGGTGACTACCTTCAGGGTCGGCCCTGGATGCATGCTAATCAATAAGGATCCATTTGATTTGGCACAATCTTTCCTAACTTAGAAGATATGGATACAATTTTCCAATACGAGTATAAAATTGATTATTTAATGAGAGAGAAATTATGTTTTCACTGCAATTTTAATAGATGACCCATATTTGAAACAATATGAAACAACAACGTAAAAAAATCTGAAATAATTGGCGGGAGCGTAAAAATATCATAAAAATAGGCGGGAGCATAAAAAATCAAGAAAAAGTCCGAGAGCATAAACAAGTGGTCACCCAAAATTGATAGAGTAGGTCTCTTGTAAGACCGTCTTACGGATCCTATTCCGTAAGACGGATCCTACCCGCAACCCACCAGGCCCCAGCCCACTAGACCACGCGCCCCAGCCCACCCGCCCAGCCCCTCTTATTTAAAAAAAAAAAGAGCTCTACACGGGAATTGAACCCGCAATCTTAATAGACTTAAGGTAGTGTTCTACCACTATACCACTAGTGCTTATTGTGCAAATTTAGTATAACAATTTATATAACCCATTTGCGCCTTCAAATTTCCCTCTCTTATTTAGAAAAAAAAGAGCTCCACAGGGGAATCGAACCCACAACCTTAATAGACTTAAGGTGATGTTCTACCACTACACCACTAATGCTTATTATGCAAATTTAGTATAACAATTTATATAACCCCATTCATAAATACGCCTGGTAATTAAAATAAAAAATAAAAACACCTATAAATGTAAAGGCTAAGAATCGAACCCAAGTCTATTAAATAAAACACGATACATTATATCAATAAATGAATACTTATAAAAGTGTTACTTTAACTACATCATATTTATTTTTTATTTTTTCTCTTTTTTTGTTCCTATTTTGTAACTGTATTAAGAAATCTGATACTTTATCTCAACAAGCGGATACTTTTACTTATAAAAGTGTTACTTTAACTATATCATATTTATTTTTTATTTTTCCTTCTTTCCTTCATTTCTAATTTGTGACTATATTAAAAAACATGATACCTTATCTCAAAAAATAGATACTTTAACGTATAAAAGTGTTACTTTAATATGTTATATATATATTTATTATAATATATTCATAATTTGTGGCTATATTAACAAACATGATACTTTATCTCAAAAATTAGATACTTTAACGTATAAAAGTGTTACTTTAACTCTGTTATATATATACTTATTATAATATATTCATAATTTGTGACTATATTAAAAAATATGTTATTTTATCTCAAAAAACAAATACTTTTACTTGTAAAAGTATTACTTTAACTCTATCATATTTATTATTCATCTTTCTTTGTATTTATTATTAAAAAATATAATACTTTATTTAAAAAGACAGATATTTTTATTCCTAAAACATGATATTTTGCCTCAAAAAATATATATTTTTACTCATAATGGTGTTACTTTAATTCTGATATATTTATTTGTCCTTCAATGTAATGTAATATTTAATATCATAAAATTATCATATTTAATATAAAATATATCACTATTTCCAGCACAATTATCAGTTTTTCAATGGAAAAAACATTAGTTACAAGACTAGAACGAGTACATTAAAAAATCTTATTTTTTTGAATATGTAAAAATTAAAGTATCAATGTTCACCTTAAAAGTATCATATTTATTATAAAAGTATCACTATTTTCGGATAAAGTATAATTTCTTATTCAAAGAATTTAAATTTTTAAAATGAAGGGATGATAATGAAGCTTTATATTCATGGATATACTCATGGTTATACAAAATATGCATACCAAGAACTAGTGGCCTAGTGGTAGAACACCACCTTACCTTTATTAAGGTCATGGGTTCAATTCCCCTATGGAGCTCTTTTTAACTTAAAATAAGAGGGTGGGCGGGTAGTTGCGTTTTTTTTTTTTTTAAATTGAAAGTTGTCAAGCGGGTTGGGGCTGGGGCGGGTCGCTGGAGGATCCGTCTTACGGAATAGGATCCGTAAGACGGTCCTATATGAGTTTTGCCAAATTGATATGAGTCGGTCCAATCCTTTCCTTTTTCTTTTTTGAACCCAAAAAAAAAAAAAAGGAAACCCACCCTTTTATCTTTTTGAGGCAAGAAAAAAAAGTTGGTCTAGCTCATTAGTTACTAATGGTTAGTGTGGGATTTATGAATGGAAATCACACAATTCATGCACGATATATAATTCCTTTCAATTAGAAAATAAATAAGGGCGACGTCCAGTACATTAAGTTCATAAGTTGTATTAATATAGGAAAACTGAACATAGTACATGATTAAAAGCGGATGATATATTCTAATCTGAGATTGTGTTTCATCTCATATTTCACAATTCATTTTCAAAAATAAATCAAGCATATATAAATTGTGGGATTTTGATATGAAAAATTGTATACACGTGGCAATCATCCGTGCGGATAGAATATGAGATGAAACACAATTGTGGAATAGAAGATCTCATCCGGATTAAAAGAGAATAGTGATCATAAATATAAGGCAAAACTTGTATGAGACGGTCTCACGGACATAGTCCATAAAAGAAACCCATGGTTTTTGTGTTTTGTAGGATCTGTCTTATAAACTTAAATCCATAAGACAGTCTCATATAAGACCACATCTATAAATTTTAAAAACCGTCTTCATTATCTATATATATATATATAATAAGAGTCGCTTTTTAAAATAGTATAGAGAAATTTTCCCACCCCATTTATAGTTACTATAAAAAGTAATAAACATATATATATATATATGTATAATAATAAGAAGTGATAAATATTTGGTGTTTTATTATTTTTGGTAGTAAACTTTCTTTAAATAATAACTTTTAAAATAATAAAAAATATAAAAATAAGTAATTATCTTTCCATATATATGTGTACTGCATTAATTACTGTATTTATTTATTTATTTTTAAAAAAAAGTTAATAACTTTTTCATTTTTGATCCGTTTTCTGACGTATAATATATCAAATTAATCATTTTTTTGCGATCTTTAGTTTGACATACATATTGTATATATGAAATAAAAAATAATTAATAAAAAAATATAAGAAATATTTATTCATTACTTTGTAATTTATAATGGACTTTAAAAATTATGCATTCAGGCTATTGGACATCAATATGTATATTAATGTATTTTGCTATTTATGACATATGTATAGTTGTTATTTGGGCTTAGCCCATCCCTTAATAATTATATAAAATATATTTCAATTGATTAAATTAAATTAAAAAATACTTAATTTAAATAGAGAAAATATCTCAAAGTATGTATCCAAATTTTATGTATCAAATATATCCATACATAATATTATATATATTATGTAAGACAAAAATTAAGATATATCTATTATAAAATTATATTCCTAATAGTATTTTATATACAGAAAAATATTTTTTTATATATATTAACGTGTATTTTATGTTAATAGAAATTATTTTTTTATATTTATTAAACGTATTTTGATATTCAAGTTTCAAGTTGTACGTTTGGAGTTAGATATAAATTTGACTATTTGATAATTTTTTGATACATGCATATATATAACTAAAAATATTTTTGTTTTTGAATTGTTTCATTTTCCCTTAAAATGTGTTGCTAAATATAAAACATGTTTTTGTTTAGTTCTTTTAATAATTTTACAATTATTCATCTTTTTAAACCCCCCAAAAATATTCAAATTTCAAATGACCTTATTATTGGTTGTAAAGACAATCTATTAAATATTCAGCATTGTGGTAATAATAAAAAATCAACATTGGTCAGTTAAAACTTTTTTTCAAACTTTTACTTTCTTATAGATAAACATGATCTAAAAATAGATTTAATTCATAAAAGTATACAATCAAATATTTCGTGTTTAAAAAGATTTTTTATAGTTTATAATAATTTATTTTTTTGTTTTTTAATCGTATGATTTTTAATAAAAATAATTATTTTTATATTTTAGTTAGTTTAGAAATTTAAAACTTAAAGCAATCTGTTTTTTTAAATACAGATAACATAAATCCATAATTTATAAAACAAATAATGAGAGGAAGTAAAATTGTAAAGATTCTTGTGTTTTAATTTTTACAATTAATAAATAAAAAATTATAAATAAAATTAATATTAATAATAGATAAATACAATATGCATATTCGGGGAATAAGGATGAGAACGGAGGATCCCATTTTGTCTAATTGGAATGGGAAGGGGGACATGCGATATAAATATTGTCCCTATTCTCATCCTCGATTCTAGAGAAATGGGAAATCTTCATTCCGCTCACATCCCCACTCCATCCTCGAATTAAGTGGAGATTCCACGTCCCATTCTATTCAAGTACCAACGGGCATGGTTCTTCACGGAGATGTTGTCATTCCAAAATGCAAGTGATATAATTCACATAATTATTAGAAAAATATACATGTAATAGTACAAAACAAATGTTTCACACTTTCACTGATATACACTCCGTACATCGCATGGGTAAAAGACTAGTTATAAAACTAAAATACGTGATACGTATTACTTTTTTATTATAATAATTTGCAGAAATAACAATAACATATGTATCTTTTCAATGTCCGCCGAACTAGCTAGCTAAATTGCTAGTTACTAATAGTGTACCTCATTTTAATTTAAGGCCTGGGGTGTACATTTGACCTTTACTTAAAAAAACCAGCTAAAGTACGCTTAGCATTTGTAGACTGTAGAGATTTAAATATTTTAGTGCCACATATGAAATATAATAACTTTTGACACTCAAATAAATATTTGATTTAATAATATAATTAAGAGACAAGTCAGATTTGATTCTTAGTGCGTAATTACTAGGGATGGAATTATTGGCTGAATATGACAACAATTATTTTTGTGATTAAAGTTTAACACGTAAAAACGGTTATGTTTTTTAATATTAATGGAGAACAATTTTGCAGAATGATATTAATTCAGTGTATGGACTATCTATGGCCTATGGGTGATGGTTTCAGAATATAAAATGCACGTAGTATAGCACGACTATTACTTGATTAAGGCTGAGATGAGACATAAAGCTGTTGACTTAAGCTATATTAACTATTAAACAAGTCGAAAATTACAAATAATAAAAAAAGATTAATAAGTGCAATGTAAATAAATAGATGATGCCATGTTCATGATTGATTCTTCTAGGAAGACTCCCTTGCTCAAGTTGGAAAATTACTAACTCCTTATTTTTATTTGTAAAGCGCACATATATATATATATAGAGAGGTGGGTTCTTGTGAGACCATTTATTGGGGTGAGATCGTGAGACCTAATCTGAACCGTTATAATTAATATTGGATGGATAAGATTGAAACATTAGATATTGTTGCATTATTTAGCATCATTTTCGGATGGGGGCATTTAGGAGAAATCACAAAAAATCGTCCAACTAGAAAATAGGAGTTACCATATCTATTTCCTTTAATTTAGGGATGCAATCAATTATAATAACATCCAAAATCCTCTAATCTCTAGCAAAAAAGACGCCATATATGTTTCATTTAATTTAGGGATGCAATAATTTTCGGATGGGGGCATTCAATGTATATTTAGTATAAGTATGATGCATATATAGGTTGTAAAAAAAGTATTAAGATTTTGCTGCACCTTAAATGCAATAATTATGTATTTTTTTCTTGAAATTTACATGCATAGATATATAAAATATGATGTATAATTAGATGTTGTATCTTGATTTATCGTTTAAAACTGGTTTTATGCTTCCTTCCCAGTGTTAAGAATTTAATTATATTGATAAGGGCGAAAGATGGTCTGGGTCGACCTGACCTAGCTTATGGCATTGGGCCGACCTAGCAAGGCCCATGGTGTTGGGCTGACCTGTTAAGCATTAAGCACTGGGCCGATCTGAGGAGGCTTACGGCATGGGACTGACCTTCTAAGGCTTATGAGTATTGGGCCGACCTATTGAGCCCTTAGGTGGGAGGCCTATCATATTGGGCCGACCTGTTAAGGCCCAAGTACATGGTTGCAAGGCCGTTATGAGACTGACCTGTGTAAGGTCCGTTGTGTTAAGCCGACCTGTTAAAGCTCTGCTTGGTTAAACCGATCTGTTATTGACCCATTGTAGTCTAACCGGACGTCGGAGGAAGAGGTCAGCTCGAGCCCAAGAGATGTATGAGGTACTGAGGATGCTTTGGAAATGAAAGGGGTCTTCGCACAATACAAGGGACCGACGTGTCCTGAAACAGGTCAGAGCTATGATCTTACGGGCGTAAAATTAGGGTTTTTATGAGATCCGATCCTAATCTAATGATGACTCTGACACCAAATCGTAACGGAATCCCGGATTTTACGGAAACCCTAATCCGAGCTAAGGTATAAAAGGCCCAGGCCTAGGTTCATTCTAACCTAATCTCATTTTTTTACTGTTACATTGCTTTTCTCTCTCTAGCCTTTACTTTCTTTCGAAGGCACTGACTTAGGCATCGGAGAGGGTACGCCGGAGCCCCCCTCCGACCCCCCTTGTGCAGGTTTCGTGGTGGACTTCATCTGGGAGGGTGATCGGCGAAGAGAGGACTTCTTTGGGAGCAACCATATATGTTAACACGTCCTATGTATATTTAGTCTAATAATGAAGCATATATATGTTTTAAAAAAATATTGATTATTTTTTGCTTAAATGAAAAAATTAATAGCTTTTTTTCCTTACAATTTACATGTGTAGTTAGATAAATTATGATGTATATTTCGCCTCATTTCTTGATTTAACGTTAAAAACTGATTTTATGCATCCTTCAAAAAGTGTTGGAAGATTAATTATATATTATGAAAAAAGATTAATCGTTCTTTGCAGGTCGAATGCATATTTAGTAAAAGTATGATGCATATATAGGAAAAAAATATTAATCGTTCTTTGCAACACATTAAATGGAATAATTATATGTTTTTCTTCCTTGCAATTTACATGCATAGTTAGATACTTATGATGTATATTTAGCATACATTCTTTGCTTTAAAAGTTAAAACTGGTTTTGTGCAACCTCGAACAATTTTGAAAAATTAATTGTTATAATTTTATAATGATTGTATCAAATTTAAGTATGTTAAATCATTCCCAAACAAAATCTTGGTGTTCAAGATGCATGCAAATCTCATTTTGGGCGATAATAAAGGGGGTCAAATATATCCATAATTAACACAAGAGGCATCCCTATGTGTAATTATATATATATATATCATTTTGACAGTTTTTACACATTAAATATACATTAAAATTGAATTAATCTACACCATTCAAAAAATATAATGGATGTACCAGATTAGGTCTCACGGTCTCACCCCAAGATATTGGTCTCATTTGAACCAATTCATATATATATATATATATATATATATATATATATATATATATATATATATATAGGGAGGGGATCTTGTGAGACCACCCTCCTAGGTAAGACCATAGGACCAGATCTACACCATCAAAAAAAAATCAATGGCCAAGATATGAACAAATATATACATCAATTCATATGAAAGTATACATTAGAAGGGGTAAAATAAGAATCCAAGAAACTAATATGGTAACCGTCTCCTACAAATTAGGGACGTGATCTGTTATTGATCACATCCCCATAATCACGCGATTCACTTTTCCTTTCCCTCCCTTCTTCACAACAACAATTTCTGCATCTCAAAAACAACATGTACTGCTCCATTCGAACCTGCAAATTATTCAAATTTGGCAACAGAATCATGCAACAATTAATGAAAAATATACAATTCCACTAAACTAACTATAAATTAAAACATTACTAAGTATACATGAACAATTAACTAAGTATATAATTACACTAAACTACCTGTACATTAAAACATTACCAAGTATACAGAAACATTTAACAAAGTATACAATTACATATATTGAACTAACTATACATTAAAATATTACTAAGTATACAGAAACATTTAACTAAGTATACAATTATACTGAACTAAATACACAATTCCACTGAATTACTTATATAACTAAGTATACAATTCCATTGAACTAAGTATACAAATCCACAGAACTAAGTATACAAATTCACTAAACTACTTACTAAACTACTTATATAACTAAGAATACGATTCCACTGAACCAAGTATACAAATCCACTGAACTAAATACACAATAAAACATGACTAAGTATACAAGTCCACTAAACTAAGTATACAATTCTACTGAACCAAATATATGATAAAACAAAAACAGATATAAAAGTGATGCGTTTTTTCTCCCTAAAAATTGGCCAACTGAAAAGGTAAGATTATATTTGCATTAAAAATAGCAATTAAAAATATTAACCCACCTATTTAATAAATTGATGATATAGAAATTACAACTATACCTTTATTAACCTAAAATAACTAGAATGATCTACACCATTTAAAATTTTAAATCAAGAGTCCATAAGTGTTCCTATGGACTAACCTAAAGAAGTTGGTCTCATTTGAACCAATCCCTATATATATATATATATATATATATATATATATATATATATATATGGATTCAGTGAGACCACCCTCCTAGGTGAGACAGTATAGACTGATCTCAACCATCCCCCTACATACATCAAAGGCTAGGATTAATATATGATAATAATAGATTAACCATATATGATAATAATAGATTAACCAATTAATTAAATCACAATAAGGGTAAAATTATAAAAAAAAAACGTGTAGGGACCGTCCAATATAGAATCAGTTATGGACAGAGAGAGTCACGCTCATTAATGTGTGGGGACCGTGTATGTGTTCTATGATGATTCTACTGTATATTTAACATATATTTACTGTATATTTAATACTATTATACTGCATATATAACATATATGTACTGCATATTAAAATTGTCAAATAAAAACATGTGGGAACCGTGAATTAAGGAATCAGTTAGAGATAGATAGAGAGAATCACACTCATTATTATACTGTACATTTAACATAAATTTACTGCATATTTAACACTATTATACTGCATGTTTGCCATATATGTACTACATATTAAAATTGTCCAAAATTGTCCAACAAAAACATGTGAGAACCGTGAATTAAGGAATCATATAGAGAGAGAGAGAGAGAGAGAGAGAGAGAGAGAGAGAGAGAATCACACTCATTATTCTACTGCATATTTAACATATATTTACATCACATTTAATATTATTATACTGCATATTTAACATATATGTACTGCATATTAAATTTGTCAAACAAAAATATGTGGGGACCGTGAATTAAGAAATTAATTACATGGTAATTAACTAATCTATCCTTATTCGAATTAAAATAAATAAAAAACACTAAAAATTCGATTAAATCTCAGCCTTTGAAAAAATTAAATAAATGGACAAGACTAACCCACATTGTCTCACCTAAGGATGGTGGTCTTATTTGAACCAAATCTTATATATATATATATAATAACAGTCGTTTCTGGAAATAGTAACCCAAAATTTTCCCGCCCATTTCACATTGCTATAAAAAACAATAAAAATCTGGAATAAAGAAAAGGTAAAAAAAATCTTTGTAATTTCATCGTTTCCAATGTGTATGTACTGCATTAATTAGTTTTCCAAATCTCTATGTGTACTTCATTTATTATTATATTTATTTTTTTCTTTTTCTTTTTAAAATTTAATATTATATTTGTTTTTGATCCATTTTGAAGTATAATATATCAAATTAATCAACTTTTTTACGATCTTTAATTTTACACACATATTACAGACATTTTATATTTATCAATGTATTTTGATATTCAAGATTCAAAGTTGTACATTTGGAACTAGGGATGGCAATTCGCCCCATCCCGATCATGTCCCGTCCCGCCCCGTGACCCATGGCAGGGTGGACGGATTTGGGTATCACCTTCGCCCCGTGGGTACCTGCCCCACCACGTGCATATTTTTTTTAATATATTTAATATATATTTTACATTTATATTATATAAAAGAATATAATTTTATGTACTTAATATTATATTTAGTATATATAATGACAAATTTTATAAATAATATGCATTTATAATACAAAATAAAAGATTAAAAGTTGTCAATAATAAAAAATACAAGATAAAACTATTAAAACAATAAAAGATTTTCCAACACGGGAAGACCCGCCCCGCGACCCGAGGCGGGTCTGGTATTGAGATACTCGCCCCGCCCCGCTCCATTGCCATCCTTATTTGGAACTAGATATTTTTTTTAATATTTTCTTATATATATATATGTATAGATAAATATAAATTAGTATTTTTTTAAAAAAATTTTATTTTCCCTAAAAAATACGTATTAAACATTGTTTTTATTTAATTTTTTAAATAATTTCTATAATTGTTCAGCTTTTTAAAAGCCAAAAATATCAAAATTTGAAATGACTTTGTTTATTATTATATTAAAAATATAATTTAGTAAATATTCAACATCGGTGTAGTAAAAAACAATCAACATTGGGCAATAATTAATTTTTTTTCAAATTTTTCTTTGTTATAGATAAACATGTTTTATAAAATAGACACATCTCTTTAAAATTATATATAATTATATTTAAATTTATTAAATTCAATTAGAAATATTTATTTTAATTGAAGATTTTATATATCACATATATCATAAATAGCATTATATATTTATGTAATAAAAAAATAAAATTTATTTAATATAAAATGATATTCTTAATAGTATTTTTTATATAGAAAAATATTTTTGTATACATTAACGTACTTTTTATATTAATAGATTTTTTTTTCAAGTTTCAAGTTGTACATTCTGAACTTGATATGAGTTTTTTGTTATTTTATTTTCCCTTAAAAACACGTCGCTAAATATAAAACATAGTTTTTGTTTAATTGTTTCTTAAATTTTTGACGATTTTTCAGCTTTCTAAACCCCCAAAATATTGTAATTTGAAATGACTTTATTTATTATTATATTAAAAATATAACTTATTAAATTATGTCAAAATTTATTAAATTAAATTAAAAAATACTTTTTTTATTTGAGGTAAATATCTCAAAATATATATCCAATTTTTATATATCACATATACCCATAAATAGCATTATATATTTATGTAATAAGAAAAATTAAAATTTATTTAATATGACATTCTATTCGTAATAGTATATTTATATAGAAAATTAGTTTTTTTATATATAAACATATGCTTTATATTAATAGAAATTATTTTTTAATATTTATCAATGTATTTTGATATTTAAGTTTTAAAGTTGTACATTTGGAAGTTGATATGAATTTGTTTGTTTGATAATATATATATATATATAATAGTTTTTTAAATATTTTATTTTCCCTTACAAATACGTCTCTAAATATAAAACATGGTCTTTATTTAATAATTTTGACAATTTTTCAGCTTTCTAAACCTCAAAAATATTGAAAATTGAAATAACTTTTTTATAATTATATTAAATATATAATTTATTAAATTTTAGTATTGGGGTAGTAAAAAAAATCAACATTGGGCGGTAATTAATCTTTTTTCAAACTTTTACTTTGATATAGATACCATGTTCAATAAATAGATACAATTTATTCACACAATAAACAATTTGTATTGAAAGATGTCACGCCCCAAACGGGACGCGACGAACGATCCACAACTTAAATACAATAACCAAACAGTCCAGACAAATATCAACGAGAACCCAATGAAACAGAGTCTAAATAGCAGCGGAAAATAAAATAACAAGTACAATTACAACTTACAGTCTACAATCCATAATCCATATTACATACCCGAAGATCAACCAAATAACAACTTAAAGTCGAAGGGTCCTACGCCCTTCAGTTACAAACTGGAATGGAGAGAAATACAAAAGTCCGACAACAATATAAGAAAAGAGTCCAATCAACAACAGGAAGTAGTAAAACCAACAAGTAGAGTACGAGGTCTCAATCCAGGGCCGGTTCAGCATCTTCAACGAAATCCTCATCTAAGGTTAGAAAATAGGTGGGGATGAGACAGAAATCTCAGTGGATGGGGTGATCGTGTGCAAGTGTGGCGCAATATATAGTTAATGTGAGAAAACAGTTATATGAAAACGCGTGAGTATGATGCATGAGTTCACACACAGTCCACAAGCGTCGTGATAAATATGTTTAAGTAATATACGTATACAGTTTGAGAAAACAGTTCATGGTCACACAGACACTATGTGATTCAGTCAAAACAGGTAGGATTGCGTACGGAAGTGTAACGCCAATCCCATGCAAGGCAAATAATGGTTGCGTACGGATTTGTAGCGCCAACCAATGCAAAACAAGTAGCGGTTGCGTACGGAAATGTAACGCCAACCAAAACGGGTCCGATAACTCCAGAATCGTGTGGATCAGACAACGATTCCTTCATTCTTCCTTGTAACTCCCCATTCAGAATGGTCCAAGACCGGCACCTTATCGCTCCATAGGCAAAGACAAAACCACAGTGGAGCTTGCAAGGCTCGGATCTGTCATAATCATGATTATACCTCAAGTACTACGACCCGCTTCCCTTGGACAAACTCCGTCCCTCAATTGCGGGATTAGGACGATGGGGCCGGAAGAGTGGAATAGCAGCCGAGCTGCCCGGTTCCATCCCCGACGTATCCATTTCGACTGTGAGCTCGACACACCAAGTTGACTCAGGCAGGAAGTAATTACAAATGCAGTCGATCAACCAGCAATGAGTATTATTGATTCAGGGAAGCAGTTTAGGAAATTTTTTGAAAATTCGCGAGTAGCAATTTTGGCGTTGGTGGAGTTTTTGGATGAAGATGATTATCGAAAGGATAAGCAACCTTCGATATCTTGAAAGATTAGGTGGAACATAGGTCCCGTTATAGATTCAAAATCGCAAGGCGAGGAAGTCGCTCCTCGATCGGGTATTAATCGGTCAAATTGATCCGATAAGTCAAGGGTTTTTGGGAAAGTCAAATACTTTAATTAAATCTCCAAGTCAGAGGGTCCAGGGATATTTTAGTAAAAGAGAAAATAATTTGAGTTAGGTCCTTTATAAAAGAAAATTTGTAATTTAGCCCCGTTTTGTAAAAACCAACACTTTTGGGGTTAAAAATTGAATAAATAAATATCCCGACCTTGAAAAATTAAGAGGTCAGTTCCTAAATTCTCCAAATTGTCCAGAGATTCAGGTTTTTAAAATTTTGAGGTCGAGATTTTGTAAAATTCTCACATTGGCCCCAAATTTGTAAAAATTGCCAATTCGGACCTTAAGTTTAAAATAATCGGAACTCACAAACCGGAAGGGCTTTTAATGTGATTCCAGTTGGAAAATGTCATTACAATTAGTGGGATATTGAGACAAAAGCAGTTTTTAAAATAAATATGTGTAGGTCCTTTAACTTTTGAAAATATCATTTTTGTCCCATTTTGAAATAATTGCCTTTAAGGCTTTTAGGGGTCCAATTGTCATGAAATTTGAACCTTGGGTCCAAAATATAATGAAGTTATAGTTAAGTTAGTATTTCCAGGTGCATGGGCTGCATAAGTCCTGGAAATTTCATTTGGGTCCTCAAGTTTAGTATTTTACACATTAGTCCCTCAATTTTAGTAAAATTGTTTTCCAAGCCCTAACCACTTGGATTTTTGGAATACTTTTAAAATATGTAATTCCCAGTACCTTAAGAGTAAAAATTTCAAATTTTAAAGTTAAGGTCTGGTACAGTTTTAAAAATTGCAAAGTAGCCCTTAAACTTATAAAATTTTACAATCTAGTCCTTGGGCTTTTAAAGGTTGATTTTATTTATCTTAAAACTCTTAAAACTTTATTAAAATGTCCAAAAGTCATTTTTGAACCTGAGTACAGTCCCAAATTTCGAAATTTGCAGAGGGGTCCTTTAACTTTTATTTTCTTGCAATTTAGTCCACCAACTTTCCATTTTTACATTTTAAGTCCAAAATTAAAATTTAATCAATTATGCTCGACTTTTCCAGGTTATAAGGCATCCAAAACATAGATTTTAAAGATCATACACATGCATGTCCAATACATACAAGAATTCATTAAATAGAACATTAAATTGTACATGCATGCACCTAAAATTCAATAAATAGCAATTTTGAGCAACTCTTGAGAATTTTCATGATTTGATACATAAAATTGACATGCAATACATATATTATATATCTCAAGGCTCATGATCAAAATTTCTACATGCATTTTAATAAAAAACACCTAATAGTTGGAAAGTATTTTTCCACCCACCTTAAAATTGGAAATTGTGAAATAAAAGGGTAATTTCACAATTTTTGGATGAGGCTTCTTAGGTCAGCCCCTAATTCAAAAAAATATCAAAATTTGAAGTTAGAAAAATGAGAGAAAAATTAAGGAGAAAAAGAAGGAAATAAGGAAATGAGAAGGACTACACTTTACCTTGTGTAGTAGGTGTTTGGAGACTAGTTGAAGCTTAAAATTTGAAAATTTTGGCTCAACTCCAAAATCACCTAAGGTCAGCCCCTATTTCTCAAAAATGAAAAAGGGGTGTTAAAATTTGAAAAAAATAGAAGGAGTAGGAAAGAAGGGATCTAGTACTCAATTCTTACCTTGTAGTCTAAATTCCTCTACTATTTCTTCTTCAAGCTTGAGGTCATTCTTCAAAAATGTTGTCAAGCTCTAATCTTCAAAGTCTTCTAAATGTACCTCCAAACCAAATTCAAACTTAAGTTAAGAAGGTGGAAGAGATGAACAATGTGATATCAAAAATGGATTGAAGATAAATTTTCTTACCTTGTAGTATGGTTGGTTCGATTTTTTTGAAGAATAGGGAGGGAAAATCTTGAAATTTTCTAAGTATTGAAGAAGAAAGTGAGAGGAAGAATAGAGAGAAGTTGAGAGTTTTTAGAGAGAAGAAGGAGGATTTTTGCTTGAGAGTAAATGTGTTAGATGAAAAATGAGATGGAATTTGGCACAAAATGGCCATTTTGGCCGTCCACCTAGTGAGTTAGGGGGAGAGAATTTTTTTCAAATTGTGTCTTGCATTTTGCCTCATGCATGGGAGACAATTTGAAGGTCAAAGGTATGGGCAAGACTTGGTTTGAATGGAATGTTGGAAGACTTCCAACATGTTGGCAAAAATAATATTAAAGAAGTAATGTAAGAGATGATGTGTATAATGTTTGAATTAATGGTTTAATTATACACAAGATGACTAATATAAGGTGTAGGTGTACAAGAGTTGGATGATATTTTTACTCCAAAAATATCCACCATGGCCGTCCACTATAATGGCAATATGGTAATTCCATATATTTTTTTTGTCCCAAATTTGATGATAATAGATGAAATATATCAATCTCCAAAATAATTAGTGATTTCCTTGATCACTTATAAGTCTCATGATCACTTAATCTAAATCAAAATCTTAATTCTATAAGGTAAAAGTCTCTAAAATAAATAGTCTCTTAAAATTCTAAGGTGACTAATAAATACAAAAATAGTAATAATGATCAATCAAGTGATCATAAATGAGGAATAGAATTAATAAAGATCATGATCACAAGTAATTAAATAAAATAAAATAAAATACAAAATGTATGTATTATTAAAAATTACCCATCAAAATGACGCGGTAAAATAGCCGATCAAAAGTATAAATGACAATAAGGATCAATTAATAGCTCGGAAAAATCGGGGCTTCACAAAAGATATATTTTTATAGTTTTTAATTTTTTTTTGTTTAACTGTATGATTTATAATCAAGTTAATTATCTTTATATTTTAATTATTTTTTGAAATTTTAAATTTTTTTTAATTACTAGTTTTTTAAATATAGATAACATAAATCTATAATTTGTAAAATAAAAATGAGAACAAGTAAATTGTAAAGAATCTTAGATTTAATTTTTAGAATTAATGAAAATAAATTATAAATAGAATAATATTAGTAATAGATAAATTCAATATACATAATTTTGGAGAATGGGGATGAGAATGGAAAATCATCATTTTATCTAATCGAAATAAGAAGGGGGACGGGGATATAAATATTGTCCTTATCCCATTCCAAGTTCTAGAGAAACTCGATTATAGATAAATGGGAAATTCCCATCCCAAATTAACTAGGGGATTTTCCGTCCCGTTCTATTCGGTTACCTACGAGGATGGTTCACAGCGGGGATGTTGTCATCCCTAAATGCATAAAATATAACTCATAGAACTATTAGAAAAATATACATATAATAGTACAAAATAGAGGTCTCACGAATATACACCTCATGCATCGCACGGGTAAGAAACTAGTGTGTGTGTATATATATATATATATATATATATATATATATGGATCAAATGTGGCAGAGGCCTTACCATGTGGCAGTGTGGACCAATCTAAGCCATTAATCTGACAAATCCAATGGCTCATTTTTATTTATTTAATTTTGCCCAATTAAGGGCACAAAAGTCATTTTATACACAAAATAATTGGAGCAGTTATGGTAACCCCCATAACCCCCGTTTTGTTTTTGGGATTTCAATTACCCCATTCCCACTTTTCATTCCAACTTTTGTTTCCAAAATCAGAAACTCACTAAAATTATCTCTCTCTCATGTTCTTATCTCTCGGCAGCAAAAAGACCTCTCCGAAGCTCTCTCGGTGATTCAGAAAAGAATTAATCAATCATGGGTAAGGTTCACGGATCACTGGCACGTGCCGGAAAGGTGAGAGGACAGACGCCAAAGGTGGTGAAGTAGGACAAGAAGAAGAAACCTCGAGGTCGTGCCCACAAGCGCATGCAATATAACCGTCATTTCGTCACTGCCGTTGTTGGTTTTGGGAAGAAGAGAGGGCCAAACTCATCTGATAAGTAGAGTGGAGGCACCAGTAGATGTTTTAGGTGAACAAATATTTGGAACTTGGATTTATTGTTTTTATTATGCCATAGTGTTGCTAGTTACTCTATTAAACATGTGGCATTTCTTTTTGGGCTGTTAAAACGTTTTTGCTGCTCAATGATGAATTATAATTGAGTTGAACTGATTTTGTATTTCGAGCTATGATGATCTGATTTTTAGCAGAACTTGTTTAATTAATGAATGTGTTTCAAGTTATTAAAAAAAATCTCTCGACGGCCATTTGATTTTTCTTCCGTTTTGATGGTTCCTCTATTATTTTCGACAACAATACACAAGCCAAAACTAAGAGTGTTGTTGATTCTTCAAATAGTTGGTAAAGGTAAGTGGTTGGTTTCATTTTATTTCAGTTTTTGGTTCGAGATTTTGGTAGTAAGCGGGTTTACCTTACATGTTTTTTCATTTTTTGCTGAACCCTACATACTGTCGATTTTTTTATTTTTGATGTAATTTATAGTAAGAAGAGTAGACATTTTTGTTTTTTTTTATTTTGAAGTATCTAGGGTTTTGATTTCCGATTTGTACAGGCGATTTTTATGGGTTTTATCTTTGTTTCTGGAGATGTTTTTGTGCGAAATAGTACAAATTTGTTGGGGATTTCTTGGTATAAATATTGATAAAAAAGATATATGTTTAGTTAATGGATTGTATAATTTTTTTTGTTATAGATATAAGATGGTGTAAGTTTCTTACATTTGGTAAATAGTTAAACATACTATATATGGTGTTTTGTTTAACCCCTGCACCAGAAAAAAAAAGCCATGGATATATGTATTGGTGCATTTTTAGCATTGTTATAACGACATGAATACGTGTGTTGATGCATTGATAAGTTCGGTAATGTGTATATAATGTCCATGCAATGCATAATGACTAATGGTGTTTAAATAATATTAATTTCTTATACAGTTAGAGTTCATACAGTGCCCAATTAGTTTAGTTGGTGTATTTGTTTTTGATATATTGTGCTTGAGTTCCGCCTTCTTTAATATAGTTCATGTTTCTCAATATCAGGTTTATAATTTTCAATGGCAAGAGGAAACAGGAAAAGACATGCATCTCCAGTGCCGAGCGAGGGTGCGCATAATGTTAACAAGAGTTCCAAGACTGCCAAATCTGCTTTGAAATCTTCGATGCCCAAACTGAGAAAATTGTAGCTTATATTTTTTTTGGCCCATTTTGTTTTATTGTACCCGTGAAAATGAATTGATGAAAACTTAGCTATAAGTTGGTATACATTTAGTATATAGTTGGTATACAATTAGTTCAGTTGTTTTTATTTTAATTGTGGATATGAATTAATGAAAACTTAGCTATAAATTGGTATACAATTAGTCAATTGTTGGTATACAGTTAGTTTTTATGCGACACATAAATGTATTTGTTGCATCCTTTTTGTTTTTTTGGTTGACTTGTTTGATGTTAACGTCGTTTTTTTTTGCAATTTTATTTTATGTGTTTTTCAGTTGATCTGTTCTCTCGGTATTTGCAAGCATGTGGGCGTTATCAGGCAGCATGTAATGTTGAAAAATTTGCATATTTGTACACCAAATCAGTCAAATGTGTACACAAAATAATTTTCAAAATATACAATATTGTCAATATTAATATACAATATTCTCAATTAAACATCTAACAATGCACTACTAAATACTTATATTATCACCAAATATTAGACAAGTGTACATCAAAATATGATTTCAGGCTACCGTAATGAAATTATTTTTATACCATATTTTTATGGTTATAAAGCACCGAAGTATGCACATGTATACACCCAAATATGCTTCCAATGTACAATATTGTCAATATTTTTATACCAATTTAAGTATCAGTGTTTAGTTTCAAATAAACATCCAAACACGCCATATTTCATGTTATATTAGCACCAAAATATACATATCTATACACGAAACAATGCGTCCAGAGCACAATATTATAAACATTTGTACACCAAAATATTGCGTCAATAAAGAGAGAGAATCCATTTTTTTCCTCATGATTAGGCATGTCTGTTATGGAATGTGATATTAAATATATCCCTTGATTTTAGGAAAGTAAATATGGTATTATTTTTATACCATTTTGATAGTTACCGATTTACCTTTTTTACACAAAAAATAAATAAAAAATAGTATTTCTTTAGGCCTAATCTGAACCATTGATTGAATAGGATAGATGGATGAGATCTGTCCAAACTGCCACATGGTAAGAGGCTGCCACATGAGATCTCATCTATATATATATATATATATATGTATATGCGCGCTCATATATAAGATCCACAATCTTTTGCAATGGTCCTCACATATCTTGATCATGATTGTAGGGGCAACTTTCTACTATTACTAAAGTTGGGCAATTTTGTTTTTTGGGTTTCATTTCAAAAAATGTTAATATTCAAAATATAATTAAGTATAATTACAGATCGAATATGTTTGATAAATGGTTTTATCATGATTTTGATGATTTTATTTTTATACCAAAACAATGGTTTTAAAGGTTGTCCAAATACTCCTAAATGATTTAAAATGGTTTTAATATTTTCCGCAGTATTTCTTCAAGTTTTATTTTAGATAAAATTGGACAACACTTTTAATGATTTTGTGTTAATGTGTTTTTACAGCAAAACTATGTTTTTAAATGTTGTCCTAATACTCCCGATCGGTCTAAAATGTTTTTACTATTTTTTCGGAGTATTTCTTGAAGTTTATTTTCGACTAAAATTGGACAACTCCTCGGTTTTGAGGTCAACCGGTCGCCCTATAGGGCAACCTGTACCAGAAAGTTGTGCAAAACAGAGAATTTCATGTTTTGCTGAAAATGGCGAGGGTGACCGGTCGGACCCCCCTCCGACCGGCAGTGCCGACCGGCGCCCCTATAGGCGGCCGGTGTCGGAGCAATTTCTGAAACAGAACTTCCTGGACTCATTTTATGATTTTGCTCGACCGACTGGGCATGGGGTCGACCGGTCGGACCCCCCGTCGACCGGTCGCCCTGTGTAAATGTATGTTCATATTTTCAAACGTCTATTTGTGCGCGACCGGTCGCCCTAAGGTTTTGACAGCAAATTATGACCGTTGTGCAGCAGACCAACTTTCCTTAAATTGTGGGATTGATTTCTAACAGCTATATTCTTGATTTTCATTGTATTTTTCTGTAGATTTTCAATCCCCAAGAGGAGCCTATACATGATCAATCATCTCCTATAAATAGAGGAAGTTTTGGAGCAACAAAAAATAATTGAGATACAACACAACAATATACAATCAAGCAAACATATTTGTTCTTCATTGTATTTATTCTTGTTGTAATAGCCTAAGGTCTTTCACTTTCACATCTTGAGGTCTAGGCTTATTTCTTGATTACACTTGCACTCATAATTGTAATATTCATTATCGAGTTGTAATCTTGATTTTGGGTTATCATTCAACACAAGATATCCTTGTGAGTGTTCTTGTGGTAAGAACACACTTGGATGATCTAGGTGATAGGTGCAAGAAGATTGTGATGATCTTCTTATTAAGGTGTTGAAAAATTTGGTATTCTTCAAGGTTGAAGATTGTGGTAATCTTCACAAGGTGCTGTTGGAGATTGTGGTAATCTCAAAGGTGGTGTTGTAAGAAGAGTGTGGTGCTCTTCAAGGTGATGTTGTAATGTGTTGTATTAATTTTGGTAATTAATAAAATCTTTTTTTTCTTTTTGAAATCCATCCCGGATATACTGGGGTGGTAGAGGATTAGGCCCTAGGTGGGTTGAACCTCTATAAATCGACGCGTGTTGTTTACTTCCTGCACCTTTACTATTTTCTTAGCGTATTTGTTTTGAAAAAGAGGGCATAATCGAAAAGATGAAGATAATCTATTCACCCCCCCTCTAGATTATCGTAGCCGCTTGGACTTACAAGTGGTATCAGACCAAATTCTTTGGCAAGCTCGTTCCACATCGCGAGTAAAGAGGAACGATCATTGGCTAGGAATGAAGTCTACCTTACCGGCGCCTCCACCACCAAGCCACCACTATTTGATTCCAAAAATTTTACATTTTGGAAAAAACAAATGGAATGCTATCTACAAGGTTGCGGGTTTGATATTTGGAACACGATCATCAATGGAGAATCTATTCCGATAAAAGATACACCACACACCTCCAAAGTCCTCAAGGAGCTCAATGATGAAGAGAAGAAAATCATCTCCTTAAATAGTAAAGCTCTTAATATTTTGTATTGTTCACTTACCATTTTGGAATATGATCATATTGTAGGAATTAAATCGGCACATGAAGTATGGAGAAAATTAGAAGAAGTATATGAAAATGAAAAGAGCGACTCAAAAGCATCTACTTCTCAAAGGGATACAACAACTTGGGATGAGCTTTCTACAACTTCCGACGACGATGAAAATGAACGTTGTCTTATGGGCTTTGAAGAAAACGAGGTAAGTAAACCTTCTACTTCCTATGATAATGAATTACATAATGATTATAGTGATTTGCAAAATGATTATGATGATCTTCAAAATGAATTCCAAAGCTTACTTGTTAAATACAAAAATTTGAAAAAGGAATTCAATATTTTGAAAAATGATAAGGATAGTTTATTTACTTCCAATGAATCACTATCATGTGCTCACACCACCACACTCGATAAGGTTAGAAACCTTGAAAAAGAAAATATTACTCTTGTTGAGAATATTGATTGTATGAAAAAGGATTTATACAACTTGAGTACCAATAAAATGACCGATATTGTTGATGTTCATAGTTGTGATAAATTGAAACAAGGACTTGATCATAAGCCTAATGTTGATAATCATATGAAAAATAGTCAAGTCTCTAAACATGTTGGTCATTACACTTCTAGAATTATTACATGCTTCTATTGTGGTAAAAAGAGTCATACGGTAAATACTTGTCGGGCTAGAAATAGCTCTAATTATCGTTGGAGACCTAAAAGTCTCAAAGCTAATCCCAAAGGACCCAAACATTTGAGGGTACCACAAAGCAATGTCATATTAGGTACCCGGCGGAATAAAAATCAAGGAAAATTCATATCGCCTAGAAGACATCAAATGACCATCTCATTTGATCAAAGGAGAAGACATCACCACAATGAATTTCAAAGAGAAAAACATTATCAACAATGGGAAGGACATAATCCTTGGAAATGGAGCAATTGGAGAAGCTATCATCAACAAAACGATTCTCAAAAGGGAAGATATCATCAACAATGGGAATGGCACAACCCATGGAAATGGCGTAATTGGTAAACCGTATCTCCCCATTTAAATATGCATTTTATTTTGTTATTATGCATGTTATTAATTGTTCTTAATTTTTCAAAATGAGTTTTTCAAAAATTTAATTTTAAAATCAAGGTCTTCAATATATTTGTTTGTTCTTAAATTTTTTTTTTTAAAAAAAAGAGGACCTTGCATGTTATCTTTAAAACTCTTGTGCATTTACATAGACTAAGGTGTTTTTATTATCTCTTATGGTTTTATATAGCATAAGCACATTTATGATATCTCTTATTACTTGGCCTACACTTGTATCATTATGTTTGTGCAAGACATGCTAGGAATTGTGTAGGACATATATATTTTCATCAATGATTATTTTCTCAAGAGAGGACCATAAACTATCGAGGTACGCTCATCATTGGTATTCATCTTATAGACTCGATATATTTTTGTCATATGCCTATGTGCTTGTTTTTCAAGTTATTTCAAAGTATTTCACATAAGTGCCATTAAGAGGATTTTTCGATTTTTTTGAAAGGCACTATTCTATGAAGCCTGTTTTTATCCAAGTCTTGCAAAGAATTATATTTTTATTTTGATAAAACATTTGATTTTCATCCTTTTCTCAAAATTATGCATTTGATTGCACATATTCATTATTGTCAAAACTCTTGTTCAAATGAATCTTTTAAATGAGGTCTCAACTATATGCTCTCGGATTTTCAAATTTCGAAAAAAGGCCTTATATAGCTTTCTATAAGTCTATTTGTACTTACATGATTCATTTGATAGCATGGTATATGTTACTTGTCATTGTGTCTCTACTGTTTGATATTACTATACTCTTATGCAAAGATATCTTGCTAAGATTTTGCAGAAATTTTTGGTATTTTGAACAAGCTTGATGACCAAGGGAAGATTAGTAGCTCATAGGTAATGCCAAGAAGAAGGTATTGATTTTGATGATACAATTTGCACCCGTAGCATATTTTTGTAGCTATTTGCATTTTACTTGCCCATTCTTGTTTCAAGAAAATTTCAAGCTTTACCAAATGGATGTTAAATCCAATTTTCTAAATGGTTCTATTCAAATAGTAGTCTATGTAAAACAACCGGGGTTTGAAAATTTTTCTAAGCCAAATGATTTTTATAAAAGGCCTTGTATGTTTAAAACAAGCACCCCGTGTACGGCTTGATAGACTTAGCTATTATTTTGCAAAATGATTTTATAAGAGGTAAAATTGACACTACTCTCTTTGTTATTGAAAAAGGGCAAGATTGCTTATTAGTGCAAATTTGAGTTGATTTGGTGCTACTAATGAATGTTTGTACAAGATGTTTTCTAAGTTGATGTTAGGTGTATTTGAGATGAGCATGATGGGGGAGCTCAATTTCTTCCTTGGACTTCAAGTTAAACAATGTCAAGAAGGTGGTCATATTTCACAATTATGTATACATAAGTACCTTTGAAGAAGTTAAGCATTGAAGAAGGAAGAATCATCTCAACCTCTATGGCTATCAATGTAAAGATTGACAAAGGTTGAGAAAGGCATGTTGATTGACAAACATATTCGAGGTATGTTCACTAACTTTTCTTACTCCCTTAGACTCGGCATTTTCTATGCCTTATGTCTATTTGCTCAACTTCAAAACTATCCCAACGAATCTCATTAAAGTGCCGTCAAAAGAAATTTTCAAATATTTGAAAGGAATTTCTTCTTATGGCTTGTATATCCAAAATTTTAAAACATTCATATTTTTCGGGATAACAAGTCCGGTGATTAAAATTTCTCAAAATATGGTTCGTCATAATCGAACTAAACATATTGAGATTCGATATCTTTTTCTAAGGGATTGCGTTTCTAAAAACGAAAAATTGAGATGTGTTTAATTCCGTCTCAAGGATAACTCACGGACATTTGTTTTCAATCATTTACCGCCGAGTCTTTTACCTCATTTCGAGCTTTACTATGACATAATGTATATTGAATGAGGTCTGCGTTTGTATTTTGCACGTTTTTAAAACTTAGGGGCGAAAAATCGAATTTTTGGATCAAAATTCGGACTTTTGCAAAACAAACTGAACCAGTGGGCTGCCAGGGGAGAGGCCAACCGGTCGCCCACAAGCTCGACCGGTCGCCCATGGCTACTTTTTGGTTAAAATCGTCTTTGTTCTTATTTTCTGCCAAAATGGTTCATTTCACTCTATTTTCGTCCCCTTTGCAAATTTCACACACAATTCACTTCAAATGAGTTTTGTTGCATACATTACATATTTTGGGGATTATCTAGCCCGTTTATCATTATTGTTACTCATCCTCACCGATTAAATGGTAAGAATTATACTTCTTTTATCTCAATTGGGTTGAACCCTTAAAAAAATGCTTCTACTTGATATATTGATGGAATTTGTATATAATTGTGTTATGAATGATGATTGTTGATGAATGATATTTGTAAAATTGCTTTTGGTGATGAAAAACTTGGCTTGATTACATTTACAAGGGCTATATATATCTTCTTCAATTTTTGACGCCCGCCAAGTGTTCGATAAAATGTTTCAATGAAAAATTCATCACCTACATGATTCTCTCGTTTTCAAATGTCTTATGTATTTATAGAGATCATATTTTTGCAAATCAAATGAGTTTTCATAAGCTTCTACAAGTCGTATGATCGACTTTTACCTCCTATTTGGCTTATAAGCTTCAATGTTCAAATAGCTCGATAAATCGGTTACATTGCACACTTTGATATGATTATATGCTATTTTTATCGTGCTAATATTTTTTTTATGATTCCAAAGGGGGAGAAATAAGTTATAAGCTTATTAGCTCAAAGAAGCTAAAATAAGCTCGAGATAAGAAGCTATAAGTTGTGGCTATTACAAGCCATATTGTTGTGAATCATACTTAGTCCGTTTGATGTTTCATGGACTTGTTTACATGTCTAATGATGTTTTGTTGACAGGGGGAGCTTATAAGTTTTTGATACTTAAGCTCTATATCGATAAGCTAAGTTTTACTCTCGTTGTGCATGTTGATAGGGGGAGCTTTTGCTATATATGTTTAATATCTCTACTCCCATCCTTGTGATTATATTGCGTGGAATGTTGTCGCTCACAACGGATAGTTCTTTTTAACCGGTAAAATTGTTTTGTTTTCAAAATCGACATCGTTAAATTGTTTTGGTTTGTAATCATCAAAAAGGGGGAGATTGTTTGATAAATGGTTTTATCATGATTTTGTTTTTATACCAAAACAATGATTTTAAAGGTTGTCCAAATACTCCTAAATGATTTAAAATGGTTTTAATATTTTCCAGAGTATTTCTTCAAGTTTTATTTTAGATAAAATTGGACAACACTTTATGATTTTGTGTTAATGTATTTTTACACCAAAACTATATTTCTAAATGTTGTCCTAATACTCCCGATCGGTCTAAAATGTTTTTACTATTTTTTCGGAGTATTTCTTGAAGTTCATTTTCGACTAAAATTGGACAACTCCTCGGTTTTGAGGTCAGTCGGCCGCCCTATAGGGCAACCTGTACCTGAAAGTTGTGCAAAACAGAGAATTTCATGTTTTGCTGAAAATGGTGAGGGTGACCGGTCGGACCCCTCCGACCGGTGCCGTCGATCGGTCGCCCTATAGGGCGACCGTGTCTGGGAGCGATTTAAAGCAGAACTTCCTGGACTCGTTTTTGGTTTTGCTCGACCGGCTGGGCATGGGGTCGACCGGTCGGACCCCCCGTTGACCGGTCGCCCTGTGTAAATGTATGTTCATATTTTCAAACGTCTATTTGTGCGCGACCGGTCACCCTAAGGTTTTGACAGCAAATTCTGACCGTTGTGCAGCAGACCAACTTTCCTTAAATTGTGGGATTGATTTCTAATAGCTATATTCTTGATTTTAATTCTATTTTTCTGTAGATTTTCAATCCCCAAGAGGAGCCTATACATGACCAATCATCTCCTATAAATAGAAAAAGTTTTGGAGCAACAAAAAACAATTGAGATACAACACAACAAGATACACTCAAGCAAACATATTTGTTCTTCATTGTATTTATTCTTGTTGTAATAGCCTAAGGTCTTTCACTTTCACATCTTAAGGTCTAGGCTTATTTCTTGATTACACTTGCACTCATAATTGTAATATTCATTATCGAGTTGTAATCTTGATTTTGGGTTATCATTCAACACAAGATATCCTTGTGAGTGTTCTTGTGGTAAGAACACACTTGGATGATCTAGGTGATAGGTGCAAGAAGATTGTGGTGATCTTCTTATTGAGGTATTGAAAAATTTGGTATTCTTCAAGATTGAAGATTGTGGTAATCTTCACAAGGTGCCGTTGGAGATTGTGGTAATCTTCAAGAGAGATTGTGGTAATCTCAAAGGTGGTGTTGTAAGAAGAGTGTGGTGCTCTTCAAGGTGATGTTGTAATGTGTTGTATTAATTTTGGTAATTAATAAAATCTTTTTTTCTTTTTGAAATCCATACCGGATATACTGGGGTGGTAGAGGATTAGGCCCTAGGTGGGTTGAACCTCTATAAATCGACGCGTGTTGTTTACTTCCCGCACCTTTACTATTGGCTTGGCGTATTTGTTTCGAAAAAGAGGGCATAATCGAAAAGATGGAGATAATTTATTCACCCCCCTCTAGATTATCGTAGCCGCTTGGACTTACAGAATATATTCTACTACCCTTATAAAAAGGTGAATATTTTCTGTAAAAAAATAAACAGACTAAAATACCCTCCAAAAATAATCAGGATAAAATACATGTAATGGTAAAATTGTAATTATCCTAATTAAGACTAAATACCCTGATAAGAAGAAATAACGAAAAAGAGAGAAAAAGAAACCTTCTCACGCCCAATCTCCTTCTCCCGCCCAAAATCCAGATTTCTTGTCACAGTAGGATTTTGAGAAAGATGATACCAGAATATATGAGTATCAAACGCCAAAATCAAGGGTTCACAACAGATTTCTTTCTTCTTCTTAGATCCCTTCCTAACAACAAATTCTTACTATTCACAGCCGCACATGTTCACGTAATTGAATTTCAGAAAAGGGGGTTGCCACATGCTCATATGTTGATAATTTTGAAATCTGAGTATAAGCTTACAACTCCAGATCAATTTGATAGATTCGTTTGTGCTGAACTCCCTAATCAACAAAAGTATCCTCAACTTTTTGATTTAGTTGTAAGGCATATGATGCATGGACCATGTGGAGATAAGAACAAGAATAATTCTTGCATGATGGATGGAAAATGCAAATATCATTATCCACGTTCATTTTGTGAAAGTACAATACAAGATAAAGATGGATATCCAGTTTACAGAAGAAGAAAAGATGGTTTGACGGTTCAAGTTCGTAATGCACAATTGGACAATCAGTGGGTGGTACCATATAGTCAATATCTTTTATCAAGATATAATTGTCATATCAATGTCGAGATATGTTCGGGAGTGACAGCAGTGAAATATTTATATAAATATATCTATAAGGGACATGATAGAGTGGCAATTCATATCACCAACAACAATGATGAAAATTTGGTTGATGAAATTAAGCAATTTCAAGATGCTCGATGGGTATCCGCTCAAGAAGCAATATGGAGAATTTTTGAATTTAACTTGAATGATATATACCCAGCAGTTATTAACTTACCACTTCACCTCCCAAATCAACAATGTGTAACTTATTGGGCAAACCAAAATTTAGAAAATATTCTAAGTTGGGACCATGTCTCCAAAACAATGCTTACAGAATATTTTTCGATGTGCTCTAATAATGAAGAGGCGAGAAAATATCTTTATCGAGAATTTCCGGAGCATTATGTATGGGACAGACAAGGTAAATGTTGGAAAGAAAGAAAGAAAAGAGATGTCATTGGCCGTATAAATGCCGCAAATCCCAATGAAGGTGAAAGATATTATGAGAGGTTACTCTTAAATCATGTTAGAGGGCCAAAATCTTTTGAAGATTTGCTAACAGTAAATGATGTATGTTGCTCATGTTTCAAAGAAGCTGCACAAAAAAGAGGATTGTTGGAATCTGATCTTGGTATTAAAGAATGTCTTGATGAAGCTATCTCTTTCCAAATGCCGAATGAATTGCGAAGATTATTTGCAATCATATTGGTATATTGTGCACCAACAGATGTGAGAATTCTTTGGGATACGTACTTTGACGCAATGTCCGAAGATTTTAGAAGAGAATTAAATACCTCAGTTGAATTACAAATTGCCAAAACTTTAAGAAATCTGAACTTTTTTTTGGAGAGCATGGGAAAAAGTATTAGTTCATTTGATCTTCCAAATATTCCTATTAATTTGGGTAACATTGATGATGATGTTCATAGAGAGATATAAGATGAAATGTCAATAGAAACTCCTCTAGAAGATTGCGAATCAGAAGCAAGGTTGAATCCTGAACAAAGAAAGGCTTTTTCAATTATCTTAGATTGCGTAAAAAAGGACAAAGGTGGGATTTTCTTTATTGACGGGCCAGGTGGAACTGGAAAGACATTCTTGTACCGTGCATTGTTAGCTCATCTTAGGTCGGATAATCTAATAGCACTTGCAACTGCAACATCCGGAGTTGCTGCAGCAATAATGCCAGGAGGAAGAACATCACATTCACGCTTCAAAATACCAATAGATGCAAATGAATCAAGTGAGTGCAGTATGTCCAAACAAAGTGGTGTTGCAAGGCTACTGCGTATTGCACAATTAATAATATGGGACGAAGCACCAATGGCAAAAAGATGGGCTATCGAGAATGTTGATAAATTATTGAAAGATATAATGGGAAATGATGATGATTTTGGCGGAAAAGTGGTAGTTTTTGGTGGAGATTTTAGACAAGTATTACCAGTTGTTCCTAGGGCAACCATCTATCAAACTATTTCTGCAAGTTTGGTTAAATCATACTTGTGGCCTAAGATGAAAAAAATTACTTTATCAAGGAACATGAGGTCGAGGAGTGATCCAAAATTCAGTGAATTCTTACTTAGAGTTGGAAATGGTGAGGAACCAACTGATACTGAAGGTAATATCCAAATTCCAAAAGATATGATTATTGAGTATGACAATGATGATGACTCAATTATGCGACTAATAAGGTCCATATACCCAAATTTAAATAGAAATGCTCATTCAGCCCATTACATGACAAGTCGAGCAATACTAGCCGCTAAAAATGAGTATGTTGATCGATTGAATGATATATTAGTTTCTATGTTCCCTAGAGAAGCAAAAACCTTTAACAGTTTCGGTGAAGCGATTGACGACTCAAACAACTATTATGAAGAGGACTTTTTAAACTCTTTAACTCCAAATGGTTTGCCTCCTCATAAGTTGGTGTTAAAAAGAGACTGTCCAATAATTCTTTTGAGAAATCTGGATCCATCAAATGGATTATGTAATGGTACAAGAATGGTATGCACGGATTTCAAGAATAACATAATTGATGCAGAGATTGTGTTTGGTCAACATAGTGGAAAACATGTCTTCATACCTAGAATACCACTTGCGCCAGCTGAAAATGAAGGATATCCATTTCATTTCAGACGTAAGCAATTTCCAATTAGGCTTTGCTTTCCCATGACAATCAACAAAGCTTAAGGACAGACAATTCCAAATGTTGGCGTCTATTTGCCTCAACCAGTGTATTCTCACGGCCAATTATATGTTGCTCTCTCCAGAGGAACTTCAATGTCTACAACTAAAGTATTGATTAAATCTTGCACCCCAAATACAAGGGGAAATATAAGGACTAAAAATGTTGTGTATAGACAAGTTTTTACTTTAGGGAACGAATAACATTTTATTTATCCTATTTTCTCATTTACTATGCTGGGCGTAGCAAATAAAAGCCAATTTTTTTATATACATATTAAATAAATGCGTATATGAAATAATAAGAAACTAAACCAAGAAGGAGTTGAGTATAGTGGTAATGCTTGCCACTTCAAAATTCTAAAGTTCATATAACCAAACCAAAATACACTTGACAACAAGATCGTTGTTTATTTTAATGTATGAATATTGTGATTTAGATATTTTTTTAATATACTTTGTGACTTAGATATATTTTTTATATACTTTGTGGTTTACATAAAAATTAAATAAAAAGGTGGAGACAAAAAATGAACGACCCATAGGCCTAGCCTTTTTAGTTGCTAACATAACTATCATGCTTAATTTTTTTTAACGCCCTAAATTAATTTTCCACAAATTAAAAAGGCAAAAAAAAAAGTAGCCTACCATAATTAGCTATGTTATTTATTGAGAAAGATTGAATGGGTTAGTTATGTACTGATTGAAAAATAAATTATTGAACAACTAAATTATACTTACTTGATTAATATTTTTGCTGCCGAAACTATAAAGCAAGTAACTTTTAAATAATTATTTGCATTTTGAATATAGATGTCATATTATTTTAACTAAAATATAACTATTTTATATATTGCACATTATTTTTTTCTTGTATTGTTTTATGTTGTCATTAATTTGTATAAAGAAAAAAGGCCCAATTTAATGTTCGAATCAGACGAAAAAGATTTGATAGAATCGCCCCTGTCCATAGCCCAACAAAATTTGTAAAATGCCCAAATTGATACGTAAAAAAATATATTAACAAGTGACGCGTATCTAAATAAATTTCGTCACTTATGAATGCATACAAGATATATTTTTATTTTTTTACTAAAAACTGAAATAATAATATTTTCGACTTATTTAGTTATTCAAAATAAAATAGAATTTCTTTTACTCCTACTTAAAATATTTCATGTAAACCCATGAAAATAAAGCCCAAAAAGTTCATCTTTTTCTCCCACTGAGCCCATTAATTTAAGGCTCAACAGTTGAACACCTAATGCCTAATTAGTGATCTGGAACTTGAATGCAAGTTGCGAAAATAAAATTATTACCGTAAATTATAGTATTGTAATTTTATTATAATTAATAATTAATAATTATCTTGTTTTGATTTAGGTCAAACTGAAATATTTTACTTTAATGAGGACACTAAGAACAGGGGAACAAAATTCTATTTAAATTGTAATTACTAATTAGAATAGAATGAGTATTTTAATATAAAAGGGATTCTAATTAACTCAAACAGTATCTATATATATAGTTCTACTTTGATCTTTGTATCACGTAATACAACAAACCACCTTAGCACCTTTGTTCCTCCATTAAATTTTATACATACGCCTACAATAATTAGGTACAAAGGTAAATAAATTCTTGTAGTGTAATCTTTGTTTATCGTTTCTTTGTTAATTGTCAATTTTTAGTTTGCTTTTTTGATTTTTATGACAGAAATTCATCTCTACAACAACTTATTTATCTCACTGATCTCTCCAGCGAAATTTCTCGACAAATATTCGTCCTGAATTCTTTTAACCTACACCCATCTCAGTCCAAGGTAAGTAAAATCTTGTAATGTAATCTTGTTTATTTTTCTTTTTTAATATGCCAATTTCAGATTTTTTTTTCATGAGATGTCTATCGTTGATATATATAGTCTGCTATTTGACTTTCTCATCTCAATTGATAAGTTTACAAAAAAATTCAACTTGGGAAAGAGAAATTTCTGGTTTTGATGTCTACTTCTCCGAGTTTTATTTCTGTATGTTTTCTTATTTATTTTTTTTTGCTGGTAGGAACCTCTAAGATTGGTTCATGCTACTTGGCAGAGTTGATTTAGGAGTAGTGCGAGGGTTTTTTATAATAGGATTTGCAACTTCTTGTTAAAAATAGGAATACTTCAATCTAGATTTTATATTATTTTTATATGATTTTTATATAATTGGCAAAGTTATTTCAGGAATAACAAAATCTAGATTCAATACTTCAATCATTTCACTTTAATTTATTAAAGTTCATGAATCAACCCCAAAAATATAATATTATTTTGGCATTTGCAATTTTTCATTAAATAAAGCCATTATTTTTTTTGTGTATTATAAATTTATAATTAATTAAATCTCATATGAATTTAGCTTTGACATTTTTTTATTATTTGGTAATTTATCCCTACTATAATGCAAGAATATACATAGAGATGACAAAAAATTCAACACTTTCGGTAAAACTATTACATATAGATCAGAATTCATTCACAATAAGGTTAAGGGTTTTACGAGTTGGTTCAGAAACATATTGTGGCCCGAACTTTTCTTCAAGGATTCGAAAGATGATCATGATTGATGATGAAGTAAGTAACTAATTTACTTTTATGTTTTAATATTGACAGTTTAAGTACTAATTTCAAAATTATTCATATATCTTCCTCAAAAAAAAAATATTATTCATATATGCAGGGTATCCAAATTGGAGTAATAATTTTCAATGATGCTATCAATCATTTTGCTGGGAAGTTTGAAGCAAACAAGACATATTTAATATCTAATGGAGAAGTTAAAAAGGTTAACCCATTATTTCCGAGCGCACATCCTGAGAAAGAATTAGTCCTAAAAAAATATAACATTGTGAAGAATGTCACTGAAGATATAGAAGATAATATGTGTTATAACTTCATGAAGTTTAAAGACATAGACCCCGAACTTCATAAACGTGAAACAATTGGTACATATTCTTTAACCTTACTTCTTCATAGAAATTGTGGATTTTATTATATTAAATATCAAATCTTATTGTGCAAATATATATGAAATTGTAATCAAGGTCAAAGATTGCAGAGTTACCACAAATTCAAGAGTTGCAACAAAAGTTTTAAGAGAAATAACAGTGATGAATCAAGAGTAACTCTTTTTTTTTTTCATATATCTTCTATCATAAGTTTTTATACAACAATAGTTGTATAAATACCATTCATATTAATTCTTAAGATTATTTAATGCTTATTCATTTTTAATTAATTATGCAGATATTATCCTATAGTAGTTTGTCTTTGGGAAGATATGGCTAAAAATGAAGGAAGCGTTTTGCATCAAATTGCAGATCAAAAACCAATTGTTGCAATCACAAAGCTTATTGCAAAAAAATACTTAGGTAACAATATCGATAAAACAATAAGTATTTAGTAGTAATAAATTTTTAACATTGTAAAATTTTTAATAGGTGAATTGCAACTACAAACTATCACGGCATCGATTAAAAGTAACCCAACTTGTGAAGAAATTGATCATATACAACGATGATATCCTATAAATTATAAAATAAGCATTAAATTAAATGGTTTTTTATAAAGTATAATATTATGGTTTGTTAATATTTTATTTTACGTAGGTCACACACAATTCAAGATTCACTCAAAGTACTTGAATTATCAATGACACAGAGAATGAAAGACAAAAAAGAAGTGACCCTTGAAGAAATTATACACAAAAGACATGGGCTATGTGAGGTATTTTTCTCCGCGCGCGCGCGCACACACACACATATATACATCTAATCTGATATTAGAAATGATTAGTCCAATGTATTTGCTAGCTTATGAAAAACTTATATACAGTATTTAATTTGAAGACACTATGATTTATATATTACACACAAGTATTTTTTCAATATTTCATTAATTAATTGTTACTATTTTTTCTTGCAGGATACATATTATTGTTTTAGGGGAATTGTTGAAAATGTTCTCAATAAATCATCATTATCTTATGATTCATGCAAAAATTGTGTTGCATCAGTTTTCAAAATTGATGACAACACATCTTGTAAAAAGTGCCATGAGGAGGAGGTGGAAACAACACCAAGGTAATAATTATAAATAAAATTATAAATGCTTAAATTAATTTGTGCATATATGAAGATACTAAAATTTATTTTTTTAAATACAGATTTCGGTTAGTTTTAAATGTGTTGCAAGGAAATAACAGTGTTGTTATAACAATGTTCGAAGATGCGGCAACTTTATACGTCGGATGTCCAATTAATGAATATCTTTCATCAATCAAGGAGGTGATTTACTAAACTAAATATTATTTTTTAATTTGCCTCTTTCTAGATAAATATTTATTTTTTTCCTTGTTTGTGATTATATATTAACATAGTATACTTTCATTTTTCGTAATCGATAGATAAAATATTTAACTAATTAGCTTTTTATATATTGCTTTTTCAAAATTTATTATGAATTTGTATTCAGGGAGAACATGAGTCAAAATACTACAAAAGATTGAGCTTGCAAACATCTGCTGAATTTCGATTTATGATTGCTCTCAACAAAAAGACAGAACTAATCAATGGAAAATTAAGTGTGATAGCTGATGCATTCGAAATGATACAACCTGTTTTGGAGGAGGAGATGGAAATTGAGACACCAATTGAATCAATCAAACCAAATGGTCTTAGTAAGAGGCATGTTGCACCCTTAACACACGATGGGAACAAAAAAAAACGACTAAAGAAGATGAAGAAAGATGACATCCACAATCTCATTTCAAGTGATGATGGAAACAAAGTGAAGCAACTCAAGATTAATATGAAGGAAGATGATATCAACATCCTGATTTCAAGCGATGACGAAGAAACCCTCAATAATCTTAAAAAGAAGTATACGAAAAAATCGTTAAAATCAACTAGCAAGAAGACTTATCCGACCATCAAGATCAAACAAGAAAAGAATTGATTCGGTCTTTATTTCTCATATTAGGAGTTTACATTTATTTTTCCTTATTAGTTTTAAATTTGGTTGTTTTGAGTATTTTTTAACATTATTCAGATAATTCAATACTTAGTAATTCAATATTTTTTTATGGATGTATCTTCGAATTATTTCTATCGTATTGATGAATTTCTTATAATTTATATTATACAATCAATGGGATGTCATATTATATTAATTGTTTTAGACATACTATGAATCAAATATCTTTTTATGTCTTGCAGAAATAAAAATATATACTTAAGTATAATCAATAACGTCACTTAATTAAGGAAATTTTACACCACGTGCAACGCACGTGCACCTAACTAGTTTAAATAAAATTATGTATATATAAAAAGTATATAAATTTGCTCTATGATGTAAAATACAAAATAAGATAAAAACCCTAAATTGCTTTCCGAAGGCAGAATATTTCCAAGCTAATTAATAGATTAATTAAAGTTCATGAACAATGAAGACATGAAAATATGAAATCTTATAGCAACTATAATTGAAATGCTTCCTCACATTCAATTTATTATATTCGGATCACCCTATAAATTGTTTTCTATTATATACGGATTACAAGTCAGACAATTTATTCTAAGTTACTATCAATTAATTCAATTGTATTTATTTGCCCACTGTATGTGGCATCAAATACTTTAAGAGTTATAGAATATCCTCGTTCCACTTCATATTTCATTGCATCAGATGAATGACACGTGTATAAGATGAATCATAATTGCACATGTGTCTTTATGTTTAGTGGTTTATATGCATACATTTTGGTGTGTATTTTAACATATATTTTGTATAATTGCATATTTAATTGGCGTTTTTGGTTTAGTTTCATTTGTTAGGCGTGATACTGCGATTATTCTACCATTTTGTAAAAAAAGGAACCGAATTAGAGGTACAATAGATCATGTTATTGACAAACATCGTGAAGGATACGCCATGAACAAAATGAACCAAGAAGTCAATTGGAAATTGGACGAAAAAGGCCTGGACACGACCAGGCCGTGCTATGGTGCACGAATGTGTCCAAAAGTTTCCAGATTTGGAGAAAGGAGCCACACGACCCAATTGTGCGAAATCGCACGGGTCGTACGCTGGTGTCTTGTTTTAGTTCGGCTAAGTTAGGGTGACCCGCAGGCCCGGATCTGAGGGTAAGCCCAGCAAGCTGTTGCCTAGGGCCCAAAAATATTTGGGGCCCCATTTTATTTTTTCCCTCTTTAGCAACATAGCAACAAAAACAATAAGAAAGGGTTCAACATCAAGAATCAGCCCTTAGGCCTCAACGTCCAACAACTCAACTCCTTTTTTAATATTTCCTCAACTTCCAAGTTATAAATCAACATGGCGATCAACAATTAATTTCATTTATTTTTTAATTCATTTTATAAAAGGAAAATGATAGGTCTCATTTCATGAATATTGAAGTAATATCTAATAATAATATTAAATCTCCAACTCATCAAATCATATGTTTAAAATACATGATAAATGAGTAGAAATTAATTAAGTTATATAAATTGCATCTTAAATCTTTTTTTTTTTCTTGAAACTTGATTTGTGGATGGGGAGTAAGAAAGGGGTTGGGGGGTTTTGTCTTATTTTTAAACTTCATTTGAATAATGTGATATACTTTGACTATTTTTGGTTTGTTGAAATATTGTTGCATTGCCGGCATAATATTAGTTTCACTGGCGGAGGCAGGGGTGCCATTTTCTATGTAATTTTTAAGAAAAAAAAATTTAGTTAATATTTATGAGGTTTTTCTTTTGTTTTTTTATCTGGCCTACCCCAATTTCGTGTATCGACCTACCCCAAAAACATTTCTGGCTACGCCATTTGGTAGTTGATACATTATTATTTTCATACAGGTATATTATTATTTTTAATTAGTTGTGTTGTCCTACTAAAGTAATTATTCAGCCCTTGATTTAGAAGGCACATGAGAATATTCGAGATTAACAAGGAAGAAGGAAGAAGGCACGAAGATTCGAGATTTGGAAGATCGATTTATCCATGCAAGGGGAATTCATCATCACAATCTTGAATCTCTTTTATATCTTTTCGATGTTAAATATTTCGTCTATGAATTTGTCTATGAATTTACAAATGATTATATTTAGTTAATTTCATCTTGATTCATGATGTAGGATGTGGATTCGTTTTGCATTTGATTTGGTTTATTTCATAGCAACTCGTTTCGCCTATCTATTTGTGATTTCGTGTGCTTGATTCTTGTGGATTATTTGGTTAATAATTTGCATCTTTTATAGTTTGTTTATAATTCGAGAGGTGAGTTATAATAATAGATGTCGAATTCACAAAATAAACAAGTATAGAGTCGAGAGGCTAATGATGTTTATGAGGTTTGATACTTGATTCAATATGTTGTTGAGAGTTGATATTAATCATTGAGTAGAAATGCTAGCAATTCACTATTGATCTACAACTTGTTTGATTCGAGAGGGAGAATGAACTAGGATAGGAATTAAGTCAATAGATGAGGTGCAATGGGTTTGTAAGTACAAATTGGATATAACTTGAAGAAGCATGTCAAAATCATAGCTCTACTATCGCTTTTATTTCTTGATTAAGTCTTACGCGTTTGTTGGATATTTTGTTTATTTTTGTTATTTTAGTTCCAATTGCTAGATAACTTCATCACCATATTTTTTTGGGTATTACAATAAAATCGAAACTATTATAATTGTCGTAGTTTATCTAGACAGATTGCTAGATAATTTCATCAATGCCAGTGGAATATGACCTGACTTGTCATTATCTATTAACTATGACGTACTCTTGCAGTTTAGCTTAATAAGTTTTAGCGAACACTTTCATCCAATGTAGTAATCGGATGGTGTTTGAGTGAGTATATATAAGCTCTTCAAAACATCTTTATAAAGATGTTTGAGAGCTTATAAGCTATATAAAAGTTTGGCAATTTTTCTCAAAAGATATTGTAAACTCTCAAAATAAAATATTAAAAGCTTATAAACTCCTTTTTTTAAAAAAAGGTGAGGGATCTCACATTAGTTTAAAAAATTATAATTTAACAACCTTCTATCACTTTGGCCATTTTAATTATAAAAATGTCATTACCACCATCTTACAAACTCTTTCATCTTATTTTATCTAAACATTGCAATCGTTTATTTTTAAAATAAGATCTAACATTTTATAAACTCTAAACAGAACTTATAAGATGTAGGAGCTTATAAGATCTTTTAAATAAGTTTAGCCAGACACCCTCTCAATCTTAATTTGTTGAAGCTAAGGTTAATTTAAATTTAACAATTTTTTTCTAGAATAAATATATTACAAATTGCACCATAACCCAAGATGCACTTTCTCAAGATAAATCAACCACACACAAGGTGAAAAATCAACTCATATGCCATCAGTAGGGATCGAACCTCAGACCTACTAGCCTGAGGGCCTCCATTTTATCACCAGGGCAAAGCCTCATCGGCTGAATGTAACAACTCAAATGATGAACAATTCTAATTCAAACTTAATTTTACTAAAATAATAAAATATCAATTACACAATATGTAGATATTAAATTTTTATTTTCAGAGATAAACATCAATTACAATGGGGGTATTTGCATTAAAAAAGTGTTTCTCAACTTTTGACTGAAAAAAAAAATATTTTTTTGTGTTTTGCAAATGTCAACATCTGTTTCTGATTTCTGTTTGTTTAATTAGAATCTAAAAATAGGGAGATTAATGATTTAGATTTTTGATTATGCTTCTCGTTGACTTTTACAAATAAATAATTATTTTTATAATTTCTTCACCAAACACTCTTGATTTTTGATTCCACTTGCAAACACCACCAACTTATGTTTCTCAACTACTTTCACTCCTGCTACAATAAACCACTTCTAAAAGTAAAAGTTTTACAAACACTCCCGATAATTAATTGATTTAAACGGTATAAATTTGAGTTTTGATTGAATTTCTAAATTTTTTGGATATTGCAAAAGTAAAAGGAAAAGTAATTCAAAACGATAAAGTGACGCAATTATAAATTATTTTATTACGGAAATGCAATTATCATTGCTGTAAGCAATTGATATGCATACAGCTCAACTTCTATTTTAATTAGCAGGAAAAAGGCAAGACATTCCCAGATCACGAGCTAATTAACTTTACTAAGCAGTCGACATTTAAATATAATTTTCCCAAAAAGGAGCTTAATTTGATACTTTAAATTCATTTTTTTTTTAATTCCACATACATGCTACAGTTTCATTCAATTATTTCTCAAGAGTCAAGACTCAAGACCGGTTTATGTCATTTAAATCTCAAGTTGTCACATAATTTATCATCGAAATAGTCAAATTTACCACTTCATTCTTTATGTCCAAACTTTCCAGCCAAAAACCTTGCGGGCTTCTATTCTATAAAACAAACACGCACACGGCACACACCAATACAAACTGAATTAAAGATTTTTTTTTATATATTTCAATAATTTTCCATCTGGGTTCAGTTGACAAGTGAGATTAGCTGCATCTGCATGATTATTTGGTAGTCTCTCTCAGTCTCTCTATCTGGCATGAACGTGCAAAAGGGTCTGTAAAAATCTGGAAAATTTGCTCTTGATTTTGTTCTTCTGTATGTGTTCTTGTTGATTGCAAATTGCAATCATGTTTTGAGATTATTCAGCCTTAATATTGTAATTTTGCGGATCAGGGTAATGTGACCCATTCTTGTTTCCATTAATTTTTTCTTGAATTATTGTCGTAATAGTTGAATTTAGCACTTTGGAGTTTACCGTGGTGATATATGTGTTTGTTGGTAACCCTTTCATATTTTCATGGCATTGGGTAAGTGTATGAAATTTGGTCACTTTCATTGCAATGATTTGTTTATAATCATCTTTCAAGTACTACTAAAGCTGGTCTCTCTCTCCATTTCATTTTTCCTCTCTTTTTTCCCCATGTTGACTTTTCTACAAAGGTTTTTCATTCTTTTCTTCTGCATTTTATTTTAGCAAATGGGATGTTGTTAGTATACTTATTCATCTGATATTTTGAGGTGCGCATGAAATGGGATTTTGGAACTTTGGCCTTATGCTGTAGTGCATCTATGATTTTCTCGAATTGTTTCATCCTTTTCATTTAGTTTTCATTATTTAGTTATGTGACACATTTCATTAGTTTTCTAAAGACTCTGATCTTTAGCTATGTTGGATATTTGTAGGATTGTGATCTTTGGAAGGAAGAGTAGAAGGTTTGAAATTTCTTAGTGGTCTCTCAAGTAGTCGAGTTAGAGAAAAATATCGATTTGGTAAACCGATTTTAATAAATTGGGGCGAAGTTTTGAGGGGATCATGTTCTCTCTCCAGAAATGGAAGTGCTCATGGTCCGTTGCTGCCTCTATTGCTTCGATATTGGCATTGGTTTCTGTTGTTCATCTATTTTTATATCCAGTTATCCCTTCTTTGGATTACTTGAGCCTTAGGCAAGCCCAGAATTCTTGTCTCCCGGTTAATGGATCAATTGAAGGAAGTGAAAAGTATGCTCCAAGAATGAGTTCTAAAGAAACCCCTCAGCGTGTGGTTGATTTAAATGTTCGATATCCAGCTGACTTACATAATGCTGTGACTTACAATGGTGCTCCATGGAAGGCTGAGGTTGGCCGATGGTTATCTGGCTGTAACTCAAACATCACTGCAGTTGAAATTGTTGAGGTACTAAATTGTATAACAATGTAATTCAACTTTACAGTTTTGGTTGATTATCATCAGGTTTATCCCTGATTATGCCATTCATGATAACTGGATGGGATTTTTTAGATGTACGTAATATAATTTGAAGAAGAATACTCTTTTATATCCACCTCTAAACTTGATTAGGTAAAGTCAACCTGATTTTGCACTTGAAAGAATTGATGTTTGTTTTAATTTCCATTTTCCAAGATTTGAGTGCTTATAGTATATAAATTGATACCAGAAAATTGGCGGGAAGAGCTGCAAAAATGAGTGTAGTGGTCAAGGCGTTTGTAATCGTGATTTGGGTCAATGCCGCTGCTTTCATGGATTCAGTGGTGAGTCTTTCTTGACCTTATTCTTGTTATGGTCTCCTGTTTTGCTAGATGATTTATCCATTTAAGCTACCTTAGCCATAAGCATATACAGAAACAATTTGGCTGAACTCCAGGGTAATATTTTTTTTTTCTTATCTAAAATGATTATCTCCCAGTTTTTCTATTGTTTATGTTTTGTTGTTTCTGTGGAAACTTTTTGGCATGGCAAGATTAAAGTAGGAGTGGTGAAGTTGGCTATAACACCTTATCTCAATAAATTATATGGTTACCTGCCCATTATGATTTGAATATGTCTTCATGTACTTTGACTCGATATTACTGTCAACATATCAAGAAAAGGGAATTGACATATCTAGGATCATTGCATGCTAAAATCATCTAGTAAGTAGTGTGATGTATGATGCAAAAAGTGATCGCTAGTTCAGAAAAGATAAAATAAATTATCTTTTGTTATTAAATATGAAATGAAAGATTATGAGAAAACTATGTTACTGATAAGAGTTCTTTTTGCAAAACTAAATTCTCAAAAAACTTTTTTTTTCTTAGAGGAGTTTTTTTGGTCATTTGAAACTATTGTGTCTTTTTAGAAGGTCCACAAGTTATTTTTCATTCACCCTATCTGTTGATTCTTATTCTTGGAGACAGGGGATGGATGTTCTGAAAGAATGCAGTTGAACTGCAACTATCCTGAATCAGAAAAGCAACCATACGGGCGTTGGGTTGTGTCCATTTGTCCTGCTTATTGTGATACATCCAGAGCCATGTGCTTTTGTGGAGAAGGTACAAAATACCCAAATCGCCCTGTTGCTGAGGCATGTGGATTTAAAATAATGTAAGCTTTTGTGGATTCTTATAGCACACTGCTATTTCTCTCAACTCCCCCCCCCACCAAGTACTTAAAAACATTATGACTCACAACTGTATTACTATTGCCAATATTTTAGCTCACCTTCTGGACCTGACGCTCCACGTCATACTGACTGGGCATTAGCTGATCGAGATGTTTTCACTACAAATCGTAGTGAACCAGGTTGGTGTAACGTGGACCCTGCTGAAGCCTATGCTTCCAATGTCCGTGCCAAAGAAGAATGTGACTGCAAGTATGATGGCCTTTGGGGCCGATTCTGTGAGGTGCCTGTTCAAAGCGTTTGTATTAGCCAATGCTCTGGCCATGGACATTGCCATGGTGGTTCTTGTCAGGTAATCCCATGGTTAATCGTTTGATTGCCAAAGCATCTGGATTTACATTTATAGCCTTATTATGTTCTAGCTTTGAATATTATTAACAAAATGAGGCTGCCAAGACCTAGTTAAATCTTGTTTCAACCGTGAAAATAAACATTGAATCCTGTAATTTATTTCTTTAACCTTTGTTGGCCAACTCCTCAACCCTCCTCTCATAATGACTCCTCTCTTGGCAATTGAGCTTCACAGATCTGGAGCAGAAAGAAAAATAAAAGAAACTTTGATGATCCAAGTGCACTTATTTTTCAATAATTAGTTGTAAGTTTGTCAGGGAAGCACTTGAATTTCATATGATATTTATTTATAATACTTCTAAGGGTTTTTATCAGTCACCAATTTTAATTATACTTATGAACTCAATAAAGCTCATGAATTGAACGTACTTCTTGTTTCTGAGAATTTGAGTTAAATACTTTCCCCTCAAATTATTTTCTAATAATGTGCATGAAACATGAGATAAGTTTTATTTGTTAAAACAGAAACATCTCCGTGTTTGTGTTCAAATTTTGCTCAGGGAGATTTTTTAAAGGGATAATTACCAAAAAAAAAAAACCTTCGGGCTAACTACCAAAAAATCCAGAGGTTTTTGAAAATTGCAAAAACCCCCTTAAGGTTTGATTCCATCTTTGCTCCTTCATAAGCCAAAAAGATTTCAAAAACCCCCTTACATTTATAGAAATATTACAATTTCTCCCTTAATTTTAAGACAGAATCAAACCTGAGGCATTTTTTCGGTAATGTTGAAACATCTCTAGGTTTTTTTGTAATTAGCCCAAACCTCAGGGGTGTTTTTGTAACTATCCCTTTTTTAAATGCATGCCATATCCATTTGACTCGTCGTAAATCTTTAGTTGGTGTAAATGTCTTTTTTCTTGGGATGCCTGGATAGTGCTTTGTACTCCACGCACACTTAACGGATGTAATAATGTGTCTGCAGTGTGAAAATGGCTGGTATGGAGTAGATTGTAGTATTCCTTCTGTTATATCGTCCATTCGAGAGTGGCCCAAATGGCTGAGACCAGCAAATATTAATGTTCCAGACAGTGCACGACTCACAGGAAATCTTGTCAATCTCAATGCTGTAGTTCAGAAGAAAAGACCTCTTATATATGTTTATGATTTGCCCCCTGACTTCAATAGTATACTCATGGAGGTGAGTAATCATATCAACAACTCCGTTTTTACAGTTTAATTGTGGTAAAAATCATGTTTTCTATTTTTTCTCTTATCATTATAGGGACGGCATTTCAAGTTAGAGTGTGTCAACAGAATATATGATGACAGAAATGCTACATTATGGACTGATCAACTATATGGTGCACAGGTATTAACAGCCCATCTTATAGCAGTTAATAATTTCTAGGGTTAATTATAAAGAAAATACCCTTGAAGCTCAGTCTAATTACAAAATAACTCAGCTATCTTGCAAAATTACAACTACTTGTTTTTATTTTACAAATTACACCCTCAAGAGGGGATATTTGTTAAGTAATTACAAATCTGAAGGGGTGTTTGTAATAGTTTAAGGAGATTTTTTGTAATTTTGAAAGAGAACTGGCTTTTTTTGTAATTAGATTGAACCCCAAGGGTATTTTTGTAATTAACACAGATTTATTATTAAGCTAAATGCTTCCTTTCCGCAGATGGCAATCTATGAAAGTATATTAGCCAGCCCTTACAGGACATTAAATGGTGATGAAGCAGATTATTTCTTCGTTCCGGTGCTTGATTCATGTATTATATCTCGTGCTGATGATGCTCCTCACTTTAGCATGAAGGTAAGGATGCCATCTTTATGTGCTTCATTGCATGTTGAGGTCGTATAGCTCCTCCTATACCTCGAAATAATCTAATCTTTCTGTGCTAGTGATCACTTCTTTGCATAGAAACAATGAACATGTTGAATGAGAAAAGAAAAGTTAAATATAATATTTTTGAATGATTTCTATCTCATATAAGTAGTGATAGGTTAGAGCTGGTTATGGATATATGGAATTGATATACCTAAAAAAAACTTAAAAGACAAAAAGACTAGATGTATTAGGTATAATCTAACAATATCATATCTAATGGTTTCATTGAAACTCAGGATCACAATGGATTGCGGAGTTCTTTCACCCTGGAGTTCTATAAAAAGGCATATGAGCACATTATGCAGCAGTATCCTTACTGGAATCAATCATCAGGGAAAGATCACATATGGGTATATGATGTCACAACTATCGCAAAACTCTAACCGCATAGACATACTCTGTGTCATACTATTAAAACCTTTAGGGTACATTACAAAAGTTACCCCTGAGGTTTAGCCTAGTTACTAAAAGATCCGGTTATCTTTGAAATTACAAATATCTCCTTAAGGTATTACAAACACCTCTTGGAGGTTTGTATTTGCTTAACAGATACTCTCCAATTGAGGGTGCAATTTGTAAAATAGAAACAAAAATCAAGGGGGTATTCGTAATTTTGAAAGATAGCTAAGTTTTTCTTTTTTTTTGTAATTAGACCGAATCTCAATGGTATTTTTTGTAATTAACCCAAACATTTATTCGCTAGGCTAATGATCTTTTCCATGCGTCTGAAGGCAGTTCTTTTCATGGGATGAAGGTGCTTGTTATGCCCCTAAGGAAATATGGAACAGTATGATGCTAGTCCACTGGGGCAACACGAATTCAAAGCATAACCATTCAACAACTGCATATTGGGGTGATAATTGGGATACTATTTCTTCTGATAGAAGAGGAAATCACACATGTTTTGACCCAGAGAAAGATCTTGTACTTCCTGCATGGAAAATTCCGGATGAACGTTCTCTAGAAGCCAAACTCTGGGCTAGGTGCGCATGTTTCTCATTTATAAGCTTCTTGAAAAAATTATTCAACTTTCATTTCTTCAGTAATTTCACCACTCTTATTCTGTTTTATCTATAACTATCAAATACATAAGAATGGTTTTGCAGGCCTCGTGAGGAAAGGAGGACACTGTTCTATTTTAATGGCAATTTAGGACCAACTTATGAAAATGGAAGGCCTGAAGCTACGTAAGTTATATTCAGCTTCAGATTATGATAAAAGCTGCAAAGCTATCTGATAAAATAGATTCTACTATCACTATACGTGACAAACAGGATGGAGGGTGCATTATTTAGGGATAATTACAAAAAGGCCCCTAAGGTTTGGGCTAACTACAAAAAACCCAAGAGGTTTTTGAAAATTAAAAAAAGTTTGATTGTCATAAATTTAAGGGGGTAACTGTAATATTTTGGTAATTGTAAGGGGGAGCTTTTGAAATACTTTTTGGATACGAATGGGAAATATGTAAGACGGATCAAACCTAAAAGTTTTTTTGTAATTTTCGAAAATTTTGTGGGTTTTTTGTAACTAGCCCGAACCTCAAGGTCTTCTTTTTTTTTTTTTTTCAATTATCCCTTGTATTTAAGGCAATACAGTACCACTTCCCACGCAGCCATTTGGTATTTTGGTACATTATTTTTGTATTTAATTGTATAAATGGTGATGTATACAGGTATAGCATGGGCATAAGGCAGAAAGTGGCTGAGGAGTTTGGATCGAGCCCAAATAAGGAAGGAAAGCTTGGGAAGCAACATGCAAAAGATGTGGTTGTGACACCATTACGTACAAATAATTATCACGAAGAATTAGCAAACTCAGTCTTTTGCGGAGTTATGCCAGGAGATGGGTGGAGTGGTCGGATGGAAGATAGTATACTGCAAGGATGCATCCCCGTGGTCATTCAGGTAGTACTTCGAGTCTCTAAACTATGAGATCAAGAAATTTTTTTAACGTCATGAGATCGTATCAAATTCTAAGTGCTACTCAACTCATGGCTTGCAGAAGCATTTTTAGCTTGTGGCTCATAGTCGTGAAGGATAATTACAAAAAATATCCTTGAAGTTCAGTCTAATTACAAAAAAAGTCCCTTATATATTTTTCTATTTTCAAATTTCATCCTCAAGAGGGGGTACTTGTTAAGTAAATACAAACCTCGAGGGGAAGGTACTGTTATTTTGAAAGTTAAAGTTAACTGGATTTTGTGATTAGGGTAAACCTCAGGGGTAGTCTTTTAAATATCTCTTGTCGTGATTTCAATATTAGTCCTGTGCATGTCTAAACCACTTGTGAATTGCTATATTCTTGGTAATAATATTATTATAGGGATAATTAGTAATTACAAGAACTACCCCGATATTTGAACTAATAACAAAAAAACCCAGAGGTTTTCATAAATTACAAAAGTCCCCCTGAGGTTTGATTTTATATTACATTTTCCCCCCTTCATAAGCAAAAACAATTCAAACACCCACCTTCCATTTGTAAAATATTATAGTTACCATTTACATTTAAGACAAAATCAAACCTCAAGATTTTTTTTTTGGCAGTTTTGAAACTTATCTGGGTCTTTTTTGTAATTACCCAAACCTCATGGGTAGTTTTTGTAACTATCCCATTATCATATGCAATACGTCAATTTTGTGCAGCTTAGCAGTAATATTCAGTTTCTTGTTGTTTGAATTCTATGGTTATCATCATCAGGATGGAATCTATCTACCATATGAGAATGTTCTCAACTACGAAAGCTTTGCTGTTAGGATTCGTGAGGATGAAATTCCAAATCTGATGCATCTTTTGCGGGTATGTTCATGCTGCTTTATACTGTTAACAAAATCTCGGATGTCGTGTGTGATTGCTTTCTCTCATGGGAGATAAAAAAAACTCGACTGATGGCAAGTTTTCTGTATTGCTACTAGAGTATTAATGAGACTGAAGTAGAATCCAAATTGGCATATGTGAAGAAGATCTGGCAGAGATTCTTGTATCGTGATTCTGTCCTGCTCGAAGCTGAGAGGCAAAATGTTACAATTGGTCTCTTTGAAAATTGGGCTGCAAAATTCTCTGAAATCGTCGGAGATGATGCTTTCACCACACTAGTGCAGGTATAGAATTCCAAAGATCAAGAACCTCCTTTTGGAATTCTACTTGCAGCATATTTAGGGATAATTAAAAAGAAAAACCTGAGGGTCGGGCTAATTACAAACAAAACCTAGAGGTTTTTGAAACTTGCAAAAAACCCCTTGAGGTTTGATTCCATCTACAGTTCCCCCTTTCAGAAGCAAAACCATTTCAAATACCCCCTTGCATTTGTAAAAACATGCAATTACCCCCTTGGATTTAAGATTTAATACTGAATCAGACCTCAAGGATGTTTTTGTTATTTTCAAATATCTCTGGTTTTTTCTAATTAACCCAAACTGCTGTTTTTTTTTTTAATTAACCCAAACCGCAGGGGTGGTTTTTATAATTGTCCCTTCAGATAACGCAATTGCATATTTGCATGGATAAATGAATATATGGCAAATTACAAAACCTACACTTGAAGCTTAACTTAATTACCATAAAACACTAGTTATCTTTCAAAATTTCAAATACCCCCTTATGGTATTACAAACACCCCATTGAGGTTTATATTTACGTAACAAATACATTCCTCTTGAGGGTGAAGTTTGTAAAATAGAAACAAAAGTCAAGTGAGTATTTGTAATTTTAAAAGAGAGTTGAGTTTTTTTTTTTTTTTTTTTTTTTGTAATTAGACTAAGTTTAAGGGTATTTTTGTTCTGTTAGTAATAGAAGCATTGAACCCTATTTTTTATAATTTTGACCAGGTTTTACATTACAAGTTGCATAATGATCCTTGGAGACGAGAGTTTGTTCCTCTGAAGAGAAAAGACTTTGGTTTACCAAGAGAATGCTTTATAAGTCCATAGCCAATAGCTAAAATACATCAGACGACTAGTTTCAATAAAACGCATCTGCGCATGGACTCGGCTCTCTGATGATCAACACAGCATGGAAATCTGCGAAAATGAATCGATCACCAGCCTATGCATGTCTCCGGAGCAGAAAAGGAACTTTTTTCTTACAACTTCTGTTTTTGTGTTTTCATATACCATAGGATGTTACTTTTTTTGGCTTCTTGAGAAACTGCATTTGAAAAATAGGAGACTTTTTGTTTTGTCTTGCTCAAAACCTCAAGCCAACAAGAAATATGTAGTGTTAGAAAAGGGTTAATTACAAAAATTACCCTTGTGATTTTATCTAATTACAAAAAAAAACTTGCTATCTTTCTTCATGTTCATTTCTATTTTTACAATTGCACTTTTTGAGGGGGTATTTGTATTAAGTAAATACAGACAACATGGGGATATTTGTAATTTCGAAAGATAACCGGAAGTTTTGTAATGTGACTGAAATTCAGGGTAGTTTTTGTAATTTAAATTGTTTAGGTTGTGATTGGTTGTGTTTTCATTCCGTCCATTTTCATTTTCTGAGTGAATAGTGGTGAATTTTTCTTTTTTAAAGTGAAAGTTGGATGAGTAGAGAAAAAATAATGATTGTGCTGATGCGATGAATAATGTTTTAAGATGTTGATTACAACAACAAACTAGGCCTTAATCCCACTATGTGAGATCGGCTATACGGATCATCTCGCGCCATCGTTTACGGTCATAAGCCATATTTTCATTTATTACTAGATATAACATGTCTTGTTTTAAGATGTTGATTGTTTGTGGAAATTTTTGTAGAATTATAGTTCAAAATATAATGCAAGAAATTGAATAAAAAATAAAAAATTGAACCAAAAATAGGCAATATGGATCTCATTTTATACTTTTTTATTATCAAGATTAAGAGAATAATAATAAAAGTGGTTATAAGTTAAAGAAATTACCAGAATTATCTATATGAATATGAGGATGAGAGATAAATAACTAGTATAATTGATATTGGAAAGTGTGAGAGAGAGAAAGAGGAAAATGAGTTAATTTTGAAAATAAATGAAAAAAAAATCATTTCTTCCACGAACAATTACACATCCTATCCATAATTTAAGAACTATTATATTTGCCAGGGCGTACATATCCTGTGGTTTACTTTGGTGGTAGCGATAAGGGTTGAGTCATCATCGGGATAATCAAACGTAGTTCAGAAAGTTCGAGTTATGGAAAAAAGAAAAACGAACTATTACACTTGCACCATATGTACTATTCACCATAATGAAGTTTATTCACTGCTTTTGTTTGGTACATGAATATTCCAATAATGCACATCTTTAGAATTTTTTTATGTATTAACAGGCTTTTATTTTTTTTATGGCTTCAAGTAGAGATGTTAAAAAGGCCGTGGTCCGTTGGCCCGGACCGTTTAAATCGGAAAAAAAGAGGGTTAGGGCCGAATTATTTTGGCCCGTTTAAATCAGGGCCTTTTTGGTCCGAACCGTTTAAACCGAAGCCCGTTAGGCTAGCCCGAAGGTTAACTGGGCTAGCCCGTTAGCCCGCTATTTTTATTTTAAAAAAAAAATATAATTCTAATATTTTATATCTACTTTTATTACCTACTATTACTAGTAAATTTATTTTTCAAATTCACATTTCCCTCATCTTTAAGTTTAACTTTATTAAACAAGCTATAAATTCTTGAAAAGCTTCTTTTTTATTTGTTTTATTTATTACTAAATTTAGGTTTCCATTTTTATTCCGAATAAGAAAATGTCACGAAGTTTTATTAGATTATTTAGGATATAAATCTAATTTTATAATTTTGTTAATGCAACGTAATTATAAACATGCATGACTTTTTTTAAGATTAACTTTAAATGTTAAATATGCTCAAGTTTTAAATTTTAGATTTAAATATCTTATTTTTAAAATTTTAAATTATAGTCATATGAGTAATTACAGAAAAAGTGTTAATTTTGGGTAGCTTTAGTTATTATTATTTTATTTTCAAAATTTAGATCATAAAATATTTAATTTTATAAATTTGTTAATGCAATGTATTTAGAAACTTTGCATTAATTTTATTTATGACGAATAGTTTAACTTAAAAGGTTAAACTTAAATATTTTATATATTCGAGTTTAAAATTTTAAATTTAGATATATAATTTTAAATTTTTTGACTATAACTCGTTTAGCCCGGCTCAGTAGGTTGGGTTCCAATATCACAAAGTTAACATCGACCCATTTAAGCCCAAGACCGTTTAATGGGGTTTCACACTAGGGTGCCCTATTATAGACTAGCGCAAGCTCGTTTAACATCTCTAGCTTCAAGTGGGATAAAAGCTTTAATTATTTTGAACTATCATTAAGAAAAAAGAGTTAGTGGATCTTTCACTTTGATTTGTTTTCGTATGTGCTTTTAGCAACTGTGTTGAAAGGATTGAATAAAAGAAAGGGATAATTACAAAAACTACCCTTTTTTGTCTAATTACAAAAACACAAACACCCTTTTATTCTTACAACTTTTATTCTTACAACTTGCACCTCAACAAGGGGCATTTAAGGTAAATACAATTTTTAAGGGGTTATTTGTAATTTTGACTTGAGTTGTATATTACGTTTAAACTCTATATTATATTAACTCGATTACAAAAGATAACAATATTTATTTTTGTTATTACTGATCTCGCTGCCAATTAAGTAAATTAGACGATTGATTCTAAAAATGAAAAATAAAAAAACCAGACGATTACAGGCATCAAATAATTCGAAATCGTGGTGATAACTTGAGTAGAAATATAACGCGACTTCTTGTCTTTCGTCTTCGAATAGAACTGTCAAATAATCAGTCGCTGCTGAAGAGCGCACACAGAGACACAGAGACGCATACAGTGGAAGAGTGAAATCAGCAGCTCTGGCAATGGAGAAAGGAAAGAGCATCAGCAAGAGATCTTCAAATGAAAAAGTTACCCTCGAACAGTTCGTCTCCACAATGGCCCCTCTCATCGACATGGAGAAAGTATACACATTAATTTATTCCTCTCGCTCTTTCTCTGTCTCCCTATGTATATATATGTATGTGTATGTATCTGTGCGAGTCTCTGTATGTGTGAGAGAGAGTATGTGTTCTTTGTGTGTTGATATTTCTTTTAGTTTCCTTTTTTGCCTATATACTGAGTGAAATGTTATGGAAGTCTTCTTTTGCTTTCTCAACATTGTTGTAAAAATTGGACGTTTTGTGGTCGATTTTATATATATGTACTTGAACAGTTGACCTATCTCGAGATTATATGCTCAATTGCTGTAGCCTTGAAATACATTGGTTTTGGTAGGATGATACATTTGTTTTTGGTTCTCTTCATTATAAGGACTTGTTGAACTGTATATGATATGGTTGTTTTAGGAAGCCGAGATATCACTTTCAATGAGTTCGGGGCAATGAGAAGTTTGGACAGTGCACAAAAGAAGGGATCCACTATTCTGAATTTGAAGTGTGTAGATGCTCAGGTAATACTAATTTCAAATTTGTTTCCTCACACTGTCGTCTGGCTAGCCTCTTCTAAATGTGAATTATATAGACAGGGTTAATGGGCAAAAGTCTTCTTGAGTTTCAATCTAATAAAGGGGATGTGCTCCCTTCTCACAAGGTAAACTATCTGTAGAGTGCATTACGTTTCGTGGGATTATGCATTTCAGTAGTACATACTGATAAATTATGTTACTGTGCGTTTTTCTTTCTTTATTGATTCTTTTGATCATAATGTCATTTTTTAATGTTTTTCGGTACTTTGAATTGTCTACGTTCTATCTTTCTTTAGTAATTCTTTTGATTATAATCTCATCATTCAAGGATTTTCAGTACTTTGAACTAGTTGAAAATGGTCTTAGACATGGTTATTACAGTAGGCAATCTGGCGATCTAGTAAATTTTGGAGTACTGTTACAGGTTATTTTGGTGTTCGCGTCAAGTTTTTCTATTACTCAGTCGAGATGCAATAATATCTTTTTTCTTCTTGTTTTCTACCTCTTCTTCAACGATTCAAGTTTAACTATATCACAAAAATAGTAAGGAATGCTGTTCTCCCCCTCTTGTTTCAAGTTTTATATATTTTCCATGATATATTATACGAACAAGATTAGAGGTGTGTAGATGACTCAAAATAGAGATTTGTGAAAGTATTGTGTTCAGTGGCAGCATCATGCATAATTTCTTTGTCTTTGACATCGTTGTTTCTTCTTCCTCTTTACTGCTCTTGTCCAATATCTTGTCTCACATTTATAGTGTTTTCCAGTTTGGAACTCATGATGTTGTGGTTTTGAAACCAAACAAATCTGACTTGGGGTCTCCTCCTCTGGGCCAGGGTGTTGTTTACAGAATAAAGGTACTATAAAGTTTGTGAAAAAAATGACATTTTGGCAACACATTCTTGTAATTGTTAATTTTGAATGTATATTACCTTTTGTATTGACCAGGACTCATCTATTACTGTTGCCTTCGATGATATACCAGAAGAAGGTTTGAATAGTCCCCTACGCCTTGAAAAACTGGCAAATGAGGTACATTGCCTTTTGCATAAGATCATATATTTTGGTCTCTGCGATAAATAAGAGGACATGTAAAGGCATAGTTTTAAGGTGTGGAATGGCATTCTTTTTGCTTTTTATCTACATTATACTGTTTGAATGGTATTATTTAAGTTGTTCATGAGAGAAGTGTGTCATATGATGCATGGAAAACGCCTTTCTACTCACAGTTATCTATAGAGTATTGCATTTCCATTTATTCTAGCAAACATATAGGAAAACCCTGTTTTCCAAAAACATAGTATAATAGTCAACTCTTGATTCTGGACATGGTTTTAGCTTACTCAATCATAGTTAGCCATAAAGCCCGAAGTACCCTGGTTATGTTTGTCTTACTATTCATCCAGGGGACATTTGAGCTTTAAGAATCTCCATTTCCAAAGAAGAAACAATCTATTTACCCAAGCTGCCCAAAATGGACTCCAGAATGTTCTAGGGTTGCTTAGCATCACCAAATTATTAATGATTTGAAAGGTCTAGGATATTTGCTGATTCAGTGAATATATGGTCATATACTTAATGAACAGCTGCCTTTTTTTTTTTTTTCTTTTTTTTGGAACCCACATACCAAGGACATCTCTTAAATTATTGCCCCCTATTCAACTACGTCATCATTGGATTGGTTTAACTTTCTTGCTCAATTCAGAAAACTAGGACTTGTCATATTCTAGCAAGACTCAACATGTAAACAACTTGGTCTTAAGTGAGTAAATTTTGAACTTCAACCCAATGAAGAATTACCATGTAGATGCACCTTAAAGCTAGAAAACAACTTTTAATCCCGCGAAGATAAATGAATTTTTCAGTATTGTTATTGATTTGTAGGTGACATATCGTCGGATGAAGGAAACATTGATTCAACTTAGTAAAGGTGTGCAGAAAGGTCCTGCTGCTGATCTAGTCCCTGTATTATTTGGAGAGAGGCCACCAACAACTTCCAAGAAGGATATCAAGTTCACTCCTGTAAACTCGAACCTTGATCATTCACAGGTCTCCCAAACAGTTTCTTACATTGTATTTTCTTATAGTCCTGAATCATATGCTTGCATTTTCCATGGTTCTGAAGTGTGCGTCATTGTATGGACGTGATAATAATCATAGCTTTGAGAAACTTATATATCACATTATCATGCTTTAAACTATTGGTATTGCCTGAGGAGAAAGTTTGACAGTTTTGCTTTTCTCATAAGTAGTTAAATTAAAAGTTCTTCTTCTTCTTACTTGTTTCTTTACCACAGCACATTTATAATCTTTTCATAATCACAAACTAAACACGTTCTCTTGTTTATAAAGAAAGACGCTATTTCAAAGGCTCTATCATCCAAGGACCTCTTTTTGCTGCATGGACCTCCTGGAACTGGGAAGACCACTACCGTGGTTGAAATTATCTTACAAGAAGTCAAGCGTGGATCTAAAATTCTTGCTTGTGCTGCTTCCAATATTGCAGTTGATAACATTGTGGAGAGACTTGTTCCTCATAGGTATAGATAATTTTCTAGTTACTTGTTTAACATCCAATGAATAGCTTGCAAATAATAAGAGAGTGTCAAGGGTGGAGTTCCTTCTGTAACTTTGAAAACTCCTTTGAAGACTTCAATTTATTCTTGCTTTCATATGGTTTGTTCTGACTACATTATTCTACTAAAATACTAACACGGACATATATATTAATTTTTTGTGCTTTCGAAAACAACAGAATATTCTAGTTCAGTGTAGTAACTCTTTCGAAATGCTTAGTGATGTGGCTATTTTCTGTATTAGCTTTCATTTGGTGCTATTATCATGTTTAGTGCTTCTTCTGAAGACAAAAGTATTCTCTCCAGGTAGGTTTTTTATTGATCCAATGAAGCTTTCTTTTTCTTGTATTCTTTATGAGAAACAGATGATGATTTAGGCTATCACTTGCCACACTATTTTACCACATTATTTAGAAATTGGCGAAGTTATACATCTTCCTTTGAAGACAAAAACGTAGCTCTTTTCAGCTAGGTTTTACACTGACATACTGCTGCTTTCTTATCTTATATTATCATGAGAGACAAGTGATGATTCTCTATTGACTCGCCACTATATTTCAGAAGGTTTTCATTAGGACAGTCTTTATTAGCTGAGTTTTGGGTGACTGGCTCAATAGGGCTTGATAATCCTTTGCTCAAACTCAGACCCACATAACTCTCACTCTCCTCAGTTTTAGGAGTTTAATGTTCTAGCATATTAGAAAACATCATTGGCGCATAGATCTCATTAGTAAGGAAAGACAAAAAATAAAAAATGAAGTGCGAAAAAATATTTGTCCAAATAACATCTGAAGAAGACTTTTTTTCTTACAAAAACTACGTACATCAAAAGTCACAAGCACAAGAGAGCTCATATGTCAATTGATAGTTAGTAATGCTTAGATTTTAACTGAAAACTAGCACCATTTACAAACTTTGAACACATGGAGTTATTCTGTGCTGAGCCTTATAAAGCTCAAAATTTTCTCATGAATTACTGAATCTAGTCCAAGCTAGCTCTGCTGAAATCTAACTTAGCTAAACTGAAATAAAACAAGCTGAAAAGCAAGCCTCAGGTTTGCTCAGCGCAGTTGAAAGCTCTAATTGTCAAACTTTACTCACTTCCTCTCTCGGTTTGTAACAGAGTTAAGCTAGTAAGAGTAGGACATCCTGCACGCTTACTTCCTCAAGTATTGGAGAGTGCTTTAGATGCACAGGTAATGTTTTCTGCTGCTCCACAGTCAAAATCTATATTCTAAAATGCCACCTCATCATGTATTTTATGCATGCCATTATTATCTGGTTAAATTAAGGTGGTGCCTTGATTGGATTTGCTTTTCGTACTTACTTTCTTGTTCTCTTTTCACTCTTTTCATCTGTTTTCTTCCTTTTCTCCACTCAAGGCTATGCCATGGAGGCTTATAACATTAAAGTTCAGCTGCTCGTTTGTATTCATTTATTCTGCTCATGGATTCTCCTTTTCTTCTCCTCATGAGTAATCAACAATTAAATTTTGGATATGCCACATATCTATAATCTACATCTTTCTTTCTAGCAAGGACTTTGTGATGTTTTTGTTCTATCAATCTCTTCTTCTTCCCCTCCCCCCCGCCCTCCCCCAATTTTTTTAGCCCCCATTTATATATTTAGTTTCCTGTAGGTTTTGCGTGGGGATAACAGTTCTCTTGCAAATGACATTCGCAAGGAGATGAAGGTACATTATGTAAACAGTTTCTATAACCTATTTGTACTTTTGGCATACCCTCCCATCCATCTAGAAATCTATTTGCAAATCAGAATTCTAATAAACAAAAGGCAGTGTTATTGGTGAGTACAGTGAGTGCGGGAGCTCAATTTTTTTTTTTTTTTTGCGGAAATCTGTAAAGCTGGTCATGTAAATTGCAAAAGCTGGCCATTGCATAGTGTTTGGATCACAGGTGTCGCCACTCTGGTCACATTTAGAAGTTAGTAACATGCACCCTAATGAACTTCTAATCATTCTTTTGGAAATGATGAAATTGTACACATCTACAACTTGTCGGATATGCAAGGTTGAAATCAATTTGTTTGCAAGCGGAGTAATGTTGGGAATTCTTGGGTTGCCAGTTGCCTATATCGGCTGATGATTATGAATGTGAAACATTTCATTCAACTCTTTACCCGCTTGCTCAGTAAATACAAAACACCCATTATTTAGGATCAAGACTGTTGTACCTCATTATATGCAAGCACTATTCTGTTTGGTAAGTTTAAGATTTGATACATTACTTGTCTCACCTGAGCAATCCTCAATATTAGTGAGCTTAATTTGATGGTGCTTTTCATATTTGTGATGAATTTATATGCAGGCTTTGAATGGTAAACTCTTAAAAGCCAAAGACAGAAATACTAAACGAGATATTAGAAGGGAACTGAAGACTCTATCCAAAGAAGAGCGTAAAAGGCAGCAGCTGGCAGTGACCGATGTCCTGAAGAATGCAGATGTGGTATTAACAACTTTGACTGGTGCATTGACTAAGAAATTGGAAGGCTTTTCATTCGATTTGGTTATCATTGATGAAGCTGCCCAGGCGTTAGAAATAGCATGCTGGATTGCTCTTTTGAAGGTAATTCTAGATTTAAGTGCTAAATAAAGCTGCACTAATGGTCAAGCAAGTGACATCCAAGTTTTTGTTGGACACCGGGAATTTAATAGTAAATGACAAGATATTGATTCAGGGCAGTCTAACTTGTGGGACTGGGAATGATGTACTAGAATGTTATTTTCACATATGTTCTAAGTGTAAAATGAAAATTTCACTATATTTATGTTTTCTCGTTCTTCTCTGGTTGTGGGTGGGAGGATATGAGAGTGTACATGAGATATATCTATGTGCAGTTCTTTATGAGATTAGCCATTGAGAATATGTTCTTAACAGTAGGCCAAGAAGGTGCAGTGTTCTCTTGGCAGAAACTACTTTAACCCCCTAAGTTTCCTGCAATATTTGCTTTGCGCAAGCCAGTGGCAGGCTGAGAGCTATAAATTGCTCATGATTCTGGCTTCCTATTAATTACCAGAACATGGTTTTGATTTTAGACCACCACTAAAATGCCTAATTTGGCCTTATAGGGCTCGAGATGTATATTAGCCGGTGATCACCTCCAGCTTCCCCCAACTATTCAAAGTGTTGAAGCTGAGAAGAAAGGATTAGGAAGAACCCTATTTGAACGCCTTGCTGACTTATATGGAGATGACGTCATGTCTATGCTCACTGTTCAATACCGCATGCATGAACTTATCATGAATTGGTCGTCCGAAGAGCTCTATCACGGCAAGGTGCTTAGATACGTTCACCTCTCTCTCTCTCTCTGCCCTTAGGCAGTCCTCTCAATTTATGAACAGGCAGCACTCAAAAATTGATGATGAAAATGCAGTCGTATTGTTTCTATCTTGCAAGTTAGAGCACTCTCTCTTTCTCTGTGTTTTCAAATTTAGTTGAATGAACTCAAGAATTGTTTGGAGCAGAGCGGTGAATTTTGCAAGGTCCTTGCTGAGAACTTAGTAAACATGCAAAACTGTTTACCTCAAAGAACGATTTTCTGGGCTTCTGAAAGACCCTCACCAAACACTTAGTTGTAATTCAGACATCTGGATTATGCATGACGTGTACTCATTTGTGCACTGTTGTTTACTCCACCTTGAATAACAGATTAAAGCCCATGCAAGTGTTGCAGCCCATACTTTATATGAGCTTGATGATGTCAAGAAGTCATCTTCGACTGAGCCAACTCTTCTTCTCATAGACATAGCTGGGTATGCTTTTTTACTTCCACTAGTTATGTGATCTGGCATATGCACAGCCCTATAGTGAAATGCATATCAGAAGAGTTTAAGAAGCTTATGAGTTTTTGGAGGTTTCTTACTTGTGCTGTCCTGCGGTCCTGTATTGTTTGAGTGGTCCCTTAGCATTAATGTCATAAGCATTTCTTTTTCAGCTGTGATATGGAAGAGAAGAAGGATGAAGAAGATAGCACGCTGAATGAGGGTGAAGCTGCAGTCGCTGTAGCGCATGCTAGGAGACTCGTGGAGAGTGGAGTTCAAGCTGCCAACATAGGAATTATTACACCTTACGCAGCACAGGTACATTTGAACTGGTGACATAAATCTGTCTAATTGAGAATCAAAATGATGAGATTCATAATGTCTATGCCATTTCAGGTTGTGCTGCTGAAGATGTTAAGAAGCAAAGAAGACAAGCTAAAAAATGTGGAAATATCTACAGTCGATGGTTTTCAAGGCCGTGAGAAGGAAGCAATAATCATTTCAATGGTCCGGTCAAACTCAAAGAAAGAGGTACTAAATATACATTAGGGTTAAATTACAAAACTATCCCTGAGGTTTAGCATAATTCTTTCAAAATTACAAATATCCCTTGAGGAAATACAATTATCCCATTGGCGTTTGTCTTTATTTTAAATACCCACCTCAAAAGTTGCAATTTGTAAGATAAAATCAAAGGTGGTATTTGTAATTTTGAAAGATAGTTGGACTTTTTTGTAATTAGACTAAAGCGTAAGGGTAGTATTGTAATTCTCCTCTTATACATTATTGTCAAAATGGTATAACTTCTTATGGCATGAGGTTCTTATATAAAATATCTGTTCTGTTTTTAGATTGGCTTTTTAAGTGATCGCAGGAGAATGAATGTCGCAGTGACACGAGCAAGGAGACAATGTTGCATTATTTGTGACACAGAGACTGTTAGTGGTGATAAATTCTTGAAGCGTTTAATCGAATACTTTGAGGAACACGGTGAATATTTGAGCGCCTCAGAGTACGGCACTGAGTAAATCAGTTTCCTGTAGGAAGGTCGTTTTATGCGAACTGGAAGCGTATTCTTAAGGATGCAAATGTGGTTTGACTGAATATAACATTATATTAATTTGTAATGAAAAAAGCTACAATTATTTATTTTACTTGGTAATCTATATCTGAAATGGATAGTTATATCTCCTTTTTTTTACCATCTATCTCGTATAATAGCCCGTCGTACCAAATTGGTTGGATTACAAGTCGAATTGATGGGAGCTTTTTCTTACACTAACACACAAAATGCAGCTGTTACACATCGGCGTTACGAGTCTATATAAGGGAGACATATTCCTATGGTATGATCACGAAAAACTTCCTCAACTCTTTCAAAAATTCCAGATAGATTGGGGAAAAATCAGCTCTTCATTACTATCATGTGCATGAAAGGTACTTTCTTCTCCTATTTGAATATCTCCTCCAGCTAGCTCACTCAGTGTATCCCAGTTAAAGTTTTTCTCAGCATAGTTGCCAAATCCATCATCATCATCCTCATTAGCTTTGAACGATGATGAAAATTCTCTCTCTGTGAAACTTTTCGACGTATCATGCTGACCGTCTCTTTTCAGTACTCCTAACTGCTGGAGAAACTCATTGAGATCAATCTGAGGCTTCTCTTCAGAGGTAATCTTTTTATTTTCAGATGTAAATTCACTATCTTTTTCTTTTTCTTGAGGAATTTCTAGTCGGGCCTGCTCGTTTACGCCATTTTTGGGATTGGACGATTCTAGAACACCTTTTTTCTTGAGTTTTTGCAGCCTTTGGTGAATTACATGCACACTAGGCTGAGCATTCAAATTCAGCAGCCCTGTCGTGGGGAAAATCGAGACGAAATTGTTCGAAGGGAACCATTTGAACTTCTGTGATTTGTTCAAAGGGTTGAAATTAGACCTCAAATGAGGCAGATTAAGGTACGCCTCGGGCCCGTATAATCTTCTTGCGGCTTCGTCATAAGCCATGGCTGCCTCTTCTGCTGTAGCAAAAGAGCCGAGCCAGAGTCTGGTTCTTTTTTTCGGTTCTCTGATCTCTGCCACCCATTTTCCCCATGTTCTTTGTCGAACGCCACGATATTCGCACATGGCGTTCTGGGGGCCGCCTTTGCCTCTTGCGGGGCCCTTTTTCCAGGGCTTGAGAGGAGATTTTCTGCAGTTTTCCATTGAGTGGACGGATTAGTGTGTGTTAGGGTTTGGAGTGGAAAGTTGAAGTTTTTGGTGGAGATGGGAATGAATGGCGCGGGATAAGTATATAATAGAGCCACAGTGTGACTGTGTGAGAGCTTATTTTGGGTTTAAATGTGTTCACGTTTGGACAAAGTTTTTGAAGCCTCATGTGACCGTTGAGCTCCACTTAGTGTTAGTTACTAGTACTACTACTATGAAGTATCAAGTGTTCACTCTAGTACAAGAAATCACATGTTTCTATGTTTTTTCAATAGGGTGTAAACGAATTAAGTAGAGTCGAACAATGTTCAAGTTTCAATGAGCATCCTGAATCTGGTTCAATTGTTAATTAAATCGGGTTTGAATGAGCTTCAGTCAAGCTGAACATAAATCGAGTTTCAGCAGCTTGATATTTTTATTCATGTTTTTTTTTCCACTAATCATATCAGAGTTCGAGTTGAGATTCACATCTTATCAAACAAAAAGAATATTTTCAAGCTCGGTTTGTTATTTTAGCAAAGCAATTCGAGTAAGCTTTAATGATCGACCTTGAGTCATGCTAAATATCCCGTAACTTGATACTTAGGCTTCTGTGAAGGTTGTTATCACATTTTCTTAGGCTTTATTTGCTTTCTCCGACTCTTTCTTTGAGAATCATTAAAACTTGAAAATTGTGGGGATGATATTTTAGGTCAGAATACAAACATGTCGATTGCTTCTTTGGTCATATGTGAGACAATGTCATAACTTAGTTCACAAAGTGGCGTAATTCAGGAGGGGCAGCCATGCAGACACGTGACGAGTGTGAATTTTGATGACTGTGGAGCTTTGATATCAAGTTGGGGTGGAAGAATCCAAGGTTTTCTACTACATTTATCTGAAAGATAAGTAAATTTAATTGCAAATATTATCCCTAGGTTTAGCCTAATTGCAAAAAGATACAATTATCTTTTAAAATTACAAATATCCACTGACATGTATTTTTAGTCTACAAAATTGTGTCTATTACACCTTCAAGAGAGGGTTAGTTGATATTTTTCAACTTTTAGTTTTCGTTTGCAAACGACACCAACTCCCGATTCCAAATTATTTTTTGCACCTACTACAATAAATCACTTCTCTAAAAACCAGAAGTGTTTGCAAACACTCGTTTAAAACCCTTTAAATAGATTAGTATAGCTAAGTGATTTTGTAATTCAAGAAGCTTAATTAAGTGACAATAGACAATCCGAAATCAAGAATGCCTACACCTTTGACTAACTGTACACCATGCAAGTATTCACACACACAAACATATGTGTGTGTGTGAAGTTAAATGCACTCATTCATTACAAATATACATTGGATTCCCACAAGTGGCATAGTAGAATCCAGATTGATCGTTGTAATTGTTTGCTAAATTATAAGAAGAGGATGCACCACCTCACAAGAGTTTTTGTAGTTCACGAGACAATTTTCACATGTTCGACGGAATTTTCACGACCTGCACGATCACCTTTATCCCATGCATGTGTCCTCTTTCTCTCTCCTGATAAAAATCAGTCTTTATTTATATATTCTTTATGTCTCAATTTTTTTTTTCATTTTTATGTTTTATTTTGGTACGTTTCAAAATAATTTTAGTGTGAATGACTACCAAAACCTATGACGGAGGGGGTTTTTCTATTTCAAAATGTTGTTTAATCTCTTATTCCATACAAATGATTGCCACATGTATAAAAATTGTCATAATAATTTTCGAGCAAAAATTGTGGGGTTCTATATGACAAGTGATAATCGTGTGAAAAAATAACGTGACAATTATCCGTGCGATGAATAGGATATCTAGAGTTGTCAAATAGGCCGGACCGGCCCGTCAAACCAAAGGGAAAAATCGGGCCGAACGGGGCCAAATAGAGATCGAGCCATTTTTTTGGGCCAAGCTCAGCCCAACCCATGAAAATACACATAAAATATCGGGCCGATCGGACTGACTCGGTATTTTGGGCCGAATGAACTGGACCAAATAGGCTCGGATCATCGGGCCTAAGAAAATATTGCCCAATCTAGCCTTTTCACCGGCCAGCCCAACTCCAAAGACATCAAACACCATTTTAGAATAGAAAATCCGATTCCAAAAACCTGTGGTAAAGTGATTAGGGCATGAAACTATAGTCATCACAATTTTAGTTTAATATATATATATATATATATATATATATATATATATATATGATATGGATCAAATAGGTCCTCCCATTTGGGGTGAGTCCATAGGACCCAATCCTAACCATAGATTAATATTTTTGGGTGGTCCAGATTTTTAGGGGGTTTTATATTTATTTTTTTTGTTTCAACAACTAAAAAGGGTAGGTGGTCATTTTATAATATAGAATCGATTATTGAGATTTGATGAGATCTCAATCACGTTCAATTTGTTTCCTCCTTTCACGCGCACGTGGTTTCGATTATTGAGTAACCCATATCCCTCATGTTCACTTTTTTTTTTATCTCCGAGTGTATTTTATTGTTAATCGCTTATGTAATATAATCATATTGCATGTGTAGTATAACCATATTGCATGTGTAATTTAATCATATTTGTATTGCATATGTAGTGTATATTTGTTGCTTATGTAGTATAGGGTTGTTGCTTATTACTTGCTTATATAGTTAATATATTTGTGTTGCATATGTAGTGTATATTCGTTGCTTGTGTAGTATGAGTTTGTTGCTTATGACTTGCTTATGTAGTTAATGTATCTGTGGTGCATTTGTAGTGTATATTCATTGCTTATGTAGTATAGACTTGTTGCTTATGTAGTATGGGTTTGTTGCTTATGACTTATGTAGTTAATGTAATTGTGGTGCATACGTTGTGTATATCCGTTGCTTATGTAGTATAGGCTTGCTGCTTATGTAATATGGGGTTGTTGCTTATGACTTGCTTATGTAGTTAATATATCTGTAGTGCATACATAGTGTATATTCGTTGCTTATGTAGTATAGACTTGTTGCTTATGTAGTATGGATTTGTTGCTAATGACTTGCTTATATAGTTAATATATCTAAAAGCACCATGACAAAAAGACCACTCGGGTTCACGACAACTCTAGGTTTGAATTTGGGTTTGGGCTTGTCATTGAATAGAATTACAAATTACATGCCCAAGTCATTGATTAAATTGTTAGATAAATATTTTTATCAAGATTTTGATGATTTTGTTTTAATAAGATTTTATACCAAAACAATATTTTTATATGTTGTCCAAATACTCCTAAATGATTTAAAATGTTTTACTAATTTTTGGAGTATTTCTTAGAGTTTTTAATTTGATAAAAATTGGACAACACTTTTGATGGTTTTGTTTAAATTGGTTTTTACACCAAAACTATGTTTATAAATGTTGTCTAAATACTCCCAAATGATTTAAAATGTTTTTACTAATTTTTTGGAGTATTTCTTGAAGTTTATTTTTGAAAAAAATCGGACAATATTTCAAAGGGGCGGTCGACCGTCCGCCCAAAGTGGTCGACCGGTACTGAAGATTAGAAAATCGAAATGAACTTACGGTCTTGAAAAAGAGGGGGGGGGTCAGGTGAGGTCGACCGGCCGCACCCCACCTCGACCGGTCGCACCCCCAAACCCCTACCTGGATCGCACTATTTTTTTCAAACGGTCGAAATCTTCAACAGGCAACCGGTCGCCTCTATGTTATTTTTTGACAAAAAAATTCCAACCGTTGCAATCTGTGATGACAAGATTTGCTTTTCATTTTTGTACAATATTTCTACATCTTGTGATCTTCTTTTTGTAGACAAAAGTGAAAATAGAGGAGCCTATGTTGGGAGCCTATGTTGGTGAAGCTTCTCTATAAATAGAGGATGAATTGAAGACACAAGACACCAAGACATACAAGCAAAATACACAACAAGAAATCTGCAAATTGTTCAAGCTTTCATTTTTACATTCTTGTTGTAATAGCCTAAGTACTTTCACTTGCACATCTTTGAGGTCTAGGCTTTTTGATTCTTGATTACACTTGCACTCAATCTTTGTATTGGTTTCATAGAGTTGTAATCTTGAATTTTGTCCATCATTCAACACAAGACATCCTTGTGAGTATTCTTGTGGTAAGAATACACTTGGGTGATTTAGGTGATAGGTGTTTGAAGAGTGTGGTACTCTTCAAAGGTGGTGAAGGAAGATTGTGGTAATCTCCTTGAAGGTGTTGTAAGAGGATTGTGGTGATCCTCAAGGTGTTGTATTAATTGTGGTAATTAATAAAATCTTTTTTCTTTTTGAAATCCATCCCGGAGATACTGGGGTGGTAGAGGATTAGGCCCTAGGTGGGTTGAACCTCTTTAAATCAACGTGTGTTGTTTAATTTCCGCATTTACATTCTTGTCATTTACTTGTTCATTCGAAAAAGAGGGTGATTTGCGAAAAATCGGGATAATCTATTCACCCCCCCTCTAGATTATCGTAGCCACTTGGACTAACATAAATTACACAAAATACCCTGATTTTTAGAAAAAAGACAAAAATACCAACCCATCACAACAATACCCCACCCGCTCCATTCCATGACAAAATACCCTACCCGCTCCACCATTTTGATAATACTTCGTCTCCTTCGCTGTGGTAATACTCCAGAAAATGTCGAAAGGCAATTATTAGTGGAACTACGTCGCACAGGATCAAGGCATCGATTTCTTCAAATCCTTGCTTGAAACGGCATCGGATGGGATTTGCAGCAAAACAATTTCGTGTGCCCTAGAATTGCTTATTCAAATTCTGGAGGCGTCGAAAAAATCGAGACTGAAAGCGATCGAAGCTGGAGCGATTTGTGCATTAATTGAGCTTTTGCCCGATTCGAACAGATTGAGATGTGAGAAAATTCTGCAGCTGATAAAGTTGCTGTGTGAGTGTGCTGACAGGAGATTGGCGTTTATCGAGCACGGATTGGGAATCGCGGCCGTGTCGAAGAAGATGATGAATGTTTCAAACGGGACGACGAGGATTGGGGTGAAGATTTTGTGGTTGATTTCGAGTTTTCATCCGACGGGGTGAGGCTGCAACTGTTTAATGAAATGTCGAGCGAAGACTCAGATGTTAAACCAATTTTCTGTGTTCTTTTATTATTTTGTGATTTGAAGTTTTTCATTTATTTCGATGTTATTTCGAAGTTGTTTATTTTATGTTTCTTTTGTTCTTTTATGTATATTCCATTTATTTGTTCTTTTTTATTTTTTTTGATTTGTTGTGTTATCTATCTGACTGTGTATTTTTTTTATTTCTCTTGTAGTGAATGTGGGATATTTTGTTGCTTGTTATGCCGAGCACTTTATTTGGTGGGAAGGCTATGGACGTTGAAGCATTTGAGATAGGGAATGAACAAGCAAGGCTCAGTCATCTGTTTCACAATCATGCTAAGTTGAAGCTGCAAAATGGTGATGACAATGACAACGACATTGAGTTTCTACCTCCACTTCCTAATGATTTTGGAGAATTGTTGTTATGTAAATCTTAATGATGGTGTAATCAGTTGAAATATGTAAGAAACATAAATGAAACATGTGAGAAACAATTGTGAAACAGGGGATCATGTGATAAAAGTTTGTAGTAAATTGCTTTTAAATTTAGAGAAATAGTGTAGTTTTTCCCCATATACTCTTCAGTTTTTTTTTGTCATCCTTGTAAATGTTGATCTCGCTTCATTTCGGTGTCTGCATGCCTAATCTTGATCTAAAGGTCTCACATACTCTAGCAAAGTTGTTACTAGTAGGTCTTTCCCCGCTATAGTTGATGCATTCAATAATTCTACGATGTTGGAAGTAAATACAAATTATTTTTTGGTCTGACAGTATAGTCGTGTCCATTTTTCGTAGCCGATAATGGACAATTAAGCTCAAATTTTCTGAATTGAATATGTTGTTCCAAGATTTCTTTTAGGGTGCTGAATGTGCAGTCAATTGGAATCAATATTCTTGTTATCTCAAAGTTGGTATACTCTTTATTTTCTTCCCATTGTCCATTGTGGCATACCACAACTGAGATTTTCTCCATGCAACTGTGGAATTCAATGAAAAAGTTGGCTAAGTAAAACATATAAGAAACATAAATGAAACATGTATGAAACAACAAAGAAACAACAAACATGTTTGAAACAACAAGAAACCAACGCAAAAAATTAGTGGAAAATGTTATTTTTGTCAAAAATCAACGGAAAGTGGGTATTTTTATCAAAAATCAGCGGAAAATGGTAGTTTTCAGGGATTTGGGTTGGAAAGGTGGGTATTCATGTCCTTTTCCCGATATTTTTTACTATCACTACTTTTTCAACAAAAAAAAAATTTGTTCCAAAATGTGGATTTGTAAATAAAAATTTTGTGAAATCAATCTTGGACAAAAACAACAGAATCCAATAGACGGATTAGACCAACACCATTATGAATTGGGTTGCTCTAGAAGGATCACATACCATGTCAGGAGTCTCCTGTTCCCTTAGGGTTTCGTTAGGGCCTTCCCCGATCTTAGTTCCTCTTTGAGGTTTCTCCTCAACCTTGGGTACGTCCCCACTCGTGTTCATCCCCTTTTCTCTCCTTCTCTCTTGTGTTTGTCTTTCGTTTTCTCCCCCTGGTCTTTCTTTTGTTTTTCTTCCCACTTCCATTTCCCATGTCTGTGTAGGGCCTTTGTTTTGGTCTTGGTTCAGTTCTAGGGTGTCGTCTAGTAGTCCTAGAGTTTCTACTGGTAATTCTCGTGTCTTCCTCGTGTCTGTCTCTCTTCTTTTTAGGGTTAGTTGTTGATTTTATGGCGGATCTTACGGATACGAAAACTAGGTTTTTGAATCTTGATGAAGGCGGTGATGATGTTGCAACACTGAAAACATTCCACAGAATCATTGCATGGTTGGCACCCTTTGCACCCAGAAAAATCTGAACTCCTTTTACCTATTGGAAGTCATGAAAAAATCGTGGAAACCGAAGAAAGGCTTCACAGCTCGAGAATAGGGAAAGAATCTCTATCTTTTCCGATTTGAGGACCCTAAGGAAAGGGAATGGGTTATCAAGAACCAACCGTGGCACTTTGAAGGATTTTTATTTGCGATCCAAACCATCTCGGGTAACGAGCAACCATCGACCATTAAAATAACACGAGCATCTTTCTGGATTCAGGCGTATGATATGCCAGTGGCATGCATGAACTAAAGGGCGTTAACCCTCATGGCGAAACAAATCGGAATCTTTAAAACATGGGATCCCCGGAAGATGGTTTATTTGGCAAATTGGCACATTTTAAAGCTTCTATTGACATCTCCAAACCGTTAACCCGAGGACTTACGGTGAAAGTGAAAGGTGATACCATATGGATACCGCTAAAATATGAAGCTCTCACGGTGTACTATTTTTATTGCGGAATCATAGGCCACCATTTTCGAGCTTGCGAGAGTATGCCAATAATGAAGCAATCGGATCCTTCGGAAGCCAAGTATGGCCCTCGCTTAAAGCCTTTCCCTACAAACGATCTCGAATCGTCTCAAACTCCGTCAAAACCCCAATACACCGCCCAATATTCTCCGGCATACGTACACTCGCTCAACCAAAAATACCTATAACTCATCTCCACACCTTCTCCACAACCAAACTTCCTCCACTCTAACCCGTCACAACCCTCATATACCCAAATAGCCCCATATCTCCCCTTTAGCGTAAAAATCTTGTTTTAATCCCTGGACTCTCGACGCTTGCCATTGTTAGGAAATTTATTGAGTAGATTTTGATGATACCATGTAAAACTTAAACTAGGAAGTTGGCACCCCATTTTCCTTGTAATTTGTATTGTAATAGATAGAAATAAAAAAGCCGAGTCAAGTCGGCTATGCCAAGAAATACAAGAAGTCAATCATGATCAATTGAAGATTTTGTTATGTGTCACCGAGTATGGCCAAGAAGAAAGTCAAGGACTCGGCAAGGAGTGTCGGCGGAGGAACATCTCAGAGAAGTGTCGGACTCAAGGAGCCAAGTCTTAAAGTTGAAGTGACGGTTGAGTTATCCAATGACCGAGTGACTCAAGTCACTGGGGTAAAGACAACGATCTAGTCAAGACAACTGACTTAGATCCGTTGATTAAAGTCAAGAATGTTACTCAATATAGTAATATGTCAAAGTCATTAGGTCTAAAGTGTTAGTCCTGAAATATGTAAAAGGAATAAGCCAATGGGAAACACCGCACTTTGGGTCGTGCACTGCAATGTCTTTGCGAAGACATTTAATACGAGGAAATGTCAACATCAAGGATCGCAACAAGACAAGCCAATGAACAAAAGTGACATTTGAAATTAGCCTATCTCTTCAACGTGCAAAATTTCAAATGTGCACTATAAAAGGCTGAGGAAGTTATTGAGAAGAGGTTACCTGAACCACGAACAAGCAAGCAATATTCAAGCATTTAACTTGCAATTTTCTCATAAACAAGCAAGCAATTCCTCAAGCCTGAAACTCGAAGGAAATCGATCCAACACAAGTTGTGAAGGAAAGACAACTTCAAACCTGTTGAAGAGGAAACTTTTGAAGAAATCAAAGGGGTCTACTTTCCAAGATAGGATTTTAGAAAGGTTCCAGGTCGAACCATTATTAAGTTTGTTGGAGGGCTTCGTGATCAAATCCAAGAACTTGAGAAGTGAGCTGAAGTAGCAAAGCAGCTGCCCTGTGAAGAAGCTGAGTTGCAAGAGAAGCCAGCTGTATGATCAAGGCTGCCTCCAGACTGTTCATCGCTTTCTAAACTGATCTGTTACATAATGGATTCCTCCAGGAGTTGGAGAAAAGAGGATTAGAAGAATTACCCCATCTTCGAACCTCTATAAAATATTTGTGTCATTTACTTTCAGCAAATTTACTTTCCTGCATATTTACATTATATCTGCTGTTAGAATCATATTTGCTATCCAACTGATAAATAACTAAGTGCTAAGAATCAAGTGTTAAACAAACTTAAAATAAATCTAAGGGTGTTAAGTCTTCCGCTGTTAAAAACCAATCAGCCAAGTTAAGTATTCGGCTTGAGCACCCGAGTTATATTATCAACAGCTCTATCGAGTCTCTTGAGTGGGTAACTTAGCTGAAAAGCCAACTTAGCTGTCCATCAAGGACACAACTGTTTGAGTCAACTCTGTTGAATTATTTTAAAAGGACTAAATCAAAAATTTGGTAAGGTTTCTAAACCTTACTTCACACCCTTTGGGACCTACAAGTGGTATCAGAGCGGTTGGTTCATTGAGCCTTCCGCACTGGTTACTGAACTAGATCTCTATCTTTTCAAAAAGGTTTTAAACACTTGCATTTCCAAAATCTTTCATTTTTAAGCAAAATTATTATCATGGAAGCAAATTTGACACGCATTCCTATGTTCACTGTTGAAGAATTTGATGATTGGAAAATTCGCATGCAGGCTCATCTATCTGCACTAACCCCTCAGGACCCAGACAAGTATGGGTACCTAAAAATTGATTTCCTTGATTGTAGGTTCAAGGAACAGCTGAGTTCCAAGGAACTTGGTACATGGATAGTGGCTGTTCCAGACATATGTCAGGAAACAAGAAAATCCTATCAATATTCAAGGAAATTAGAGGTGCAAAAGTTATATTTGGAGGAAATGAAGCTCCAGGGGAAATCAAATGTACAGGATCTATCAAGAAGAATGGATTAGAAATCACAGATGTTGCTTATGTTGAAGGCCTCAACTTCAACTTGTTAAGCATCAGCCAACTCTGTGATAAAGGCTACAATGTTGGATTCAACATGGGAGTGTGCCAGATCAAAGATGCTGAATCAAATGAAATAATGCTTCAAGGATCAAGACAGAAGAATATGTATGTGGTAGATTGGTCTACTGCTACACCAAGCACTTGTCTGCTAGCAAAGAGCACATCCGAATCAAGTTGGTTGTGGCACAGGAAGCTAAGTCATCTGAATTTCAAGACAATCAACAAGCTTGTAAGAAGTCATCTTGTAGAAGGATTTCCAGACTCAGTGTACAAGAATGAAAGTGTATGTGATGCATGCCAGATGGGAAATCAAATAAAGTCTTCATTCAAGGATAAGCCAAGTTCTTCTTCAACAAGAATATTACATCTATTGCATATGGATTTATTTGGTCCAGTTGAGCCAACCAACATAAGTGGAAAGAAATACACCTTGGTGATGGTAGATGACTACTCAAGATATACATGGACAATCTTCATGTGTAAAAAGAAGGAAACCTTGCAGAAGTTACCTCAACTGATGAAAAGAGTTCAAAATGAAAAGAGCCAAGCCATTATAAAAATAAGATCTGACAGAGGAACTGAGTTTGTCAATGGGATAATAACTCAGTATTGTGTTGAAAATGGAATTGCTCATGAGTTATCAACTGCAAGAACTCCACAACAGAATGGAGTGGCTGAAAGAAGAAATAGAACTCTCAAGGAAGCTGCAAGGACCATGTTAGCTAAAGCTGGATTGCCTAAGAGATTTTGGGCTGAAGCCATTAACACAACATGCTATACTCAAAATAGATGCATGATCAACAGGCAATTGACCAAGACTCCCTATGAGATTTGGATAGGCAGAAAGCCAAATGTTGGATATTTCAGGATATTTGGATGTAAATGTTTCATTCATAACAATGGCAAAAATAATTTAAAGGCTTTTGATGATAAAGCTGATGAAGGTATCTTTTTGGGATACTCAGCTGAGAGCAAAGCCTATAGAGTGCTGAAAAAGAGGCCTATGGTTACAGAAGAGTCTATCCATATGGTTTTTGATGAACCTAATGTAAATGGAGAAGACATTGAAGAGTTAGCTGATAAGCTGAATCAGCCAACAATGCAGAAGAGTCCTTATGTTGAAGCTGAAGTAAGAGCAATCAACCAGATGAAGATGATATAGCTGAATCTCAAAGACATCTGGAAAGTCTACAACTGAATGAAGATGAAAGAGCTGTTCAAGACAACTTAGCTGCGAGACGACTGAATCTAGCTGACTTACTCCAACCTGATGTGAGATGGCTGAGAGATCATCCACCAGAGTTAGTTATTAGAGATGTTAGAGATGGCATAAGAACCAGATCCATAGCACAACATGAAGCTACGTTCACTTGTTTTATTTCCCAGATAGAGCCTAAAGATGTGACTCAGGCATTGGATGACACACATTAGATTCAAGCCATGCAAGAAGAGCTGAATCAGTTTGAAAGAAACAAAGTATGGGAATTAGTGCGAGGGCCAACCCATCAAAATGTTATTGGCACAAAATGGGTTTTCAGAAACAAGATGAATGAGGAAGGATCTGTTGTAAGAAACAAAGCAAGATTGGTAGCCAAAGGGTATTGCCAAGAAGAGGGTTTAGATTTTGATGAAACTTTTGCTCCTGTTGCAAGATTGGAAGCAATAAGGATGTTTCTTGCTTATGCTGCACATAAGAACTTCACTGTGTATCAAATGGATGTGAAGAGTGCATTTCTAAATGGATTGTTAGAGGAAGAAGTCTATGTTGAACAACCTCCAGGTTTTGAGCAGAAAACTATTGGAGATAAGGTATATAAGCTCAAGAAAGCATTATATAGATTAAAACAAGCACCAAGAGCATGGTATGATATATTGTCTCAATTTCTAACTGACAATAGATTCATCAAAGGCAAAGTTGATAGAACACTCTTCAGAATTCAAGATGGATAAAGTATACTGCTTGTTCAAATATATGTGGATGACATCATTTTTGGTTCCACAAACAAAGAGTTGTGTGACAAGTTCTCAAACCTTATGCAAGGTAAATTTGAGATGGGCATGATGGGAGAGCTGACTTTCTTCCTAGGACTTCAAGTCAAGCAAATGAAGGATGGAACCTTCATAAGCCAAACAAAAATATACCAGAGATTTGATGAAGAAATTTGGTATGGAAGAGAAGTCTTCTGTGAAAATTCCAATGAATACATCAGTCAAGATGGACATGGATGCAGATGGCAAAGCTGTAGATCAAACCAGATATAGAGCACTCATTGGATCATTGCTCTAACAGCAAGCAGGCCAGACATCACCTTTGCAGTATGTGTATCTGCAAGATTTCAATCTGCACCAAAGGAGAGCCACATCACTGCAGCTAAGAGAATCCTAAGATATTTGAAGGGATGCCAGGAAGTTGGCTTATGGTATCCAAAGGAAGGTGGATCCAAACTAATTAGTTACTCAGACTATGCTGGATGTAGAGTTGATAGGAAGAGTATCTCAGGTACATGTAAAATGCTTGGAAATAGATTGGTTTCTTGGTTCAGTAAGAAACAAAATTCAATTGCCACATCCACAGCTAAAGCAGAGTACATAGCTGCGGGCAGCTGTTGTGCCCAAGTCTTATGGATGAGACAACAGCTGAGAGATTATGATATTGAAGAAAGAGAGATTCCAATTATGTGTGATAACACTAGTGCTATTGCAATCACTCAGAATCCTGTGTTGCATTCTAGAACAAAACACATTGATGTCAAATATCATTTCATAAGAGATCATGTTGAAAAGAAAGACATTACCTTGGAATACATCTCAACTGATAAACAGTTAGCTGATATATTCACTAAGCCTCTATGTGAATCAAGATTTGAGGAACTCAAGAATGAGTTAGGGTTAATTGAGCTGAGTTGAAACTCAGAAGTATTCAATCAACAGAGAAAGAAGATGAGAAAATAAAAGCAGAGCAAGTTTCGCAGTTCAGCCAAGTGAAACAGCCTTATCGGGAAGTCAACTATATCGAGTTTGCTGATAGTTGAGTTACTTCATAAGAAGAGAGAAGCAGAGTTAAGTCAGGTTGGATATAAGCTGAATCATTTATGAGCGAGGTGACAAGAATGCAGTCGTTTTAATTAAGTGGGAATGTTTTTAAGGATGACGTCAGCGTAATAATGACAGTCACAGTAAAAGCTGCACAGTAAACCATATGATTGGATATAAATGCTGCTGTATGTATTGCGAGAAATTAAATGCGGTATTGACATTTTAATCTTAGCCGTTGATTTTGATCAAAAATTTCAAAATCCAAAATATGTCCTTTCATGACCTTTATATACGGAACTTTGCTCTTCTCTCTCCTCACGCAAATTGTTCATCTTCAAGCAAAGGAAGTGTTTTTCTCTCTGAAACCTGTGCGAACCCTAGTTCTTCTCAAGCAAGTTTCTCTTATTTTGATCGGTAGAAACGTCTAAAAATGGCCCCAAAGTACGATTTTGTGAAGCTTTCAAAGCAAATCCACACTGGTGCCTCAGTGGAGTTTGACGGGATGATTAAATAGGGTGTCGATGAAACCCTGGTTCAGAAGATAGCTGGGATGTTGGAGAAGTCTGGGCTGAAGGACTTTTGACAATGGAATACTCTCATACGTACCTCGAGGAGGTAGCTATGTTCTACATAAACGCAGAAGTGCAGGACGACAAAATAAAATCTTCCGTCCACAACAAGGTCATAAAACTCAGTGCAAAAGACCTTGCTGAGCACTGTTTATTGCCCTCAGAGGGCTTGAAGGAGATCTATGAGGCTGATGTAGACTTAGCTGCTGCTTGGAAGGAAGTTTCCAAGCCTGAGTATGCTGCGAAAGTGGTTTACACGGCTAAGAAGGATTCTTTGAAGGACGACTATCACAAGCTGATGGACGTCGTCTGAAAATGCATTGACATAAAATTTGGAAACTTTAATCAGCTGTCCAAAACTAAGCTGATTGTGATGGCTGCGATCATGTAAGGAAATAAGGTTAACTGGGCTGAGTTTGTTTACACCATGTAGGTCCCAAGGGGTGTGAGTAAGGTTTAGAAGGGGGGTTGAATAAACATTACCAACTTTCGAATTTAGCCCTTTTAAAATAGTTCAGAGTTAATTTCACAACTATGTCCTTGATGGACAACTAAGTTAGTTAACCAGCAGAGTTAGCCACTCAACGGACTCGACAGAGCTGTTGATAGAATAACTCAGCTGTTTAGTCTAATACTTAACCCGATTGTGATGAGATTTTCAGCGGAAGACTTAACACCCTTGAATTTGGTTTAGGTTTGTTTTAACACTTGGTTTTAGCACTTTGTTGATTATCAATTGGATAGCAAATTATCAGCAGATATAAAATGATATGCAAAAATTAAATGCTGAAATGTAAATGACACAATAATTTTTATAGAGGTTCGAAGATGGGGTAATTCTTCTACTCCTCTCTTCTCCAACTCCTGGAGGAATCCACTAAGTATTGATCAGAGTACAAAGTGGTTATCAGTCCATATACAAGTCTTGATCACACATCTGACTTGATCCTTTGGGACTCAGTCTGGAGATGCCTTGGTCACATAGGCGGCTTCTCGTCCGACTCACTTCTTCTTCACGGCGCTGCCTTGCTTTGCACTTCAACTCACTTGCTCAAGCTTCTTGGATTTGATCACGAAGCCCTCCAATAACTTGAGACTCGCGACCTTGAACCTTTCTACAATCCTCCTTGGAATGTAGACCCCTTTTGATTCTTCAAAAGTTTCCTCGTCAAATCAACAGTTTGAAGTTGTCTTTCCTTCACAACTTGGTGTTGGATCGATTTCCTTCAAATTTAGGCTTGAGGATTTGCTTGAATAACTTGAGAATATTTTGCGGGTTCTGACACGATTTAATAATTGCTTGATAGTTCGTGGTTCATGTATTCAAGGTTTTTCTTCTCAAAATGATTCCTCAGCCTTTTACAGTGAACTTTTAAAAATCTGCCCGTTGAAGAGATAGGCTGATTTCAAAAGTCACTTGTGTTCGTTGGCTTGTCTTGTTGCAGTCCTTGATATTGACATTTCCTCGTATTAAATGAACATTCATTTCAGAGTCTGACACAAGGTGCAGTGCTTCCCATTGGTTTATTCCTTTTGCACGCTTCTGGGACTGAGCACTTTAAGACATGGCAGCCTGGAAGTATTACTTGTTTAGGTAATATTTTTGACTTACGTACAACGGATTCTTTTCGATTAACTCCTCTTTGCAAACGCCTTTTCCCGGGTGACTTGAGTCCGCTCCAATGATTGAAAGACTCATCCGTCACTTCAACTTGACTTGCTTCTTGAGTTGACTTGATCGACACTTCACACAAACAGTATCCCACCGATACTCCTTCAATGAGTTCTTGTCTTCTCCTCCTTGCCATACTCAAATTTTCAAATGGAAGTCTTCATTTCATCTTGATTGACTTCTTGTATATCCAGGCATAGCCGACTTGACTCACCTGCATAACCCTATCTATTACAATACAAATTACAAGGAAAATGGGGTGCCAACTTTCTAGTCTAAGTTTTACATGGCATTCATCAAAATCTAAACAATAAATTTCCCAACAATTTCCCCCTTTTTGATGATGCAAAAACTTAATTTATACATACAAAATGTAAATGGCAAAGATACATACAGACAATGTAGAAACAGAGAATGTACGCGTAGAATCAATCTTTTTATTGATCATAACATTCTTGTCCTTTACACAGCTGTTTACAATGTGTATCAGAGCGAACATACCATTCTATTTCTACGCAAGGAAAATAGAAATTACAGAGGTTTTCATAGAATGTCCAGAAGACTTACATACATATGTACTTACAATAGTAGAATACATGAAGGGGTGGACATAAACACTTCATCGCCTTCGCTGCCTCCTTCTTTCTTCTTCAGCTCTGTCGTCTTTTGGTCGTTTTCTCTTCTTTTCATCTTCAGCTGCCTTCTTTTTCTCGTATGCTCTCTTTGCAACATCGTCTCTTCTCTTTCTTTCTTGCCTTTCTTCCCACAGCTGATCTTGCCTTTTGTTTTCTTCTTCAATTCTTTTGACATAGTCAGCATTCTTCCTAGCCACCTCCCGGTTGGCTACTTCGTCATATCCAACCCAGTAGATCCTTCCCTTCTTGCCCGGATCTACATATTCAATATTTTTGGGTAGAGGTCTAGGTTGAAAACCTCTGCCTCCACTATTCCTTCCTCTTCCTCTGGGCGTATATTGTACTGGAGTCTTCTTCTTTCCAAGAGAGTGATCATAATAATAGTCTCATTGTCTCAAACACCTTTCTCGCACATAGCTTTAGACCCTTCTCCCAATACAAGTCCCAAGCTTAGGCTATGGACATATTTTTGAAGTATCCCTCGGATTCGAGCGTTTTGAATTCTTCCACTGATCGTGGCTCGTCTCCGTTGTCTGGAATGGAATCTGTGTCTTTTCCTGCCGGAATGCCTCCATATTATTTCAATATTTCCATCGCACGGGCATCCATTTTTCTTTCGACCTCCTTCATCCCTGCTTCTACGATTTTTCTCTTCTCAGACATGGGTACAACAGAGTGTTGGAGCGCGGACTTCGAAGTTTGCTTGATTATGTCACCGTGATAAGGCCTTGTTGAGGGTTTCAAAGAAACATTATAGTCATATCTTTTGAACCTTCCCCCTCAACTGCTTTTCCCTTTTGTTTCTTCTGTTCTTGAGCTGTTTTCTTCTTCTTCTCAACAGCTGCGACCTTCTCTTTTTCCACTTCTGACCCTTTTAGTGTCTTCAGGTATTCCTCTCCCCCTTTTTGGCATCATCAAAGGAGAGAGGAACCCCTGGGAACATGCCAGCAAGCATGAAATCTAGGCGGTGATAGGAAGTTTTGCTTGAGTCTGCGCGGAGTATCTTTGTCTGAAACTACGAGCGAGTGGCTTTGGATTCGGCTGCCACTAGCTTCATTTCAGCCATAAGAAGGCTGAACTTTTCATTCATATTCTCCTCTACACGCAGAAGTTCTTTTCGATGAAATTCTCGCAACAGTTCCATTTCAGTGGTGTGTGAGGCATGCATTCTATCAATATTTTCTTGCATCCCCGTCTTAATGTCAGCATTATCAGCGCTCCAGATCAACATTTTTTTGTACAATGCCTTGAAATATCTGACTTGTTCGAGTCGCATTGTACGCTGCTGTTGACACCATTCCCTGATTCTAATCACTATCCCACACAGATCGGTTGTAAGAGTTGCATCCATGTTGTCCAGCCGCATAGCTAATGTGGCCTGGTGTCGTTCAATCTTCTCAATATCTGCAAGAATTGTCTTGAAGACCTCCCGTACCTCAGCTATCACCTCGGTCTCAGCTGGCGGCCAAGCTGCATCAAAATCAAATCATGCGGGGACGATAGTGTCTGTGGGGATAACTGGGTCAGGTCTGACGTTGAAATGTCGCTGCTCTTGAGCTATTTCTTCATCAAGATCAGGCAGCTCAATCTGGAAAGGAAAGGTTTTTTCAAACGCATCATCACACACATATGGAATTGAGGATTCAGCTGTTCGTGCTTGTGATGCTTCAGGTTGAGTCGAGCCTGCTGTAGTTTTGGGAGCCTGCGCAGATGACTCGGTCTCAGCTGGGCCTTGGTGAGATGATTGGCCAGCTGACTGAGCCTCAGCTGTCTTAACAACTTCTTCGGCCTCAGTAGATTCTGCTAAGTGAATTTGCTGTTCCTTGGCTGCACCATCAGCGTCATCGGAAGATGATGAGTCTTGAAGACTTGGCTCATCATCAAAATTGAACTTTTGACGAGCAACCTTGAATTTTGGTTTACTCGTACTTGGTAGAGCGTCCTCATCTAAGTCTTTGTGATGTTCAGTTGGAGTAGACTCAGCTTCATCTGCAGATCCCATGAAAGTTGTATCAGGATCATCCTGGGAGTCATGAAGAGCACTGATTTCCTCTTCAGAGTCAACAATTATGGTCTGAGGAATGCTCTTATCTCCTTGAGTTTTACCTAGGGAAGTCTCAACCTCCCGTAGGCCTTCATTTCCTCCTGCAGTCTCAACTGCAGCGAGGCCTTGTACAATCCCTTCGACAGGCGCAGCTATCTTAGGGTCTTCTGTGGTGGCATCCACAGGAGTCTCAACTCCATGGATTGCACTTTTATTGTCCAGAGTGTTAACTACCGGGGCAGAACCATCCTGTACCTCGACTGCATCAACAACGTCCTCAGCCTGCAGAGCAGTTGGCACTTCAGCTGAGACAGACTCAACTGTTCGAGCTTCTTCAGTGACAACTTGCTGTGTTTCTTTTTCTTGTTCTTTCTCCACTTCGCGTCCTAGATTTATGGTGGAGTCATCTGCAGAATCCTCCGACCTAGCTGCAGTGGAGAGAGTTTCCCCCTCAGCTGGCACACTAGCTGAGTGACTTGTGATGGGGTCACTCTTCTCCAGACTTCCGGCTGTGTCCTTTGAGTGTTCAGCCGTGGGGGCAGGTGGTAAGACACCTCCAGCAGGGGTTGGCTCGACTTGGGTCCCCAAGTTCCCAGTTTCATCACCAGGTCCCCTAGATTCATCCTCTGAGTGAGTTGGGGAAGTGGTTGCAGCAATGACAGTGGCAATCTGTTGTACCACTCCCAATGGATCAATCTCCAGCTGAGATTTGGAAGACTCTCCAGGTCCTTCCGTTAGCTGTTGCTCATGCATTATCCTGGATTACCGTATGGCTTGCTGCATTTCCAACTCCTCAGTAGCAGCAGCTGGGTTCAAGTCCTCATCACTTCCTGAGAAGGCATCGAAGTGAGGATGAGTATGATCAGTGGTTCCAGTGAAAGGACAAATATTGGCCTTCTCACGGGCTTCAGCTTCCTCTGCCAATCTCTCATTCTCCTTTTCTTTGAAGATCTGCAACATATCTAGGCAGTTTTCTTCATGCAGTGCCTGGACCACTGTGGTCAACCCGAGGAAATTCATCAATTCTTCCTCTTCTTCAATGAATTCAGGTCTCTCGAACTGCTCCCTTGATCGACTAAGCTTCCATTTACTCCATTCTCGCAGATGATTTTGGATGTCTGGATATGGTGGAGACAACATAATCACATCATCGTCATCATCTTCTTGCTGTCCTCCTTTCTCAGGAATGGAGGGTAACATAGCTTGCTGCTCTTCACTCTCAGCAGCGTCTGTAGCAGGTGGAGATGCAGTCCTGTCGACAGGAGATTCAACTCTCTCAGCGGCTTCTTGTTCCTCAGCTGTTCTGTCCACAGCTGGGTCTTCGACTTGCCTCTGCTGATCAGCCTCAACAGACTTGGTTGTTTCATCAATAACTTCTGGAGACTGAACTTCTCCAGCAGTCTCGGAGATCTGTTCCAGCTGAGTGGCAGACTCAACTATCTTCTCAAGCTCTGAATGCTTGGTAAGTCTTCTCCTTCTCTTAGTTTTCACAGAGGAATGTCTGGTTCTACTTCCTACGGTTCCTCGAAGGTAAAGGCCTTTGGAATTGCCTTAGAGGTAGCTGCCTTTCTCACCTTGGCAGTCCTCTTCTTCTTTATTCCTGGAGAAGGTATTAGAGATTTCTTCTCCACCGCGTCGCAGGGCAAAAGTGCGGTTTTCTTCTTTCTTCTTTGGGCAATGGCTTTTGCAACATGCATGGGCGACTTTTCTTCTTCGAAGGAGGAGGCAATACCGTTTCCTCGGGTCACCGATTCCCCCTCACTGGTGTCCGCCCGCTTGGCGTAAGCTCTATTCTGGGCTCCAGACAAGTTAGCCCGAAACATCTTTTTTATTGGCATGGAACGACTTTCCATGTCGTAGTGGAACACCCTTCACCTCCATCAACCGGCCAACTACAAGGCCATAGCCCAAAGATCCTCCGAATGACCCATCATCCTTGAAGGACTTATTTCCAACATTCTGGCAGAGTCTGCTGTAGACGAATTCTATCCAGTTGACCTTCTTTTCCTCCATGATCGCAGCCATGACGATCAGCTTTGTTTTGGATAGCTGATTGAAGCTACCAAACTTCATATCCACACACTTCGCGATGATATCCATCAACTTGTGATAATCGTCCTTCAGCAACTTCTTATCAGCTGTGTAAACTACCTCCGCAGCACATTCAGGTCTGGCCACTTCCTTCCATGCAGCAGCCAAGTTTACATCAGCCTCAAATATCTCCGGCACTCCTTCCGATGGTAGCAAACAATGCTCCGCTAAATCTTCAGCAGTGATTGTAAAATCCTTTCTGTGAACAGAGGACTTGATGCCCTCGTCGTGAACTTCAGCGTTCACGTAGAACTGTGCTACCTCTTCAACATAAGTCATCCAAACTCCATCTTGAGAAAGGGTTTCATCCAGTTTCGATTTTGTCAGCTATCTTCTTCACAAGGGTTTCATCGGAACCATGTTTAACCATCCCTTCGAAATCCACCGTAGAACCAGTGTGGATTTGCTTTTCAAGCTTGGTGAAATCGTAGGTTGATGCCATTTTTCTGAGTTTTTTCTGAACGAACTTTGACGAACGTGCTTTGAAGATTTGGTAGGGTTTTGAGAGAAAAATGCTTTCTTTGCTTTTGGAGAGATGAACAGTTTTTGAGTAATGTGAGAGAGAAACTGAACAAAATGGTATATATGGGTTATGAAAGGACGTGCTTTCGATTTTTGAAATTTGATCGAGATCGATGGCTCAGATTTAGCACGCCGATTAGCATTTAACTGCTCGCATTTAATGCGGTAGCATTTATATCCAATCATATGCTTTGTCGTGCAGCTTTTGACTGTACCTATCATTATTACACTGACGTCATCCTTAAAAAACCTTCCCGCTTATTAAAAACGACCGCATTTTTGTCACTTAGCTCATAAATGACTCAGCTTACTTCTTAGCTGACTCAACTCTTCTTCTCTCTATTCATGTAGTGACTCAGCTGTTAGCTAACTCGATACAGCTGAATTTCCAATACGGCTGATTCACTTAGCTGATTCACACGCTCTGCTCAATTTTCAACTTTTCACTTTCCATCCCTTCTCCTTGAGTCTTCTGAGTGTCAACTCAGCTCAATTAACCCTAGCTCATGCTTAAGCTCTTCAAATCTTGATTCACATAATGGCTTTGTGAATATGTCATTAACTTGTTTTATCGCTTGAGATGTATTCCAAGGTGATGTCTTTCTTTTCAACATGATCTCTTATAAAATGATATCTGACATCAATGTGCTTTGTTCTTGAATGCAACACATGATTTTGAGTGATTGCAATAGCACTTGTGTTATCACACATAATTGGAATCTCTTTTTCTTCAATTTCATAATCTCTCAGCTGTTGTCTCATCCATAAGACTTGGGCACAACAGCTTCCCACAACTATGTACTCGGCCACCGGGATGTGGCTATTGAGTTTTGCTTCTTGCTAAACCAGGAAACCAATCTTGTTTCCAAGCATTTGACATGTACCTGAAGTACTCTTCCTGTCAACTCTACATCCAACATAGTCAGAGTCTGAATAACCAATAAGCTTGAATCCACCTCCTTTGGATACCATAAGCCGACTTCCTGGAATCCCTTCAAATATCTTAGGATTCTCTTAGCTGCAGTCATATGGCTTTCCTTTAGAGCAGATTGGAATTTTGCACATACACCTACAGCAAATGTGATGTCTGGCCTGCTTGCTGTGAGATAGAGCAGTGATCCAATAAGTGCTCTGTATCTGGTTTGATCCACAGAACTTACCATCCGCATCCATGTCCATTTTGACTGATGTATTCATTGGTATCTTCACAGAAGACTTCTCTTTCATACCAAATTTCTTCATTAAATCTCTGGTATACTTTGTCTGACTTATGAAGGTTCCATCTTTCAGCTGTTTTACTTGAAGTCCTAGAAAGAATGTCAGTTTTCCCATCATGCTCATTTCAAATTTACCTTGCATGAGGTTTGAGAACTTATCACACAGCTCTTTGTTTGTGGATCCCAAAATGATATCATCCACATATATTTAAACAAGCAGTATACTTTCTCCATCTTGAATTCTGAAGAGTGTTATGTCTACTTTGCCTTTGGTGAATCCATTATCTGTCAGAATCTGAGATAATGTATCATACCATGCTCTAGGTGCTTGTTTCAATCCATATAGAGCTTTCTTGAGCTTGTACACCTTATCTCCAAGAGTCTTCTGCTCAAAACCTGGAGGTTGTTCAACTTAGACTTCTTCTTCCAACAATCCATTTAAGAATGCACTTTTCACATCCATTTGATATACAATAAAGTTTTTGTGAGCAACATAGGCAAGAAACATCCTTATTGCTTCTAATCTTGCAACAGGGGCAAATGTTTCATCAAAATCTATTCCTTCTTCTTGGCAATACCCTTTGGCTACCAATCATGCTTTGTTTCTTACCAGAGAACGTTCTTCATTCATCTTGTTTCTGAAAACCCATTTTGTGCCAATTACATTTTGATTGGTTGGTCTTTGTACCAGTTCCCATACTTTATTCCTTTCAAACTGATTCAGCTCTTCTTGCATGGCTTGAATCCAATGAGTATTATCCAATGCTTGGGACACATCTTTTGGCTCTATTTGGGAAATAAAACAAGTGAACATAGCTTCTTGTTGAGCTCTGGATCTGGTTCTTACACCATCTCTTACATCTCCAATGACTAGCTCTGGTGGATGGTCTCTCAGCCATCTCACATCAGGTTGGAGTAAGTTAGCTGGGTTCAGTCGTCTTGCAGCTGTATTGTCTTGAGCAGCTCTCTCATCATCGCTTAGCTGCAGATTTTCCAGCTATGTTTGAGATTCAGCTGTTTCACTCTCATCTTGATTGATTGCTCCAGCTTCAGCTTTAACATAGGGACTCTTCTGCATAGTTGGCTGATTCAGCTTATCAACTAACTCTTCAATGTCTTCTCCATTTACATTGGGTTCATCAAAAACCACATGGATAGACTCTTCTGTGACCATAATCCTTTTGTTCAGCAGTCTATAGGCTTTGCTTTCAGCTGAGTATCTCAAGAAGATACATTCATCAGCTTTAGCATCAAAAGCCTTCAGATTATCCTTTCCATTGTTGTGGATAAAACATTTACAACCAAATATTCTAAAATATGCAACATTTGGCTTTCTCCCTGTCCAAATATCATAGGGAGTCTTTGTCAGCTGTCTATTTATCATGCATCTATTTTGAGTATAACATGCAGTATTGATGGCTTCAGCCCAAAACCTTTTAGGCAATCCAACTTCAGCTAACATGGTTCTTGTAGCTTCCTTGAGAGTTCTATTCCTTCTTTCTTCTACTCCATTTTGCTGTGGAGTCCTTACTGCAGATAGTTCATGAGCTATACCATTTTCAATACAATACTGAGTTATTATTCCATTGACAAACTCAGTTCCTCTATCAGATCTTATCTTTATGATGGTTTGACTCTTCTCATTTTGAACTATTTTCATCAGTTGAGGTAACTTCTGCAAAGTTTTCTTCTTTTTACACATGAAGATGTCAATGTATATCTTGAATAATCATCCACCACTACTAGAGTGTATTTTTTTCCACTTATGCTGGCTGGTTCAACTGGACCAAATAAGTCCATATGCAACTGATGCAATATCCTTGTTGAAGATGGACTTGACTTCTCTTTGAAAGATGATTTGATCTGCTTTCCCATCTGGCATTCATCACAAACACTTTCCTTCTTGTACACTGAGTCTGGTAGTCCTTCTACAAGATTACTCCTTGCAAGCTTGTTAATTGTCTTGAAATTCAGATGACTCACTTCAGGCCCCACACCTAACTTGATTCTACAGACTCTTTTGCTAGCAAACAAGTGCTTGGTGTGGCAGTCGACTAATCTATCACATACATGTTCTTCTGTCTGGATCCTTGCAACACCACTTCATTTGATTCAGTGTCTTTGATTTGGCATACTCTCATATTGAATCCAATATTATAGCCCTTGTCACAGAGTTGGCTGATGCTTAACAAGTTGAAGTTGAGGCCTTCGACATAAGCAACATCCGTGATTTCTAATCCATTTTTTGATGGATCCGATTGCCTCTTATTTCCCGAGCTTCATTTCCTCCAAATATGACTTTTGCGCCTCTAATCTCCTTGAATTTTGATAGATTTTTCTTGTTTCCTGTCATATGTCTGGAACAACCACTATCCATGTACCAGGTTCCTTGGCACTCAGCTGTTCTAGACCACGCAATCAAGGAAATTAGTTTTTAGGTACCCATACTTGTCCGGTCTGTGGGGTTAATCTTGTAAGATGATCCAACCAACCTATAGCTAAATGATTTGACTCTAAGAGGTTGCCATCTATTCGTGCCATAATCACAATTCACTTTGGCAAATTGCTTGGGGTTTTAGGTTCATACATCCGTCTCTTTTGTCTCGTATGCTGTGTGTGTGTTTTTAACAATTGCCTTCTTTGGGTAGTTGTGATATTTAAAGTGTTGTGCTTGGGTGCATATGTGTCTTTGATGATAGCTCTTTTGCCTTTGGAATGACCTTTCTTGAGTTCTAGGTCTTTGCCATTTTGGCATGTATTCCATAGGTCTTTGCTTTGATATTTCACATTATTCCAATCACTTGACTTGGGTAGTTTCTACCATTCCCATCATTTGTGTACCTTTTATAGAACTTAAGGGGATTCTCGGTAGCTTTGTTTCTTCTTCACTTTGAGTACTTCTTGTTTGGAGTTTTTGAGGAACTCTGATTTCTTCTCCGTTGTCCTCTCAAAGATACTCAATCGGCCGTTTCTTTTTTTTATAACCAAGGCCAGTTTGTTTGTGGTTGTGCTTTGGATTGAATGTGTGTGCAACATTTGGTGTCTTGGATTTTTGAGATGCTTCATTACTTGAAGATCCTTTTTCCAAAATCACTCTGGAAGTTTGCTTGTGCACAAAGGAATTGAATCCTATGCCTGTCTTATCTCCACGTTCTTTTTGGCTCATAATAAGGTCATCCAATGATTTAGATGCCTTAGTGAATGAAGCAACCACATTTTTGAGATTATTTTCCCTCTTTTCTATAGCAGCTATCTCTGCTATTAGTTTAGCATTTTCAGCCTTCAACTCTTTGTTCTCATCAACTATGTGACTTAGAGTACTCAGCTCCTTAGTCAGCTGTGAGTTTTGGCTTTTGAGCTGGCTGTTTTTCTCATTTAATAGTGTGTGTGAGGATTTAATGTGCTCAAAGTCTTTCATCATTTTGCCTAATGAATCATAAAGATCAGTGGGTGATGAAGTGTGTGTGGCACAGTCACTATCACTAGAATCTGAGTGAGATGAGTTAGAGTGTACCTCATCTTCTTGGTCAGGTTGATCTTGTTCTTTAGCCATTAGACAGATTAAGACTTCTTCTTCAGAGTCACTTGAGTAGTCAGCTTCACTACTCTCGAATCTCTTCTTCTTTTGACTTAGTCAAGTTTGTGAGTTTTTAAGACCAACATTGCCTTTTTATTTTCTTGTCTTCTTTATCTGAGGACTCTTCTTTGTTCTTCATTCCTATATTTATTGACTACAGGATATGGACAGTCAATAGCAAAGTGTCCTGGTTGTCTGCAATTCTAACACAGGTTTTCAACTTTTTGGTCAGCTCTCTCATTTCTTGGGTTGTCAGCTCTTTGATATTCGACCTTTTGATACTCAACTCTCTTTGGTGGCCTATCTTCCCTTGACTTGGAGGGAGCTGAATGCCTTCTGGAGGATTCGCCTTTATTTCTTTTGTAGTTCTTGTTGAAGAACTTGTTGAATCTTTTAACCATCAGTGCAATCTCCTCCTGGTCAATGATTTCTTTGGTCTCAGCTCTCTTCCCATCCTTGACTTTAATTGCAGCTGTTTTGGGTACAACTGTCTCCTCTTGATCTTTTCTTCTCAGCTGAAATTCATAGGCTTTGAGGTCTGAGAATAATTCATGATTGGATGTTTTTGATAGGTCCATCGAGTGCCTTAGAGCCATGGTCTTCATTTCCCATTCAGCTGGGAGACTCTTTAGAATCTTCATACACATCTCCTTCTGTGTGTATTCTTTCCCAAGTGCTGAGAGCTCATTTGTAATTTCAGTGAATCTAGCATCCTTCTGATCCATTGTTTCACCTGCAAGCATTTTAAAGTTTTCAAAATTTTGAACTACAACAGATAATTTGTTTTCTTCATTTTGCTCTAATCCTTCACAAATTAAAGTTAATTTATCCCAGATTTCTTTGGCTGTCTTACAAGATTCGACTTTGTTAAACATGGCTTTGTCCAAAGTCTTGTAAAGTATATCCTTGGCCACATTGTCTAGGTTGTATATTTTTCTATCATCATTTGTCCATTCAACTCTTGGTTTTTCAACTATAGCTGGTCTAGGAGCGTGACCTCTTTCTCCTTCAAATTTAGCAGCTCTCTTTGCGGTGTTTGTGTTCACCTTCATTATTTGCAGTGACCCATCCTCTATCACTATCCACATCTCATCATGTAAAGCTGATAGATGAGCATGCATACGTATTTCCAGTCATCAAATTCCTCAATGGTGAATATAGGAATGCATGTCAAATTTGCTTCCATGATAATAACTTTGCAAAAACAATGGCTTTTGAAAGAACAAGTGTTAAGAACTTCTTTGAAAGATTGGAGATCTAGTTCAGTACCCAGTGCGGAAGGTTCAATGAACCAACCACTCTGATACCACTTGTAGGTCCCAAGGGGTGTGAGTAAGGTTTAGAAGGGGGGGTTGAATAAACCTTACAAACTTTTCGAATTTAGTCATTTTAAAATAGTTCAGAGTTAATTTCACAACTATGTCCTTGATGGACAACTAAGTTAGTTAACCAGCAGAGTTAGCCACTCAACAGACTCGACTGAGCTGTTGATAGAATAACTCAGCTGTTTAAATTATCAGTTGGATAGCAAATTATCAGCAAATATAAAATGATATGCAGAAATTAAATGCTGAAATGTAAATGACACAATAATTTTTATAGAGGTTCGAAGATGGGGTAATTCTTCTACTCCTTTCTTCTCCAACTCCTGGAGGAATCCACTAAGTATTGATCAGAGTACAAAGTGGTTATCGATCCGGATACAAGTCTTGATCACACACGGTGACTTGATCCTTTGGGACTCGATCTGAGATGCCTTGGTCACACAAATGGCTTCTCATCCGACTCAGCTTCTTCACAGGGCAACTGCCTTGCTACTTCAGCTCACTTGCTCAAGCTTCTTGGATTTGATCACGAAGCCCTCCAATAACTTGAGACTGGTTCGACTTTGAACCTTTCTACAATCCTCCTTGAAATGTAGACCCCTTTTGATTCTTCAAAAGTTTCCTCTTCAACAGTTTGAAGTTGTCTTTCCTTCACAGCTTGGTGTTGGATCGATTTCCTTCGAAATTTAGGCTTGAGGATTTGTTTGAATAACTTGAGAATATTTTGCAGGTTACAATATGAATAATTGCTTGATAGTTCGTGGTTCAGGTATTCAAGGTTTTTCTACTCAAAATGATTCCTCAGCCTTTTATAGTGAACTTTTAAAAATCTGTCCGTTGAAGAGATAGGCTAATTTCAAAAGTCACTTGTGTTCGTTGGCTTGTCTTGTTGCAGTCCTTGATATTGATATTTTCTCGTATTAAATGAACATTCATCTTTTCAGAGTCTGACACAAGGTGCAGTGCTTTCCATTGGTTTATTCCTTTTGCACGCTGCTGAGACTGAGCACTTTAAGACATGGCAGCATGGAAGTATTACTTGTTTAGGCAATATTCTTGACTTCTGTGCAACGGATTCTTTTCAGTTAACTCGTCTTTTCATCTGCCTTTTCCCCAGGTGACTTGAGTCTGCTCCAATGATTGAAAGACTCATATGTCACTTCAACTTAACTTGGCTTCTTGAGTTGACTTGACTGACACTTCACACAGCTGTATCCCAGCTGATACTCCTTCAGTCGAGTTCTTGTCTTCTCCTCCTTGCCATACTCAGTTGTTTCACAAATGGGTCTTCATTTCATCTTGATTGACTTCTTGTATATCCAGGCATAGTGACTTGACTCACTCGTAACCCTATCTATTACAATACATTACAAGGAAAATGGGGTGCCAACTTTCTAGTCTAAGTTTTACATGGCATTCATCAAAATCTAAACAATAAATTTCCCAACAATTTCCCCCTTTTTGATGATGCCAAAACGTAATTTATACATACAAAATGTAAATGGCAAAGATACATACAGACAATGTAGAAACAGATAATGTATGCGTAGATTCAATGTTTTTATTGATCATAACATTCTTGTCCTTTACACAACTGTTTACAATGTGTATCAGAGCGAACATACCATTCTATTTCTACGCAAAGAAAGCTCCTGCCCCTGCAGCCGAGTCATCTGCCCAAGCAGTTGAATCTTCTGCCCCTGCAGCAGAGACTGTGAGGGCACCACAACTCCCTTCTACAGTCGTAAAGAAGAAGAGGACTGCCAAGTCGAGAAAGGCAGCTCCCTCTAAGAAGAGTGCCCAAGTCCCCACTTCTGAAGAATCTGCTGAAATTGAACCAGAAGTTCCACTGGTTCGTCCCAAGAAGAAAAGGCTGTTCAGGTAATCTGAGCTTGAAAAGACAGCCGAATCGGGTACTTAGTCGGAGAAAGAAATTGAGAATGCAGATGCTCAGGAAGAGCAGTCTCCGGAAATTGTTGATGATATGATGTAGTCTGCTGATGATGATCAGTAGAGATCTGTCGAAGACTCAGCTGTGTGAAAGACAGCTGAGGAAAGCAAAGAGGGTGAGACAACTAAGCCAAATGTTGAGAGAGTTGTCTCCCCTCCTATAACTGATGATGCTGCATCTGAGGAAGAGCAAGGTCTCTTGCCTCCTATTTCGGAAACTGGAGGTGAAGATGATGATGATGATGTGATCATGTATTCTCCAGTCTATCCAGATATTCAACAACGCTTAAGAGAATGGAGAGCATGGAAGCTGGATCACTCAAGTGTACAATTCATTCGCCCTGAGTTCATTGAAGAATAAGAAAAGCTTCTCCGATTCCTCTGCGTAAATGATGTTCGATCTACCCTAAATGAAGAAAACTGTTTATAAATCCTTCGCATTTTCAAAGAGGAAGAAAAGGAGAGAGCTGTCGAGCAAGCCTGAGAGTTGGAGAAATCCAAGATATGCGTATTTACAGGCTCTCTAGAGCATACTCACACGCATCTTGATATGCTCTCAGATAGCGATGAGGACATGGATCCTGCTGATGTAGCTGAGAAGTTGGAGATGCAGCAAGCCTTGCAGGAATCCAAAGCCATGCACGAGCAACGATCATTAGAAGGTCCAAGAGAGTCATCCCAAACTCTTCTGCAGACTGATCCTTTGGGTGTGGCAGAACAAATTGCATCGATCATTGTTACAGCCACATCCCCCGTGCAATCTGAGAATGGCTCCCAGGGAGATGGCGATGAAGCTGGGCAGTTGGGCACCCAAGCTAAGCCTACCCCTGAAGAAGGTGTTCTCACACCTGCCCCAGCGGCTGCACACTCAAAGGACAAAGCCACATCTCAGGAGCAGAGTGACCCCTCTATCAGTCACTTAGCTGGTACGCCAGCTGAGGGGGAAACTCTCTCCACCATACCTGGGTTGGAGGTCGTTGTGGGAGACACATCAATGGTGTTCGGAGGTGAAGGTGAGAAAGAACTTGAAAAACATCAGAGTGACATTGACGGCTCGGACGATTGAGTCTCTCACCAAATGTTGATCGCTTTGAAGGCCAATGATCTTTGTTATCACGATTGAGGCAAAGGATGGTGAAGCCCCCTGGAGTTAACACTGGGGTCCTGAAAGTGCAATCTAAGGGGTTGAGACTCCTTTGGATGCCAATGTCCAAGACCCTAGGACAGCTGAGTCTGTCGAAGGGAGAATAGAAGACCCTACGACAGTTGAGACTGTCGAAGGGATTGCTGAAGGCCCTGCAGCAGTAGAGACTTCTGGGGGTATTGAAGGCCAACGAGAGGTTGAGACTTCCCTTGGTAAAAGTCTTTGGCCGAGAACATCCTCAAATTGAAGGTGTTACCCACGAAAGAAGTCATTGGTGCCCTTTAAGACTCCCAAGAAAACATTGACACATCATTCATGGGATCGAAAGATGAAGATGAGTCTGTTCAACATGATGATCCTACGAAGGACACAACTGAGGATGTTCACAAATCTCAAATCCAAGTTAGTGAAATGACGGCTCCCATGAGATTCAATTTTGATGATGATCCAAATCCATAGATCTCAATATCCTCCGATGACGCTTATGATACAGCTGAGGACACGTTTACTCAATTGGAAAAACCCACTGAGACCGAGGAAGCTATTGAGACAGCTGAGGCTCAGTCAGCTGGGCAAAACATCTCAAATGCCTTAGCTGGAACCGAGTCATCTGCGCAGGCTCCCACAACTGTAGTAATAACGACTCTCTCAGCTCCGTCACAAGCTCCCACAGCTGTGAACACTGCCGATGAAGCTGCCGCAACTGAGGCATCTAGAGCTGAATCTACTCATCCAGAACAAGGGAAGGCGATGCAAGCAAGAGACTCGGAGATCCCCTTTATTCACGATGATGTTTTTGAGGAAGACTTTCCTTTCAACATTGAATTGCCAGACTTAGAAGCTGACTCTGCCAGAGAATTAAGGAAATATATAGTGCGTGAAGAGCCAGTCATCCCCACAGATACGATTATTCCAATGAAATTTGACTTTGATGCAGAATGGCCAGCAGCCGAGTTCGCCTCCGCAACTGAGTTCTGGAAAGCTTTCAAGACTATCAACGAAGAGATTGAGAAAATTGAAACCATCAAGCATCTTTGGATCTCCGCCTGGACAATCGTGATGCCACCCTCACAGCCAATTTAAGAGGGATTATTGTGTGCATCAGGGAATGGGCAGCGCAATAGACATCTATGAGATCTGAGCAAGTCCGCTACTTTAAGGCATTGTTTGCAGAAATGCTATTGTGGAGTGTGGATAACTCAGCATATCAGAAGAGAATGAAGGAGTACATCGAAAGGATAAATTAGTCCCATAAGTCGGAGATGGAGCTGCTGCAACATTTCCACAAGAATGAAATTGCCAGACTCGATAATGCCATGAATGACAAATTCAGCTTTCTCATGGCTGAAATGAAGCTTATATCAGTCGAGTCTAACGCAACACGCTCAGAATTTCGTACAACGTATGATGCAGCCGACTCCAAGCACAACTCCACTATCAGCCGACTGGACTTTATCCTTGGTGGTATGTATCCTGGGATACCTCTCTCATTTGATGATGCCAAAAAGGGGGAAGAGGAATCCCTCAAGAGTTTGAAAGAAGAAAAGCTGAAGAAAAGTGATGCAACTGAGGGGGAAGGAAGTTCAAAGAAGTTAGAAGTGATGTTCGCTGAAACCCCTCAACAAGGTCAAGTCACTGCCTCTATCCTTAGCAAACTCCCTGTGTCCTTACCAATCGAGAAAGTTATTGTGTCAATGGCAGACAAAAGAAAGATCATTGAATCAGGATTTGAGGAGTTAGCTGAAAAACAGGATGCTCGCGTTCAGGAAATCATGAAACAATATGGTGGTCCTCCAGCCGGAAAGGACTACGCTGCGATTCAACCCCCAAGAGAACTTATGATGCCCGATGATGGATCTGAGCCCAGATCGATTGAGGAGTTTAAAACTCTGGAATCAGAAGGCTATTTTCAAGGAATGACTCTACCGCAAGCTTGGGATCTGTATTGGGGGAAAGGATTGGAAGTGGTCAAATCAGCTGTAAAGCAGCAGTCTTCCAGCAGTCACTCGACCAAGAGGTGGTGGAAGAGGTTCCCAATCTCGACCAAGAGGTGATGGAAGAGGTTCCCAATCAGCTGTAAAGCAGCAGTCACCCGTAAGCAGAAGACTCTCGTGCAATACACTCCAAGAGGTGGAAGAGCTGAGTCAGGAAGGGGAAGAAGTGGTGGTGGAAGAGGTTCCCAATCTCGACCAAAACTCAAAGACGTAGTGTATGTAGATCCTGATAAGAAAGGCTTAATCTACTGGACTGGATATGACCACCTTGCCAACTTAGAGGTTGAAAGAAAGAACGCTGAAGCTTCAAGGAGGCAAGAAGAAGAAAATCAAAGGCAAACTAGAGAATGGCTCGAGAGAAAGCAAAGGGATGACCCTGCTGCCAAACGAGCCTACGAAAAGAAGAAAAAAGAAGAAGAGGAAAGAAAGAGGAAGAGAGCTGAGGTTGACAGAAGAAGGGCTGAAGAAGAAAGAGGAAGGAAGCAACAAAGGCGTTGAAGTGTTGCTGCAAACCCCTTCGTGTATTTTTGTTGTAAATACATCTACGTAAGTCTTCTGTAATAAGCTTAGTGAATTTCCCTATAATTTTCACTCTTTATGTATCTTAGCTTAGACATACCATGTTTTGACATGTATACATTTTTATTGCTCTGATACCGATTGTAAGCAGCTATGTAAAGGACAAGAATGATATGATCAATAAAAGATCTATTTTAAGCAAACATTCCTTGTTACTACATTGTCTGTATGTATCTTTGTTGTTTACTTTCTTTGTATGTTTTTAAGTTTTGGCATCATCAAAAAGGGGGAAATTGTTAGGAAATTTATTGAGTAGATTTTGATGATACCATGTAAAACTTAAACTAGGAAATTGACACCCTATTTTCCTTGTAATTTGTATTGTAATAGATAGGGCTGAAAAAGCTGAGTCAAGTTAGCTATGCCAAGAAATACAAGAAGTCAACTGCGGACTGGATTGAAGACTCTGTTGTGTGTCAGCTGAGTATGGCCAAGAAGGAAGTCAAGGCTCGACCGAAGGAGTGTCACCTAAGGAACAGCTGTGAGACGTGTCAGTCAAGTCAACTCAAGGAGCCAAGTCTCAAAGTTGAAGTGACAGCTGAGTTATCCAATGATTGGAGCTGACTTAAGTCACCTGGAGTAAAGACAACAGTATAGTCAAGACAACTGACTTAGATCCGTTGATTAAAGTCAAGAATGTTACTCAATATAGTAATATGTCAAAGCTTTCAGGTCTAAAGTGTTAGTCCCAGAAATATGTAAAAGGAATAAGCCAATGGGAAACACTGCACCTTGTGTCAGGCACCTGCAATGCTGCGAAGACATTTAATAAGAGGAAATGTCAACATCAAGGACTGTAACAAGACAAGCCAATGAAAAAAAGTGACATTTGAAATTAGCCTATCTCTTCAACGGGCAAAATTTCAAATGTGCACTATAAAAGGCTGAGGAAATTATTGAGAAGAGGTTACCTGAACCACGAACAAGCAAGCAATATTCAAGCATTTAACCTGCAATTTTCTCATAAACAAGCAAGTAATTCCTCAAGCCTGAAACTCGAAGGAAATCGATCCAACACAAGTTGTGAAGGAAAGACAACTTCAAATCTGTTGAAGAGGAAACTTTTGAAGAAATCAAAGGGGTCTACTTTCCAAGCTAGGATTGTAGAAAGGTTCCAGGTCGAACCATTATCAAGTTTGTTGGAGGGCTTCGTGATCAAATCCAAGAACTTGAGAAGTGTGCTGAAGTAGCAAGGCAGCTGCCCTGTGAAGAAGCTGAGTTGCAAGAGAAACCAGCTGTGTGATCAAGGCTGTCTCCAGACTGTTCACCACTTTGAAGAATTACCCCATCTTCGAACCTCTATAAAATATTTGTGTCAATTACTTTCAGCAAATTTACTTTCCTGCATATTTACATTATATATGCTGTTAGAATCATATTTGCTATCCAACTGATAAGTAACCAAGTGCTAAGAATCAAGTGTTAAAATCAAACTTAAAACAAATCTAAGGGTGTTAAGTCTTCCTCTGTTAAAAACCAACCAGCCAGTTAAGTATTCGGCTTGAGCAGCCGAGTTATACTATCAACAGCTCTATCGAGTCTGTTGAGTGAGTAACTTAGCTGAAAAGCCAAATTAGCTATCCATCAAGGACACAACTGTTTGAGTTAACTCTGTTGAATTATTTTAAAAGGACTAAATCGAAAATTTGGTAAGGTTTATTTCACCCCCCTCTTAAACCTTACTTCACACCCCTTGGAACCTACAACTATCTCCAACCTCTCTTCTTCTACTAGCCCAGAAAATACCCCACAACAACCCAACCCTCAATATAACCCAACCACGATTTGTGAGAAGCAACCTCCACCAACAATACCACCCATCGAGAAACCAACCACAACACCTGCACTTCAACAAAACTCTGACCATCCAGCCCTAACACTCACCTTGCTAACAACCACGGTACAAACACTCCCCACCCTACTCCGACCAAGTCACCCTCCAAATGGCACCGCACAAAAAAATGCCTGCCTAACCACACTTCAACTACCGAAATGATGGATCTCCCTAGCGAACATGTCATAATGGTGGAGGTTGCGGACTCGCAACCCCGCTAAACCCAATGAGTTGCTATAGTTGGAACTACCTGAGGATTGGGAACCCCCGGACAGTTCAAGTGCTTACACGAGAAATCAAAAGAAAAGATCCCACCCTGGTTTTCCTTATGGAAATCAAATTAGTGGAAACGGAACTTACGAAGATGTGCAACCAGTTAACGGATTATCGTTGTTTTAGTGTTGATTGCGACATGCAGAATGGTGGACGACACAAAGGCTTATGTCTCCTATGGAAAGAATCGATCGAAGTGAATATCCAATCATTTTCCCTTCATGCTATTGATGTGATGATTACTGACTCTGTCTCACGAATAAACTGGAAACTCTCTTGCATATATGGATGGCCGGAGGATAATAGGAAAGAGCACACGTGGCAATTAATCAGGGACCTCAAGCCCCAGTCGGACATCACATGGCTATGTATCGGGGATTTGAATGAAATTGTATATCATCACAAAAAGATAGGTGGGCGAGCAAATGATAGTGAAAAAATCGAAGCTTTTAGGGAGGCTCTGGCGTATGGTGAACTCGATGACCTAGGTTTCGAAGGTTACAAATTTACATGGTCGAATGGACAAGCCAACGCCAACAATATTCAGGAAAGGCTGGATCAATCACTTGCAAACTTACATTGGGTGAGCATCTTCCCGGACTATAGAGTCGAACACATGCCCAGGCTAGCATCTGATCATAGCCCTTTGCTCCTCTCGTGGTCCAAACGGGGTAGAAGTCCGAGGAAAAAAATGAAGGTTTTCCGTTTCGAAAAAATAAGGTTACGGGATGAAGCTTGCAGGCCGTATGTTCAAGAAGCGTGGGCTGGGAACTTGAGGACACCATCACCAATGGTTGTTAGGGATAAAATTCGAGATGTTGGATCGTCCCTTTTAAGCTGGAAAAAAATTCATTTTGGGAACATTACAAGTCAGATTATAAAATCTAGAGAGCAGCTTCAAGGGATCCATGCCAGAATTCCTACCAAAGAGAATGTGTCAGCGGTAAAAAATTTGGAAAGGAAAATTATGGACCTCATGAAAAAGGAGGAGACAATGTGGTTCCAACGGGCTCGTACTAACTGGATCAGAGACGGAGATAAAAACACAACTTTTCTTCATAAAGTGGCAAATGGTTGAAAGCGGCAGAATACTATTGAGTGGATTCGTAATGAGGACGGACAGGCTGTGGATGACACTGATCAGATTACAAAAGTGTTGGGGTTTTTTTCCAAAATCTTTTTAAATCCACAACTAACCTTAGAATGGATAGGACCATTGATGCGATCGACACCAGAATTTCAAGTGAGCTCAACGACAACTTATGCGCCCCTTTTACTGAAATAGACATTACAGAGGCACTAGCACAGATGCATCCTTCCAAAGCCCCTGGTCCTGATGGTATGCCTGCTCTCTTTTATCAAACTTTTTGGCCTTTTGTGCGTAATGACATTATTTCTGTTACTCTTAGCATTTTGAATAATGGTGTTGACCCCTCACCCCTTAATATCACTCATATCGTTTTAATCCCCAAGAAAAAAATCTGGAGCTTTCAAGCAACTTTCGGCCTATTAGCTTGTGCAATGTAATTTTTAAAATAATTTTGAAAGCCATTGCTAATAGACTGAAAGCAATTCTCCCTCACATAATCCACTATAGTCAATCAACTTTTGTCCTTGGTCGTCTTATTATGGATAATGCTTTACTTGCTTTCGAGATATTCCATGCTATGAAAAATAATAATGCTGCTAATAGAGGAATTTTTGCCATGAAACTCGATATGAGCAAGGTTTACGATCGAGTTGAATGACCTTTTTTGGAACAAGTTATGTTGCATTTTGGTATGGGCGATACTTTTGTTTCCCTTATTATGAGATGCGTAAAACCTGTGTCTTATTCTGTTCTTTGTAATAGTATTCCTGGAGCCCCCTTCAATCCATCCCGAGGCATTCGCCAAGGCGATTCCCTTTCCCCCTATTTGTTTCTTTTTTTTTTGTGCGGGGCGTTCTCGGCGCTTATTCACGACGAACTTCTAGGGGGCCTTCATGGAGCTAGAATTTGCAAACGGGCCCCCTATCACTCACCTATTTTTTGCAGATGATAGTCTAATTTTTGGAAGGGCAAATTCGAGGGAGATTGATGAAGTTCACGGCATTATCTCATCTGACAGCGAAGCTTCGGGATAGTTAGTGAATTTTGATAAATCCGATATTAATTTTAGCAAGGGTGTTCAAAATGAGAGGGTTGTGGAGTTGGCTACACGTATCGGAGTCCGTTTAGTGGAGAAACAAATGGTATGTTTGGGACTGCCGGCTACTGTGGTTCAATCAAAAAACTAATCTTCCAGGGGCTCATTGACCGGGTTACGAAAAAGTTAAAAGATTGGAAGGCCCGCACACTTTTGGTTGCCGGCAAAATGGTTCTTATTAAAAGTGTAGCTCAAGCAATCCCGACTTACATCATGAGTTGTTTTCTGTTGCCCCAGGACATTTGTAATAAGATTAACTCCATTATTGCTAATTTCTGGTGGGGGCAAAAAAGTCACGAATATCGGATTCACTGGAAAACATGGCGCACTTTGTGCCTACAAAACAGGCTAGAGGTTTGGGATTTCGCGAGCTCTCATCTTTTAATAAAGCTATGCTTGCCAAGCAGAGATGGCGACTAATTCAGGATGACAACTCGCTTCTTGCTCGCACCCTAAAAGCACGGTATTTCCCGAATGGAACTTTTCTAACTGCCACATTTGGCTATAACCCCAATTTTACCTGGCGAAGCATTGTGGAGGGAAGAGAAGTCCTCCATAAAGGAATCCGTTGGGTTGTTGGCAATGGAACGGGCATCCGTATTTGGCATGATCCATGGATTGCTGAGAATATCAATTATAAGATTGCACAATTACCTGATGATGGCGTTGCTAACAGTCGAGTAAATGAGCTTATTGATTTGGAGACACACACAAGGGATGAAGACAGAGTGGTTGATTGGGTGGGCCAGGAGGAAGCTAGGAACATTTTACGAATACCGCTTCGTAATTTTTAGGGGGAGGATTGATTGGCCTGGCACTTCTCCAATAATGGCTTATACTCTGTAAAGTCAGGTTACCAGATTTCCGTCTCAATGACTCAGGCCGAACGTGACCATCCATCGCACTCGGGTGACCCGCTGAAGATTTGGAAGTGGATATGGAGCCTGAATGTTCCTCCAAAGGTACATGTTTTTCTATGGAAAGTTGCCAATGGAATTTTGCCTGTCAAAACGACATTAATTAGAAGAAGGATCGGGCTAAATCCATTATGCGTCTGTTGCGGGTTGGAAGAAGAGACGATTGAACATGCGCTTCGTGACTGTCATTGGAGCAATTTCTATTGGTGTGCGTCCCCCCCTCGCTTGAACCATCTTGCAAACATATCAAGTGCGCTTATAACAGACATGATAATGGCGATGATAGAGCTTGGAAATACAGAGGTGGAGGAATTTTTTTCGATGCTTTTGTGGACATTATGGCCCGCCCAAAATGCCTTAACTTTTCAAGGGAAGGAATTGTCACATGTTGACTACTTTTCGATGGCCTCTACATGCCTACACACTTATCAGGATGGGATGAGGCAACACCTTGACAAGTTACACAATCCATCGCCTAAACCAACGGCCTAGTGGAAAAAACTAAGGGAGGGGTGCTCAAAATTAATACTGATGCATCAGTGATCCAAATGGAGGGTACTGGGATTGGGGCTGTTGTATGGGACCATCATGGCTACATCCAGACAGTATTAGAGAAGAAATTCTCCCAAGAATTTGCAGTGGACATTGCAGAGGCGGTGGCATGTCAGGAGGCCCTGATACTAGCATCTACATTTTCTTTCCCAAGGGTTGTGGTGGAAACGGACTATTTTGAGCTTGCTAACGGTTTAAATCGTCGTTGTGCCGATCTCTCCTATTTTGGCAGTATAACGATGGATATCCGAGAGCTCTGCAAAAATTTCAAATCATGATCGTTCTCCTACATCCCCCGAGAAGCCAACAATTTAGCGCTTCATTTAGCTAGATTTGCTTTGTGTTCTTGTAATTCTGAATCTTATATTGGGGATGCTCCCCCACATGTTCAAAACATTGCTATTTCTAAGGCTTTAGCCTCCCTTTAGTGAATGAAATTCATTTTCCCCCTAAAAAAATACAATATATATATATATATATATATATATATATTAAAGAGACTATTTATAGAATAGTAACTCTTACTTTTCCCGCCCTTTTTTCACTTTCTAAAAACAATAATTATTTTTCGGATTTAACTAATAAAATTAGATTTATTATATATGGTAGTCAACTTTCTTTATATACATTATTTTCTGTGTGTGTACTGCATTAATTATATTTGTCTTCTTCTTTTTATTTTAAATTTTAATAATTTTTTCCGTTTTATATCCATTTTTGACGTATAATATATCTAATTAATCATCTTTTTACAGTCTTCAGTTTAACACCTATATTGCATATATAAAATAATAAAATAAACATAATAAATAAAAGAAAATATGTATAGTTTATATTCATGTATTTTGACTATCTATAAATATGTATAGTTTATATTTGAGCTTATCCCATTTCTTCATAATTATATAAAATTGAATTTAAGTTGATTGAATTCAATCAAAAAATATTTATTTTAATTGAAGAAAATATCTCAAAATATGTATCAAAATATTATTTATATATATTATATTTATACATACATATCATTATCTATAATTATATATATTCATGTAAGAAGAACAAATATTTTATTGAATATGAAATTATATTCATAATAATGTATATAGAAAACTACTTCTTATATTTATTAACATACTTTTCATGTTAATAGTTTTTTTTTTAATATTTATCAATGTATTTTGATATTCAACTTTTAATGTTGTACATATTGACTGTTAGATATGAAATTTTTTGTTTGATATTTTTATGATATATGTATATATATAAAAATAGAATAATTTTTATTTTTGAATATTTTATTTTCCCCTAAAATTATGTTGCTAAATATGAAACAATATTTTTGTTTAATTCCTTTAATAATTCTAACAATTATTTAACTTTTTAAACCCAAAAAAATGTTGGACTTTGAAATGACTTTATTCGTTGATTGTATTGAAAATATAATACATTAATATTTAGCATTGTGAAATTGTATTTGTTTTTCAAAATTTTGCTTTCTGTAGACGTTTGCTTGTCCTCAAGCAATTACAGACTCTAAAAAACAACAAGAATGAAGGAAACAAAAATTAAAGACAACTGACTCAAACGGATTAACTGCAAAACTTCACAACCAAACTCATTCGTCAAATTTCGTTTCACTATCAATCAAGCACGTATTTTCACAATGTGATCATGAAGGTGAAATGTTCATGCAAACCCCTTTTTCATTATCCAGATAGATCCACGCAATCAAGTGTTTTCAAAATGATCCACTTTTTGAATATGGATATGAGATGCTTACCGGACTCCATAGGCTTGTCTTTCACACTAATCTCCACTAATGTAGGCTAATGTAACACAAGGATCAATAGGACTTTTAAAGTTTGTAATGTGGGCTTAGGGTAAGGTAGGAAAATATAGGATTAAGTAGCTCAAATCACCCAAACACACAATTATCAATTTGAATCATCAATTAGCAACTACCTTTCACTTTTTGACATCCCCAATGTTTATGAACCTTCAATCCCGCTGATTTTTCTCAATCATTTTTTTTTTCTTTTTTTTTCGGAACCCCCAAACTTATTCTTTTGCGTACATGGGGTTTCATATTTTCTTTTCTCGGGCAACTTCATTCAATTAAATACACACCCTTCTCATCATATCCTCCTCAACTTCCAATATTTTTCTATACTTTGTGTGTATGAGTGATGGGTAATTAGGATATTCACATTTAGGCTCTGGGTATTAGATGGTTTGCCAAAGAAACGGGTTTATAAGGCTCAAAGGGGGACACTAGGGAAAATATAATACAAAGGTGGGCATTTTAAGCTCTGGCTTGTTCAAGGATGGCCTAAATCACTTCCTTAATGTTACTTCGCCTAGGATTCGCCTCGACTAGTGATCAGACAAGTTCTAGAATCCAGTGGGATCATAAAAGAAACACTCAATCGCATAACTCATCCCCGAATAATTCAACAGAGTTAAGCACATAGATGGAATTAATGGAAAGAAGAATAAATCACAGTTCAAACACATGCTCTTTTGACCGTTCGACTCATATTCAACAAATTCACTTAGTCATGCATTTTCACAGTTTTACAAATGACCCGACTCGATTCTAGACTATTTTTTCGTTTTTTTTTTGCTCAAGACTTGACTCAAAGAATAAAAAACGGACTGCACCCCCCCAAACTTAAAACGACATTGTCCTCAATGGAGAGGTGGGAAAAAGGACTTTCCTGGTAGTCGAGGAGCGAAGGCTCCTTAAGTCATGTGGTACTACTACGTGTAGGAGGTGTCTCGTATAAGCTCACTACGCATCCTGGTGCACAAGCTCGTGGGTGTTGTATGCCTCCGAGGTGTGGTCTTATTCTTCCCATTCGCCTTGGCCCGGGCCCTCTTTGGTTTCGCATCTTTGCAACCTAGCAAGGTAGACAAGAAAACAAAACTCGTGGAACCATGAAATTCGGTTATGGGTGAGAAATTGAAAATCAAAGCACATACATAATGCACCCAAGTAGAAAATATAGTGCCATGTCAAAAAGATAAGCATAGATATGCAAGATAGCACTAAACAATGTGAAATTGTTATTGGGGCATTTTATCAAACACCTCATGATCAACCAATCCACAAACAAGCCTAAGTCTAATATGATCAACCAATGGATAACTCAATACAATCCCAAAATTCAATACCAAGCTTAAGTCTAATATGATCAACCAATCCACAAACCACAAATCAACAACAATAATCCTAGCACTTCTACAATCCAAGCACACAACAAATCACAAGATGGGGAAAATGGGGTGGGGTTTGGAAGTTGCAAACTTACCAAAAATGAGTGAATGAGATGAAGATGGTGTGTGTGGTGTTATAATGCTCCTTCGTGAAGATGGAGTGAGATATGTGGGAGTTGCACAAATAAGAGGGGTGGGGTATGATGCAACTTACTACTCCTAAAAATGCAAAAAATATTCAGAAAAAACAAAAACAACTACTAAACCAAATTAAAACTAAGAAAGCAATAAAAGGGGCTTGGGTTGCCTCCCAAAAAGCGCTAAGTTTACAGTCTTCAGCCAGACTATGTCAGATTATCCTCAAGTTGGGGCTCCAATAGGCATGTTGTCCACATTGCCCTTAGAAATTTCCCAACCTCCAATGTCTTCAGTTATATTCCCAACCATCTGCTTACCATTATTTATGTCAGATTTTAGCTTGTTGGTTGGATGGATGGTGAATACAACTTTCTCTTGATTTACCCGCAATGTTAGCTCCCCTGTTTCTACATCGATCAAAGCCCGTGCTGTAGCTAAAAACGGCCGCCCAAAGATTATGGGTATTTTCTTCTCCTCGTTCGCGTCCAACACTACAAAATCCACAGGAAAAATAAATTTATTAATTCTTAACAATACGTCTTCAATGATTCCCCATGGATAGGCGATGGATCGATCAGCAAACTGCAAAGTGATTGTGGACGGCTTAACCTCCCCGAGCCCATACTTCGTCACATCAGCAAGAGATATCAGATTCACACTGGACCCAAGATCACAAAGTGGTTTCTCAAAGAAAACTCCTCCAATAGTATAAGGAATAGTGAAACTCCCTGGATCGTTCATTTTCTGAGGTAGTTTACTTTGGAATATTGCACTACACTCCTCTGTCAAATAGACAGTCTCAAAATTTTCCAACTTCATTTTCTTGGATTCCATTGGTTTCGCATAAATAGGTGATTCTACGGGGCCAGGCTGGATTTTTACTTCCTTTTTCACGTAAATTGCATTGCAGTGCTCTCTCGGATTAACCTCTGTGTCACTTGGGAACTTTCCCTTCTGCTGCAATGAATTCATGGTTGTAGCCAACTGACCCATTTGTGTCTCGATCGACCTAATATGTGTCTCCATTGTGCTCATCTTAGTATTCAGACCATCAATATGCGCTTCACTCCTATTCATTCGATTCCTGGTCTCTCCAATGAATGAGCCGAGCATCTCCTCAAGCGACTGCTTCTTTTCATCTCCGAGTGCATTGGAACTGGATGGGTTTGGATAACCCAGAGGTGGATTCAATACGTTCCTGTTGTTGCTATAAGAGAGATTCTCATGATTGCGAAGTCCCGAATGGTAGTGAGTTGGTAATGAATTACCTCTATTATTAAAATTCCGGTTATTCACATAATGGACTTGCTCGGCCTCGTGAGTGGCAGCTGCGTGAACGGCGGCGGGTGGGAGTGCGGCTTGCTGTGGTGTGTCGCCGGTATTCATGATTGCTAATTGCTTTGTCAGACTCGAGATTTGAGCTGCCAAAGTTGACATTGTATCCAAGAACACCAAGAACACGGCTTTGCCCCATTGTCCTCTCGGAGGGCCATTGATAGCTGTTTGTGGCCATTTTTTCAAGAAGAAGTAAGGCCTCAGTCGGTATTTTAGCCATCAATGTACCTCCTGATGCCGCATCTAGTATCGTCCTCGTATGCCCATTCAACCCATTGTAAAAATATTGAACTCTCAGCCAGTCTGCATAGCCATGCTGTGGGCATCTCCGCAACAGATCTTTAAACCGCTCCCAAGCTTCGTATAACGGCTCAAAATCAATCGGTTGGAACTGGGCTATCTCGCTCTTCAATTGGAGTGTCTTGCTAGGAGAGAAAAATTTTGCTAAGAATTTTTGAGTCAGATCATCTTAGCTCGTAATACTCCTAGGGGCGAACGTCTGTAACCACTGCCTGGCCTTATCCCGGAGTGAAAACGGGAAAAGCCTCAATCTAATGGCCTCATCAGTCACACCATTCATCTTGATGGTGTCGCAAATTTCCAAGAATGTGGCCAGATGTGTATTCGGATCATCCACTGGACTCCCCCCAAACTGATTCTGCTGAACCATGCTTATGAGGCCCGGTTTCAATTAAAAATTATTCGCATTTATGGGGGTCGCGCACAATTAGGAGTAGTTACGTTCACGGTCGGCAGAAAGTAATCCCAGATTGCCCTTTCTGGTGCCTCAGGCTGTGGTGGCACATTCACGACCCAATTTATGTTGTTCTCATCTTCCCCGCCTTCTGCCATTACTCGATTCTCTGCTCGCTTTGCTGCTCGGATTGCTCGAAGTGTCCTTTCAATCTCTAGATCAAAAAGAAGCAAATTAATATCTTTGGAATCTCGCATAAACACACAAGTCAAATGAGAAAAACGAAATTATAATTCCTAAACTAGTCTAGATTAGGATTAAGACTACTTGGTAATAGTATTAGTTTAAAATAGGATAAAACAATCCCCGGCAACGGCGCCAAAAACTTGATCGCGAAAATCTTACCGCAAGCGTACGATGTCAAGTTTTAGTATAGGTTTTGAAAATAGGGTTATCGTCTCCACAAGGATTGTTATCGAATTTTATACTAAGTACTATAATTAAAATAGCTTAACTCTATCTAGAAATCGAAAAGAGATGAAGATTTATTAAACAAAAACATAAACTAAAAATAAGCAAATAACTGGTTCAGACAATTAATCAAACACTTGAGAAATGAATTCTAGAGGGTTGATTTCACCTAGTTATCCTCTATGTTTTCAATCCAGTTTATTAATCTCAAGTTATTAATCTATAAGCCAATATTCCTACCGTTTATCACTTCCTCTCTCGAGTGCCAAGTGATTCTAGGTTCCAATTTCTGATTTCGATATCTCTATAAAAATCATAAATTAAACCCTAATGCGCTCAATGAATATTCTATCACAGGCTTCAAAAGATTCATAAATCTCTCGATTCTATGAAACCCTAGGTTGTGCTATTCTATGGCCAGGCGTTCAATTACCTCTCTCGAGCGTCAAATCAAACACGCCAAACAATCAAATTATTGATCAGATAATCCAGATGCAATCAAATCAAATAGCACAAATAGATTAAATAACATGCGAATTTCATAAACTGGAAATCAAAACATGGGTTTAGCTCATATTGGATGTACAAAAACTCATGAAGAAATAATTATACATCTCAAGAAATCGACAAAGAAAAACAAAGAAAGAATTGAGGAGAAAAGAGAAGGAATTCTCTCTGTGTCCAGACGAGAAGTGCCTCTAATTGCCGTCCCGAACCCTAGCTCTGAGTCTCTTGCCTTGCGTTGTGCTCAAAATAATGTCCGACCCCTTGTTTGTGCGTCTCCGTGGTGTATTTATAGGCTCGAAACCCTCGAAAATCCATCAAAAAGGCCCAAAATATAACTCGCGCACGTTCAGGCCCATACGCGCGTTGCGGCCCTTGAAACGCTGCTGCCGCTTTGCTGGGCCGCACGTAGTCGTTCTCTGCGCGCCTTCATCGCGCGGCAATGCTCGCGCATCGCTTTATACTGCTATCTGCGGCTGGCTGCAGCCGCACCCCCTCGCCGATCCCGTCTGTGCGTTGGCCTGCTGCTATATGTCCTTCATCGCGCGCTGCAGCGCGCACGGTATGGCGTTGTAGCGCGCCCCGCTCTGTCTCACTCCCTGTTGCTATCGTCCGGGCGCTGCAGCCCTTGCACAGCGCCCACCCACATCAGGCTCTTTGTCTTATTTTCGACCCCAAGGGCTGCGGGGGGGTTTTAGCGCTAACGCGGCGATCTCGCTCAATATTTTTCCATTTTTCCACTTCTAAAATGCGATCTTCACCGTCCAAATACGTTTTTCATTGTTTTTACCCAATTTCGGCTTCCAAGATTAGTCCCGACTCTCAAACGACAACTAATTACATGAATTTGACTCAAATGATACTAAAATACCCGAAAATAACGCAAAATCCTCATCTAGAATACTCAATACGTTGGTATAAAACCAACTTAACAATAAATATATTCAATAAATTCACAAAATTTACTATCAACCAAATTTATTGTCCTTAAAGAGGGTTTTTAATATAATAATTTATTTTTATATTGTTAACTTTATGATTTATAATCAAATTAATTAAATTTATATTTTAATTATTCATTGAAATTCTGAAAAATTTGCAATCACTAAAAATTATTTTTGTACAAATATAATTCGTGCATCACCCATCCTGAAAAATACCAAATATGAGAACTCCAATATAACATAATAAATCAAAAATCCAAATAGTACGATACAAATCTCCACAACTAAATTTTAAAAAAATTAAAAATTAACTTAACAACATGAATAAATTAAATACATGGTAAAATAGGCAAAAATGAAAAATATCTCCAAAAAATAAATCTAATGAAAACAATAATATTGCCAAAACTATGTTTTGTTGACTACTATTTCATTAATTATTGTACTTAATTCTCCTATTATCTTATATACACGTGTTAACTTTCATTTATTTTATAATGAGCTTTTACAAAAAAAATTGCCACCAATTTACACATACAAACAACTTTGGAAAATAAATTTTTATCCGGATTTACTACTATAACCTTGAAAAAAAGTGACACCAATTTTCACACTTATTAAAAATCTAGACATGAGTAAAATGAAATAGGCGATGTAGGTGCACCTGTGCGGTTCTATGACAAATCACTTTTCGATGATAGAACACAAATACACAACCTTGACTGTATTATTTATAAGTATGAAGTGTGATACTTTTTTCTTTTTTGACATTATCAATAAAAAATTATATAATATTTCATGTCTATTGTTTGATACTATATCAAAGTTAATATAATTTAGGAGATATAATTCATAAAACTATTAGAAAAATGCGCATGTCGCAATACAAAACAGAGGCCTCACAAATATATACACGTACATCGCACAGGTTAAACAATAGTTATAAAATAAAGATTGAAACAATTCACACAAGAAGTTATGTACTAGTTAGTATAGAGAATAACCTTTAAATTTACGTGGTTTGAATTTGTGTCACATTGCTCAAATTTTGGAGTTTATACATATGGATTCACCCCTTAAATGCACGAACTCTATATTTAAGAGGCCTCTACAATAACATGTGCATTTTCCTAAGAGTAAGTCTTGTGTGAGACCGTCTCACGATTTAAAATCATGAGATAGATCTAACCCATTTCTGAATCATAGCAAGCTAGACCCAAAAATGGATTACAGGATTAGTATACATGGGCCGGTTTAGGATCCGTCTCATGAAAATAAGTTCGTGAGACCATCTCACATGAGTTTTTGTCTTTTCCTAATAGTTCTATGAACTCATTCTCCCTATATTGTAATATATTTTAAAAAAGAATCAAGCAATAGATAAAAAATACAATTTAGTTTTTTTGATTGATGAAGTCAAAAAAGAAAAAAAACACCATACCTTATAATCATGAAAAATACACTCAAGACTATGTATTTGTGTTCGATCTTTGAAAGTTATTTTTTCATAAACCCGCACAAGACGCAACTTTCATCGCCATTGCATATTAGTCATGTTTAGACCTTAATAAGTGTGAAGATTACAACTTTAAAAGTTAAATATCAAAATACTTTGATAACTATAAGAAATAATAAATATAAAAATTAGTCTTCTATACATAAAAACTATTACAAATATAATTTTATATTAAATAGAAAATTTAATTTCTTCGTACATTACTATAAATAATGTTACATATAGATATATGTAATATATAAAATATTTTGAGATGTTTTCTTCAATTTTAATAATTATTTTTAATTGAATTTAGTCGAATTAATATAATTATATATTTAAGAAGAAATGGGCTGTACACAAATGTTAAGTTGGTTTTATACCATTGATATGACTTGGGCTTCCTAGACTAGAGTTTTGTGTTGTTTTTTAGTACTTTGAGTCGTTTTTTATATACTTTATAGGATAGTTGTTTATATTCGTTGTTTCGAGTCATGTTGAGGGCCAATTATATTGAATCTAGAGTCATAGTAATGAGACGTGTGTCAGAAGAAGCATGAACAATCAAACAACAGGGGGATTGACTTCAAGAAACATCCAAATGCGTTAGGAATTCTCAGCACTGGCACGGTTTAGTATTCCGACCATAACATTCTCTAGAATATTGATATTAAACTGATTCAAGATACTACAGAAATCTAAGAGAAAGATCTACAACATTTGTGAAGATCACACAAGCTGCAGCGTGGGGGTTAAAAATTGGGCAGCGAAGACAGTGGAAAGCGCTGTAGCGCCTCTGTTAGAGATGTTAAACGGGCCGCGACCCGTTAGCCTGGACCATTTAAATCAGGAAAAAAGAGGGCCAGGGCCGAATTATTTTGACCCGTTTAAATCCGGGCCTTTTTTGGCCCGGACTGTTTAGCCCGAGGCCTGTTAGGGCTAGCCCGCTAATTGTGTTTTTTTGAACAATAAATATAATTCTAATATTATAAATCTATTTTATTACATATTACCTATTACTAAATATATTTTTTCAAGCTCACCTCTCTTCATCTTTAATAGGTTTAAATATATAATTCTTAAAACTATGACTTATAATCATATGAATATTTTTTTAAAAGGTATTAATTTTTTTTTCATTTTATATAAGTATATATTATATAATGCTATCTTTTATTATTATAGTTTCATTTTTAGATGTAAGGCCCCAAAATTTTTATTTGTCTAATTGTAATGATCCGGATATTGTATCGTGTGACTAAGTGTCACAATTTGATGTTAATAAAATATAGTTTCATTTATTTTATTCTTAGTATCTATATATTAATGTTATTTTACTTCCCTAACTCACTAATTGCTAATTCTAACTATCCCTAATGATATATTATTAACTTAACTTAGCCCTAATGATATATTATTAACTTAACTTATGTTATATGATTTAATTAACTAACTATAGGATCGTGACTTATCACTAGAATTGACATAAGGTGATTGACATATATAGGAAGAATAGAATATAAGACTTTAATGAGAGGGATTTTATGTGATAAAAAGAATAATATATCACTAAAATACAAAAAAAAAAGAAAAAGAAAAATGGGATTGGGAGCATTGTAGGGGGCGGTCATTAAGGGCTTGGGAAGTAGCAATTTTGTCCTCTTCCTTTTGTCCTTTTCCTAGCATGCTAATCCCTCCCAAATCCAAGACAAGCCAACCCCAAACCCATGCACCCTTCCATTGCCCAAGACTTGAGCCCCCATTTTTGCATGCTCAAGAAAAAAATAATGATGGCTATGCAGGACGGCCATATGGAGGGGAAATAAGGAGAAGACTTATCATTTTTCTTGCCTTACACTTTGCACACAAAACTCTCTCTAAAACACAATCCATTTCCTCCTACACCTAAATTTCGAAAATTTGGAGTCCTAAGGTAAGAAATTCTCCAACTCCTCATCCTCAAAACCAAACTTAGTACACTACTTTAGCTTAAAGAAATTTTGACTTGTAGGATTGAAGAAGTGGGTCTGATTTTGGGAAGACTCATAGGCTTAAAGTTGAAGATTTTGAAGTACTAAGGTTAAGGTAAGATTGTCCCAAGAATACTCTTGTTATTCTTTCTTTTATTCTTCCATTTTTCTTCAACTTTTGACACCCTAAATCGCCACATAGGGGCTGTTCTAAGAGTCTTGAAGGGACCTAGAGGAGACTTACAAAAGCTAGAAGCAATCTTTAACAAGCACAAAGAAGAGGTGGGTGAACTTTTCAAACTCATGATATTTTTTTATGCATAAAATAGCATGAAAATTATGAGTCTGAGTTTCACCGCTTGTCCAAATACGCTCTTGGATCCATAACTACTGAGGCCGACAAATTATACAAGTTTACCCAGGGATTGCGGTTGGAACTGCAGAAACAGTTGCTGACTATTGAGATGGACACCTACTCGACTGCGGTCAGGGCAACTTCCCAAGTGGAGACGGGGCTGAGCCGGATTGGCCAGCTCCAGCAGGGCAGAGTATTAGGCTCGAAGAGGCCAGTAGCTGGGAGGACATCTGGGCCACCTATGAAGTTCTAGAAAGGTGAAACCGGAGGGGCTAACAAGGGAAAACAGCCCGCGCAGGGCCAGACATGCTCTCACTGCAACAGGCCGGGACACTTGCTAGACCACTGCTGGCGTAAACAAGGAAAACGCCTCCGCTACGGTAGTGCTCAGCATAAGGTCTGAGAGTGCCCATTGTATACGGCCCTGGCTAACAAACCAACACCACCTCAGAAGCTGGGAAATAACAACTGAGCTGGGGTGCCTACCCGTGTCTTTACTATGGTCGGGCAAGAGGGCCCGAACGCAACCGACGTGCTGGAAGGTACGATCTTGATATTTGATCACCGCGCTAAGGCCCTATTTGACCCCGACTCATCGCACACTTTTGTTGCACCACATTTTGCATCTAAACTGCATTCATTCATAGAATGCATGCCTATTTGTTTAGAGGTATCGGCTCCTGTGGGTGCGAGCCAGATAACTGATGCTATATATAATGCATGCGAGATTAAGATTGATGATGCATGTTTTCCTGCTAACTTAGTGCTACTGCCTATATCGAAAGACGATGTTATTATGGGAATGGACTGGTTAGTCGAACACTTTGCACAAATGGACTGTCATAATAAAACTATTAAGCTATGTAAGCCTAGGAAACCCATAGGCGAGCTATCGGGTAGTACCAATAGTATCGGAATACCCAGATGTATTTCCGCAAGAACTCACTGCGTTGCCCCTAGATAGGGATATACTACAAGAAATCACACATTTTATGATGAAAGTTTTCGTGACGCACAACTATTTGTCATCATTTGTTAATTAAAAGTGACAACTTTTATTTTTGTCATTGTAAAGTTCACTATTACGACACCATTTAATTTCGTCACTATTGGTATTAGATGTCGTCACTAAATTGCCTATTTCATAACGATTAACTGAAACTCGTCACTATATTTCATAGAGGGTGGAATTTTACAACAAAATTTTGGAGGAAAATTTTTCGATGACGAATTAGTGATAATTGGTGATGAAAATTTGTGTCACGAATGATTTCTTTTAATGACAACATCAAAATTTGTCATTTTTCACTCGAACAAAATGGTAACACTCTTATTTCGTCAACAAAGACATATTTTATGACGATTTGTTTGCAATGCATAAAGATTTGTCATTATTTGTTAATTAACAATGACGAAAGTTATTTATGTCATTTTAAAATACTCTTTTATGACACCATTTATTTTTGTCACTATCAACATCACATTCGTCACTAATTCACATATTTCACGAGAATTAATTGAATTGTGTCATAGTTATTTGTAAAAGGTCGGAATCCGCACCAAAATTTCCACGCACAACTATTTGTCATAATTTGTTAAGTCATAGTGACGAAATATATTTCTGTCATTGAAAAATATATTTTTATGATATAAATGCGTCGTCTTAAATATTTATATTTAGTGACAATACAAACAAATTCGCCAATAAGAAAATTTATAGAAGATATAAATATATAATTCATGGCAACTATATTGTCATGTTTGATAAATCGATATGATGAGATATTAATTCACCAATGAACTTATTCGATTAGCTACAAACATATTTCGTCTTGAGTAGGTTGGCATAGTACTTCGAATTCGTAAAACAAATTGGATGCAAAATTTAATATTCAAAATTTTCGAGGCGAATATTTAAAGGTATAAAATATTACAATTTTACACAATTTAATTTCACAAACATCAACTTTATATGAGAAAAAATTTCAACAAGAATTAGTTGCAATAAAAAAAGATTTCCAATTACAATTGAATTAGGGACCATGTCAAGTAAAGAGAAACCTTCCCCACTTAGTGTCAGCATCATATCAATTCTTGATGATTCCATTTTTCTCCAAAGAAAGGTAATCCAAACTTGCAAGTCCACAACTAGTAAAAGAAATACGGGGTAGAAGAATGTCGGACTGCCCTAAGGAGAAAGAGCCTGAACATCTACTGCTACAATAATATTGTGATTTCCATAAATATTAATGGACAAAGTGAGAGCTAAAACTATATGCAGGCAGCAGATAAGCTGGAACAATTACACCAAAAATGGCTTATAAGCAATCGTTAAGCATGAAAATTATCCGGTTACCCTTATATAAGAGATTTTTTCATTGAAACTAATGTGGTTCCATCTCTTTACTGTTTCACAATAGCATAATGTTTAAAACACTCACAATATCCTGTAAACTGCAGTATTGGCTAAACGAACATTCTACAATCATTAAAACAAGTTCTCTTGTACATAACTCATGGTACGGTTTTATCTACCAAAGACTGTATAATCAACTAGTTGAAGTCATGCTCGGTATCCAGTCACGAATCTTTGAATTCCAGCGAAATCAGATATAATATTAACACCATAGAAGCTTCCTTTCACCTTAGTATGCATATAATCCACAAGAAATTTGCTCTGTTTTTCACCATTTGTCTCAAATGCGAAAAATCCACCAGGTTTTAACATTGAAGCAGCTCTATTGCAGAGGTGGATAATATCATTCATGCCATTTGCTCCCCCATCCAGCACCAGTCTTGGTTCATGTTTAGAAACTTCAGCTTGTAGCCCATCAATATCTTCACTGGGGATATATGGTGGATTACTAACAAATCCACTGAGTTCCCCTTGGACACCCTTCAGAGGATCAAACCAAGATCCAAGCCTCACCGCAATTCTGTTTTGCAAATTATACCTCTCAACATTATATGATGCAACGGCAACAACAACAGGACTCAAATCCATAGCAAATACTCTTCCATATCCCAGGCCCAATATCTGGGCAACCCCAATAGCAAGTGCCCCACTTCCAGTCCCTAAATCAGCCCACAAACCATTTTTCAATTCTTCATTTCCCTTCACAGCATCATCAACCAAATCGAGAATCATCTTAGTTTCGGGCCTGGGTACCAAAACCCCTTCTTCAACACTCAATATTAAATCCCTCCAGTGCTCACAGCCCACCACATACTGAAACGACCTTCTTTCCTCAATCCTCTACTTCCACAACTTGTACAGGTCGTCCAAACACGCCCTTATCGACAACGAAGTGTCATCGTCGTAATTGTTCCTAGAATTCTGGCGCAAAAGAATCCCCTTGTATAAGAGATTAAATACCACCAGTTTACTATGTATATGCTAAGGACTCAGACATTTGCTCAAATTGTACATAACTTGTCACTAGCATCCCCAAAGTTTAAATTATGGCTGCACTCACCCTTGTGTAGCAAATTGCTCCCGATTATATAATATCAGAAGTACTTCATATACATCACCAAACTTCTCTCCAAATGCCAAAGGTGGAATTGGTAAAGTGTTAGGTTTACATTCTGATCCTCTGCCAAGCTTATTCACTGCATAATCCTGAACATCGAGGAAAAAGAAAATGAAAATAAGATCTCAACCCGTGAAATTTCTTATCATACTCAGACCCAGCCCTTAATTTAGTGAAAATAAATACATAAGAGCACGGCATACCGAGTGAAGGAATAAAAAGAGAACTAGTTATACGATTCATGACCATCGGGTGTGTTCCAAACATAATTCCTAGACATAAATATATATAAGCTGCCTTCTGCTATTCAGCATTTTGATGGCCCTATGTATGTCAGTAAGATGAGCAGCCAATTGAGTTGCAGCTGAACCCCCATCATCAGATGGTTTAAGATGGGCGACATGGTCAGCTGAACCCCCCGAGTGTAGTGATCGGAGATGTTGACAATGACGAGTGGGTGGAGCTTGAATGTATCTTTTAGCATTCACTGTAATAACACTCCACACATGAATTAAGAGTACTGAACAAATAAATTCTTTGAGGATATATACAAAACAGTTAACTAATAATTGGCGAGAAATCCTCCTAGTAACTTGCAACCAACACTTGGTTATAAGAATGATCATTACTCTACTTATGCCCCAAATTTAGGAGTCATTTTTTTTCTAACTCCAATTTTTAAGTGATAAGTGCTTCCCTTGCTAATAAAAAATTGGCGTGCACTATTTAGCAAATGTCTCCCCAACATCACATATATCAAGCATTTCAGGAAGCTAAAAAATATCTAAAAAGTCGATATAGATGCCAGCGTGTCAAAATGGATAAGACCATCCTAATGGAAAGCACAATAGACCACATAATTTTGATGATCAAACAATTGCTGTTGTTAAATATTAAATACTATGTATTGAGTAGAAATGCAGTATAAAGAGGGACAACTAATGTGTTTTAAACTCTGAAATTCAATCGGATCAACAACATTCAGATGAAACACAAATTGCAGATCATGTATCTTTTAGCATTCACTGAATTAACACTCCACACTCAGGGCAGCCGACTTATGTAAACAAAACAAATTAAGGAAGCAAAAGAGTATCTATCTCCCATAATGAAAACCATACACATGAAAATCGTTATCGTAGAAAAACAGAATCGAAGAGAGTTAGGAGAAAAAACTTGAAACCCCGACATCATATCCAAAAATGATTCCACCAGAAGCTGCAATCATGCATGAAAGCTGAAATTCTTCAGAAATCTTTGATTGAAATAAAATAATTACTAATTTAAAGTGTACATCTTAAAACAAAAGCAAAAGGGCAAACCAAATACCCTCTAAATATAATTGGGCTAAACAGGAAAGGGTAATAATTGAGCAGTATTACAACAGACCAAGGGGAAATGGTTTCTATAGGCAACCTCTTCGACAGGAAAGGGCATACTCCAACCAACAAGGATTCAGAAACGAACAAAACTCATCAGAATGAGTCGCTACTTTGAAGCTGAGGGAGAATAGAAGAATGTTTTTGGAAGAGTAATTTTGGAATATCATAGTTTTTCCTCATTATAATTTTGTTTAGCTTTGATTTTCAAAATTTAAGGAAGCAAATCAATTAAAAAAAACAACAGACTAAGCATCAGTTAATATCAAAATCAAAAAAGGAAAATTTGCAAAACCTTATCTTCTAAATTACACTTAACTTTTCACAGCTAATTCCAACTTACAACTCAATAATTGGTTTACCATTAAATAAATCTTATACAAATTCCATTAACTGAAAAATCAATCCCAAAAAAAAAAAATCACCAATTTCAATTTACAAAACCCTACTAATAGGAGTAGGAATACCAATTTTATACACAAAGCTTCTACAAATACCTAGTTAGTAACTGATTAAAGACCAATTGAGCTTAGTTTGAAAGAAATAGATATAAAAAATTAAAATATACCTGATGAAGAGGGAAGATCGCCGCGTGAGAAAGAGGGCCGGATGAAGAGGGACGACCGCCGCCGGAGCCGGACTGTGCCGCTGTGCCTCTGAGGGAGAGAGACGAGAGTCGAGATGGAGAGAAGCAGAAGTTGTTCGCAGAATCACTTTTTTTTTGGGTTGAGAGTTATAGTCTCAGTTTTTTGCTCTGTTTTTTGTTTCTTTTTTTTCACCTAATTTTCTGTTTGCAGAATCTACATATATCTTGTACTTTATTTTAGAACAAAAGGCACATATATCACCTTACCTAAGAAAAAAGATAAATGACAACATTAGTTTTTATTGAAAATAATGAAAACTATTTGCAGTTTCTCACACGATTCTTGTCAATAAATTTTGGTGAAATGTTATGTATACATACTTGGGCTCGATTATCAAAATATATTAAATTTTTAACTAAACTAATATTTCGGTTATTCAGTTCGGTTCGGATAACCGAAATTTTCGAGGGGAACCAATCCGAATAACCGAAATATTAAAAAGTAAAAACAAAAAATCGAACTGCATTTTTCGGTTTCGGTTCGGTTCGGCCGGTTAACCGAACTGTGCACATCCATAGTCCACTGAATTAACAGAAAGAACCTCTTTCATGAATTGTATGGATGTATTCCATCAAATTCACATAATTTAATTTGTATGAGACCATTACACGGTATGACGAATGATAGTGATACTTTTTAATCAAAAATAATAATTTTCCGTGAAGAATAATTTCAATGAAATTTACAATATATATTTGTATGTACTAAATACCAAGTTTACTAAAATAAATAATTAAATTATTATATTATTCAAATTAGTGTAAAAATTGTTCAAAAGTTATAATTAGTTGCAATTTGATTATTATATTAAATAATAAAATAAGAATAATAGTTATATGTATATCTGTTATAATTAATATTAAATATTAATTAGCTTTAATTTATGTTATAATCATTAACTTGATTAACATAATACACTATAAATTATCAATTCGACTGATGAGGCAGAAAATCGTGCAGCTCACTCCAAGTTGAGGTACTCCGAATTAGGGTATCCGACTTAGAGCACCTCCAACCGTCCCCCAAATGAGGGTAGACGCCAATTGAAGGGAAAAACCTTCTCAAACCCTACGCTATTTCCCACTCCAAAATGGGGTGAGTGAACATTGTACCCCTTAATGTAGAGGGTCACTGTTCACACCTCTATATTTTTTTTTTTGATATCTTTTAAATATCATGTTTTGTCCTTTTCTCTTAAATTATGTATAAATGTTTTGTATCTCCATCAATTTGTTAAAATGATTTTAAAGTTAATGTTGTAATTTTTTTTTCTGTTTATTAAGATTTTATTGTGAATTGTTATATTTATAGTCAATTTATTATACATATATATAAATATATATTAGAATTTATATATTACAAAAGGATTTATAAAGTAATATTACTTAAAATACATATCATACAAATATATTATACTTTATTTTATTAAGCATAACTATATATATATATTAAATTACTATTTGATAAAAGTATTTAATTTCAATATAACAAAGAATCAAAGTGGAATATTCCAATTTGGAGTAAAATTTAGAGTGGACTGTTGGAGATTAATGTTGAGTTCCTCCAAAATTTGCTCTAAAATAGTGTAAAACTCACACTATTTTAGAGGAAACATTTGGAGATGCTCTTAGGTCTAATGATTAATCCATATGTAGGAAACTGGCTTGAAAAACGCAAATGGGTTAGAAGCGCCCCAGGGGTTGAGAGGAAGCCTCTACGATGCTTAAATCAATAAATTATAGAATTCAACAGTTAAAAGGTACTTAATGAATAATAATTAGGGACTGACTATTTCTACCAGGGACGGTGAGTCACACATGCCTAGTGTAATTAGTTGGACCTCATGGGTCTTTTCTATTGACTTGGCTCAATTGACAATTTTTATGGGCTAATAATTAATTAAAATAAATTAAACAGATAACAACTAATTATCAAGCCTATTCACGAGCTTTATTAAACGAACTTGAACGAGCTTTGATTGAGTGGAGCTCTAAGAGTGTGCATTTCAATAAAAATACAGCCGGCGTGCAAAAATTAAACATTGAAATATCATACAAAATATATGTTTTTCACTTCACTTGATTTGCATTATTAATGTATATATATCTCAATTGTCAACTATAAGTATTTTCAAAATAATTATAAAGTTAGAATAAATATTTCTAGAGTAATAAATTATTTTAATTTTTTTTTCTTAAATAATTTGCTTTGCAAAATTATAGATACATTATACTATTATAATATGCCCCATGAGCCACATGAGGTGGACTTAAATATTCATAAGATTGGCTCATGAGGTGCATGATGTGGACTTTAGCATTACAAAATTCACAAAAGTACAAAAGAAGATCACATGTGTAATATCATGATTTGTGTATAAATATATGGAAATGAAATGAGATGAATACACAACTTTCATTTGCAAAATACAATTATCTTACTTTCTTACTTTTACATAATATCATATAATTAGATATAAAGTATACGTATTACAAAATATTAGATATAAAATATATATCATTTACAACACGTTATCAGCACGAGTTATTGCTCGAAAAAAGGTTTGTGTATTTCAAGTTTGAATTTCTATGTACTAATTTATTGTATTTCTTTTGTAGAAAAATGGCTGGTATCGAAAAACAAAAATTCCAGATCCTTGATACCACTGGTGATAACTATTTATCATGGTGTCTGAATGTTAAATTGCATCTCCAGGGTTTAGATCTGGCTGAAACATTGAAGCCTATAAAAATCGAAGAGGCCGTTGTAAAAGATGAGGCGAACGCAATGATATTTATTCGCCATCATCTATCTGATGATTTAAAAAATGAATATATACAAATTGAAAGGCCTTCTGAGCTATGGCAAAAGCTCAAAGAAAGGTTTGATCACACCAGAACGGTGATACTCCCACAAGCATAATATGATTGGCAACATCTAAGGTTGCAGGACTTTAAGTCCGTTGCCGACTATAATTCGGCATTATTCAAAATTGAGTCCCGACTGGCTCTTTGCGGGACAAAATTATCTGAGTATGATAAATTGGAGAAAACATTTTCCACCATGCATAAATCGAATATTGTGCTCCAACAACAATACATGCAACGACAATTTAAAACATATTCTGAATTAATCTTGGTTCTTCTCACGGCAGAGAAAACCAATGAATTGCTGTTGAAAAATCACGATTTGCGACCTTCAGGGTCTAGTGCAGTGCCTGAAGCACATGCTAACTCCGGAAGAGGAGGGGGCCGATTTAGAGGCCGTGAATATAAACCCGGGCGTGGTGGTTACAAGGGTCGTGGCCGTGGCGGGCCACATCAAAATACTCATAGATATGACCGTGGTGGTCGTAATTACTATAATCGGGATAATTATCATTATTCCCGCCAAAATGATTATACGGTCAAACACGGGCATCCAAATCAGCAAAATCGTGATAAGGGAAAAATGCCAATGGAACGAACTGGTGGTGATCTTTGCAATAGATGTGAGATGACAGGGCATTGGGCCAAAACATGTCGAACTGCCCAACACCTGGTAAACCTATACCAGGAATCAAAGAAAAATAAAGGCAAAAATGTTCAAACACATGCCACTGAGGCAGTTGAGCCACCTACTACCAATGAGGCCTACACATCTGAAATTATACGCGATCAAAATCCTGCCCAGGACTGGAAACCACTTGATATATCTGATTTTCTTGAGAATCATGAGGCACAAGGTACCGACTGGATAGATTAGAAAATAGACTTAATGTTTGTATGTTATTTTCTCTCGGATGATATATTCCCGAGATTAAGTTTTTTGTACCATGTTTGTACTTATCCCGGATGATACATTTCTGGTTTTAAGCTTTTAGTATGAAATAATAAATCTATTCGTGTTTAATATTTCGATCATAAAATATCAGTAAATTTCTACCAAATCATTCAAAAATTTACATTCAAATTTTTCACATTAATTTCTCTCCTCCAACGGCTACATTAAACGGCTATGAAAAGTAACTTTTATCTATAAATATACCAACATTTCATTCAACAAATTCACACATACTCTCTCATCTTTCTAAAAATTCTCATCTCTTTTATTCCGAAAAAAAGGGGAAGAATTAGAAAAAAAAATGGTTAACTTAGTCGTGGCATATCTCATCACAATAGTCTTCTTGTACACTATCCTAGTTTTTGTTGGAGAATACCCGCCAGAGTATTTTTGGCTTTTAGTTAATTTTCTTGTCTTCATGATTTACCCCCTGTTAGCATGGGCAATTATTTTTAACATGTAATAGCTGGAAGATTATGTACGCCTATGTTATCAAATAAAATCGTTTATGTTTAAACTTCTGTTGTGCATAAATATTGTTATTTAATTGATTTACATTTCAATAAAAGAATTTTTTTTGATAATTATATAATATTAATTTAATAATAATTCAAACAGGTACACATGGGAAACACCGAGAAAAGAGACTATTGTCTACTTGATAGTGCAACAACGCACTCAATATTAACAAATAAAGTATATTTCTCGAGTGTGAAATTGTGCAAAGCACAAATTACAACTATATCTGGTCCCGTTGAGATTATTGATGGCTCCGAGAATGCAACTGTGGTGTTGCCTAATGGTACAATCTTGCATATTGAAAACGCATTGTTATCGAGTAGATCAAAAAGAAATCTACTGAGTTTTAAAGATGTGCGTGATAATGGTTATCACTTGGAGACACTAAATGAAAACAATAAAGAGTGTCTATGTATCACATCCTATAAAATGGGAAAAAGAATTGCCCATGAGAAATTTCAAGCAACGGCTTCTGGATTGTATTGTGTCCAAATCAAAGCTTTTGAATCCTACGCCACCATGCCTTGGAAGCTGGTGAATCCTGATATATTTGGGTTATGGCATGATCGCCTTGGACACCCAGGAACAACTATGATGCGTAGGATTGTTGAACACATTAATGGACATCCATTGAAAAGCACGAAAATGCTAATGTCCAAGGATTATTTTTGTGAATCGTGTTCACAAGGAAAATTTATTACTAAACTTTCCATGGAAAAGGTTGGTTATGAATCACCGTCATTTTTACAACGTATTCATGGTGACATTTGTGGACCAATACATCCTGCAAGTGGACCATTTAGATATTTCATGGTCTTAATAGATGCATCGTGTAGATGGTCACATGTATGTCTATTATCTACTAGAAATGTTGCATTTGCTCGATTATTAGCGCAAATTATTAAACTCCGAGCACATTTTCCTGATTATCCCATCAAGAATATAAGGATGGATAATGCCGGAAAATTTACATCAAAAAGTTTTGATGAATACTGCACAACACTGGGAATTAATGTTGAGCACCCAGTAGCACATGTTCATACTCAAAATGGATTGGCAGAATCCCTGATTAAACGAGTTCAAATCATTGCTCGTACATTATTAATGAGATCAAAGCTCACCAAAGCGGCATGGGGTCATGCAAAGATTACATGCATCGCACTTATTAGATTACGCCCCACTGCTTATCATATTCACTCCCCAATGCAATTAACTCTTGGTTTTGAGCCAAATATTTCGCACCTACGCACGTTCGGGTGTGCTGTCCATGTGCCTATTCCACCTCCTCAAAGGACAAAAATGGGTCCACAACGTAGATTAGGTATTTACGTTGGATTTAATTCCCAATTATTCGGTATTTAGAACCAATGACGGAGATTTATTTACCGCTAGATTTGCGGATTGTCACTTTGATGAGACAACATTCCCATCAATGGGAAGGGATAAAGATATTTTAGATAAACAAAAACCGGTTGAGAGTATCTCCTGGAATGAACAAAGCTTATCCCATTTAGATCCACGTCTTCTCAATGTGAAAGTGAGGTGAATAAAATCATTCATTTACTGAGAATATTGCGAATAGACTTCCGATGCATTTAATGATGCTAGTAAAGTCACGAAGTCTCATATTCCTACTGCAAATGCTCGGCCAGGATTATTGTTCCAGCATTTAAAATAAGAAAATGAATGATGATATCCCACGACAAAACGTGGTAGACCTATTGCTCAAAAGATCTTGTTCTCGAAAAAGAAAGGGGAGAATTGATACTAATGAGCATGCTCTAGACGAATCTGTAGAGCCTAATATCTCAGAAAATGTACAAATAAAAAATTCTTACAGCACTGAGAATCCCATGAGTTATAGTAATGAAATATGGGATCGAAATGAAATAATTATTGATGATAATTTTGCATTCTCGGTTGCTCAAGAAATTTTAAATGATGATTATGATTGTGAACCACGTTCTATCATGGAATGTCGTCAAAGGCTTGATTGGCCTATGTGGGAGGAAGCAATAAAATCTGAATTAGCTTCCTTAGAAAAACAGAATGTATTTGGACAAATTACTCGAACTCCAAACAATGTAAAACCCATTGGATACAAATGGGTATTTGTTCGAAAGAGAAATGAGAAAAACGAAGTCGTGAGATATAAAGCCCGACTAGTGGCTCAAGGATTCTCCCAGACCTGGGATAGATTATGATGAAACATATTCACTTGTGATGGATACAATCACGTTCGTTTTCTTATCAGTATGGTTATCCACGAGAATTTAGACATGCGTCTAATGGACGTAGTGACGGCATATCTATATGGTTCATTAGATTCTGATATTTATATGAAAATTCCAGATGGATATAAAATGTCAAAATCAGATACTCCCCGTGAATTATACTCGATCAAATTACAAAGATCGTTGTATGGATTAAAGCAATCCGGTCGCATTTGGTATCATAGACTTAATGAATACCTTTCGAAAGAAGGTTATAAAAATAATACCATTTGCCCATATGTTTCTATCAAAAGATCAGATACTGGATTTGCTATTATTGCTGTATATGTCGATGACATGAATTTGATTGGCACCCCTGAAGAACTATCCAATGCTGTTGAATATCTAAAGAAAGAGTTTGAGGTGAAAGACCTTGGAAAAACTAAACTTTGTCTTGGTCTTAAGTTGGACCATAAAGATAACGGGATACTTGTCCACCAATCTGCTTACACTAGACGAATACTAAAATGATTTAATATGGACAAGGCTCATCCTTTGAGTACCCCTATGGTTGTGCGCAGTTTAGATCCCGATAAAGATCCATTCCGACCAAAGGAATCTGATGAAGAGATTTTAGGTCCTGAAGTGCCTTACCTTAATGCTATTGGAGCATTAATGTATCTAGCACAATGTACTCGACCTGATATTTCTTTTGCAGTAAATCTACTTGCACGATACAGTTCTGAACCAACTCGAAGACACTGGAATGATATTAAACATATCTTTCGATATCTCAGTGGTACTATAGATTTGGGGTTATTCTACTCCAAGGAATCCACTAACTCTGGGTTAGTTGGTTATGCTGATGCTGGATATAAATCTGATCCACACAAAGCCCGATCACAAACAGGTTACTTATTTTGCTATAACGGTACATCTATATCTTGGCGATCTACCAAACAAACATTAGTCTCTACTTCTTCCAATCACTCTGAGATCATTGCTCTTCATGAAGCTGGCAAAGAGTGCGTTTGGTTAAGATCAGTTATAGCTCATATACGAAATACTTGTCAGTTGAAACCAGTTACAGACACTCCTACTATTATTTATGAGGATAATGCAGCATGCATAGCACAAGTGAGAGGTGGTTACATAAAGGGTGACAGGACCAAGCATATTTCACCAAAGTTTTTCCACACACATGAACTTCAGAAAAATGGAGAGGTGGATATTCAGCAGATTCGATCATGTCACAATCTTGCCGATTTGTTTACAAAATCCTTACCAACGTCTACATTTGAGAAGTTGGTTTACGGCATCGGAATGAGAAGAGTCCATACAAAGCAAGATTGATGGATCAATTATGCAGCTAATATTCTTCATTTCAGGGGGAGCGAATATATTGTGCGTTGTACTCTTTTTCCCTTCTGTCTGGTTTTTATCCCACTGGGTTTTTCCAGCTTAAGGTTTTTAATGAGGCAGCTTATGCACAAGATCTGGATTTGAGAATGTACTCTTTTTCCTTTATGTCCGATTTTTCCCACAGGGTTTTGCGGCTTGAGGTTTTTAACGAGGCATACTCATCCAACATACAACAATGCTACGTCCAAGGGGGAGTATTATAATATGCCCCATGAGCCACATGAGGTGGACTTAAATATTCACAAGATTGGCTCATGAGGTGCATGATGTGGACTTTAGCATTACAAAATTCACAAAAGTACAAAAGGAGATCACATGTGTAATATCATGATTTGTGTATAAATATATGAAAATGAAATGAGATGAATACACAACTTTCATTTGCAAAATACAATTATCTTGCTTTCTTACTTTTACATAATATCATATCATTAGATATAAAGTATACGTATTACAAAATATTAGATATAAAATATATATCATTTACAACATACACCAAAATTTATAAACATCTTTATCTCAATTCACAAAAACCTGTACTCAAAATAAAAACCCAAATAAAAAAACTCTTAACACCTCAGCATTCAACACCATGAGAGCGAAGTGGAAGAAGAAGCAAAATTTATAAACATCTCTCGCATTTTGTAACAGAGCATTGTTTTTCCTGGAAGATCAAACTACTTTATTGAATGAAATTTCTTCTTATGGAAGAACTTTTTTCAAAACCTCATCATTCAACACTTCACTTTTGGGCTATTCAAAACCTAGAACCTTCGACATAACTGAAGCAAAAGTGAAGATGGTCTGAATTTCTTGAAAACCAAATTGAACAAATTAGATAACCAAATTCTCGAAAATGACCGAAATCCCAGTCGCGCCCACTCAAAAATATCCCGAATTCCCGTCACTCTTGGCAACTTCATGCTCTGCGGCCCCGTCGAAATACCGATGCCGGAGAAAGCAGGCTCACATTGGACTTGATGGTGAAATTATCAGGCTCAATTATGAAGAATACAGGTTCTTTTTCAAAATTTATTTTATTGGATTTTCTAATTACCAGTTTGAATTAAAAATATAAATTTAGTTTTGGATAAAGGTTAATGTTATTCCCATAGTACTTTTTATTTGACGTTTAAATCATTAAGTATTATTTGATGTTAACATTAATAAATAGTAAATAATTTGGTAAACAAATAAGTAAGAAAATACTTTCACAGCCAACAAAATATTTGGCGGATATTTTTTTCGTTTTGGCGCTTGATTTGTTAATCTAATTAAGGTATATACTTATCTAATTTAGGTAGAGAACACAAAGACTTATAGTATCGTAAATCTCTCCATTTCTCCCCTTTTATTCACAGTAATATATATCGATGATTAGGTTAACAATATAGCAAATATATCAGTGCTTTCACTTTTCGTGTGTTCTGCAGTCACTAATTAGTATGGTAATGTCTCCTCTCTTCACCTAAATCTGAAATATATTGGATTTTTGACTGTTATGGATACTTGATTAAGTGTAACATATATGCTTCTTGATTGAGAATGTTGTGTTATGTGTTGCTTTAGACATAGATTTTTATTAATGTGAAACATGTGAATTTGTACATGTTTGTATGCATGACAGATGAAATTCTATTTTCATATATTGGTTGGTGGGTGGACTGAATTTTCAACCGCTAATACCTTTTGAGATGTATTGGTTGGTGGGTGGTTTCTTGCAAGACCCTAGTAGGGGGCTCCTTGAGTTTCCAGTTCTAAGATGTCCTTTTTTCAATAGAGAATAGTTGGCTTGTATGGCATAATCATCTATTTCTAGGTAATTATTAGAGCTTGAATTGGATTTTTTTGTGGTGCTCCATAGGGGTCATGAGCAAAATCGAACCGAAACCGAAAAACCGATTCGAACCGTGTGGTTCAGTTTGGTTTGGTTCAGTTTTTTTAGGTGAACGGTGCGGTTCGGTTTTAATTATAGAAACCGAAATAATTTGCGGTTCGGTTCGGTTTATGTCCAAAAAATTTCGGTTCACACCGAACCGAACCGCATTCCTATGAAAGCTAAGAATTAGCTGATTAACTTGTCTTGCTTTGTGAATTGATGAATTGAAGTTTGAATGTTTTTTATGCTGATAGTTTTTCACTCTTATCCCAGACAAAGCTGATGGGGAATATTGTAATGGGACTTTATAATCCATTATCACAACATTATCCACTCTAAAATTTTAAACTCTTTTATCTAATCTTCCACCATTTGGAGACTGGAGTTGTGGTTTTATTTTACCTAATTAGCCTTGTATAGTTTGGTCCTGTGGCTAAAGAAAATGTCAACTTTAATTATTTACCTATTGTTAACGTAAAAAAAAAAAAGAATCATAATTGTTAAACATTTGTATTTTTAGCAAATAAATAAAAAGTCCAAAATAAAGCTCAAATCGATAAACCAAACCGAAATAGTTCGGTTTGGTTCGGTTCGGTTTTTTACCTAACACAGTTCGGTTTCGGTTTATCAAACCACACTAAATCGGTTTTCGGTTTTTTTCGATTCGGTTCGGTTTTGAACCGAACCGGTCGTTTGCTCACCCCTAGTGCTCCAACAACCCATATCATCTTCTTGAGAACCAAGATTTGTGCTTTTTCATCTGTGTTAATGAGATGTTCTCCTAATCTGGAGGGGAGAGTTTTTGATTACTAAAAAGCTGCTTCAGGTCTTTTTAATTTTTTCAATTTTATGATTCATATTCTTCTTTGGATGTCACTGGGAAGTGGTTTATGTGATTTGAGTTATGTGATGTTCTATGTAATTCTTAGTTGTTTATTGGTTTGTGTATAGATTGGAGCTTATGGATTTACTGATATATAGAAATGCATACATATCATACTGTTCCTATTCATAGTTATGGATTTAATGAGATCTTCTGCCACTTGATTATAGAAATGCATATATAAATGCATATCTAATTTGATTGTTCTATTTTGCTGCTCATATATTTTGCCACTTGATTATATAAATGCATATCTATTTTTTGAAATTTAGATGTTATCAAATACTGTAATAATGTTTTATCATGTGTATACTTAGAAATGGCTCCGGGAGCTCGCAAACTGAAATCGAAAACAATCTCCAACAAGACTCAACAAAGTATCATAGATCATACTCCAAGGATGTTTCATCTAATTCGATACCTCGTAGAAGTATCAGACAACTTTTTGATAGAACAAATGTGGCTGCGAATGAGGCAATGGTAAGAACTGAAATGCAAAATGGATCCTCCGAAAGGGGTGAGACCACTACAACAAATCATACCAATAAGGGTGACAACATGCCACAAAATTATGAAGTCCCACCTAGTCAAAGTCCGGAAATTCAGTCACATCCTGAGAACATCCAAGATCCAACACCTGAAGAGAATGAAATCATAGGTACACGCTATATACATTCTCATTTTTTTGTTGCTTGCTATATTGTTTGATTTCCAGTATGTGGCCACAAGTAACACCTGGTCAAATTAACAAATGCAAATTGTCCTATCTACAACTCTTACAATGACGTGTAGCATTGTAACAAACGCTGTCTGTATGTGAAAGTTTTATTGTGCTTGATGGCTCATTTTATTGATTGCATATGTGATTTACCACATCGATAAAAGACTGCGAATGAATACAAAAGCTTAAGGACTAATGGAAAAGTCACAAAAATACAATGTTAATTAGATGAGAATTGTGCTATTATAATCCTGAATCTGTGGAATTGGTCAAAAAACAGAGTTTTTATGTATATGTAGTTCATCTCAACATGTTGTTTGGATGACAAAGTATAGTTTTTTTTACATCCAAAATATAATTTTTTTATAGAGGGTCCTTGATTTTGTCTTCCTTTAGTGCGGTAGGGAATAAGAACATAGTGCTCACCCTGTTGTTTGTCTTCTGTGAAAATATGAAGTTATTGATACCTTGTTGTATGTCTTCTGTGTAATCGTATAGGCATCTTTTTAGAAACAAGTTTGTAGGTGATTTTGAACATTTATGTTCCAAGTTAGAAGCTGCTTTTTCTTCATAAAAGAAAGAAAAAATGACATTCTATATAGATGAGTATCTGTCTTCCTGAGAGACCTGGTTCTGGAACAATAGTGCTGGCCAAATGTGAGCCAGAAAATCTTTCATGTACATTAACCTTCTACGTAGTTTATCTTAAGGGATAATTACAAAAGCACTCCTGAGGTTTGGGCTACTTACAAGAAAACCTAGAGACGTTTTAAAATTATAAAAAAAACCCACAGGTTTGATTATGTCTTAAATTAAATGGGTGTAACTGTAATATTTTTGTAAATTTCAGAGGGGTTTTGAAATATTTTTTGCTTATAAAGGTGAAAATAAAAGACAAAATCAAACCTCAAGGGTATTTTTGTAATTTCTAAAAATCTCTGGGTCTTTTTGTAATTAGCCAGAACCTCAAGGGTTCTATGTAATATTTTAGAGTTTTCTCACTGATGTTTTCTGATAACCTATCTGTGAATGTGAATACTGTTCTGATAGTTACATTTATAATTGACACATATATATACATATCTATAGTATATATGGTCAAGAATCTTACACGTGAAGTGTCCACAAGAGAATGGACTTTCTTAGCATTTCACTGTTTTGATTCTTATCATTGTTATGAAGACGTCTTCAAGGATGTATTAGTATATTGTAAAAAAAGTAGAAGAAAATTTTAAGATTAATTTGAAGAAGTATGCAACACCTGAATACAAGGTAATATCACCTAACTTAAATTAAACTTATGTTTAAATTTTATAACATGTCATAGTTTTTATTATATGTGTACCTTAACTTGCAATATCACTATTCTTATTTTGCAGGACCGAAGTGTAATCAATACTGGAAATCGGAAACAAGTACGAGCACCACATATTTCAAGCAGAACACCTTTTACTGTTCTTCAACATGAAATCGTGAGTGTTTTAGGTAACCTTGAGTGGATAATGTTTCTTTAATTTTATTTTTATTTTTGGATTGTGATTTTTTTTCATTCTCTCATTTTTTTATAGTCTCAAAAAGAGCTGAATGGAGAAGAATGTGATATGATTGAATTATATAAACATACTCACTATAAAGAGAAAGATGGTTGGTCAAGAGTTGAGGCTCAAGAGAATTGGGTAATCATTCACATACATATTTTTATTGTATATTTCAGCTTGTGTCATGATATTAATTGTATATTCGTATGTCCAATATTCAAATAGGAGTTGATGATATCAAAGTGAGCCCAATATACGGAGGAAGGAATTGAGAAGAGTGTCGACGAAATAGTTCTTGAGGTCCTTGGCCATGGATCTGGTTATAGAAAGGGCCTTGGCTATGGCCCAAAACCTCCAAGTAGACTCACCACATCCCATGACTCAAGTACTCAACAACTGCAAAATAAACTTCACGAGACACAAGAGAAGTTACAAGAATCGGAATCTCAAGTGAGTGGGCTTAAGTCACAAGTGGGTGATTTGAAAGACCAGCTCAGTCAGCAAGGTGCTTGTATTGATAAGCTTACGGCATTCATGGCTGCGAGTGGGAATACTCTCTAAGACGATATAATTAATCAAAGTACTTTTTTGTTTTGGTCTGGATATTTAATGTTTTTTTCCCGACATTGTTCAAGTAGTTTATTGTCCATTTAAAATATGAATATCTTATTATTTCTCTTATATTGATAAATAATCGTATTCTACTTAATCAAACATGATTGATTTTATTTTTATTTTATTTTCATGCTTAACTGCATTGAACTTGCACTTTGAAGTATTATTAATGTATTGATAGAATATTTTACAAATTAATATTTAAATCATTATATATGTACAATTAAAAAAATGTGCCAAATACATTGCCTATAATACTTATTTTCATGATAATTATGTTGTCATGTAAGAAAGCTATCAATTGGTGACAATGAATTATTTTCGTAACTTAAACACTCATTTATTACAATAAACTTAGTCGTCACTAAAAAAAATCTATTCTTTGACGATATACAATTTGTCATTAAAAATACACTATCATGATGACTTGTATCGTCACAAATATTTTCAAAACTTGTCACCGTATAAATTTATTATGTGATGATACATTTTGTCACCACATTAATTTTTATTACGGACGATTTCATCATTATTTTGGTGTAATTAGCGATGCTGATAAGCTTTGTCATATATTGCGATTGTTTCCATGACAAACAAAATCATCATGTTACATATTCTTTTGGTGACAACACATATCTCATCATTGAATTGTAATTATTGGTGACACATTATTTTGTCATTATAAATATACATTAAGTGACATGCAATATTTCGTAACGTTAAATCACCTCTTTCATGACAAGCTGTGTAATATATGACGAAATTATAAACACAATCGCGACACCAAAATTCGTCATTAGAATTTGATGAATTTAGCAATGCGATCATGGTCGTCACTAAAAATTAATGTTATGATGACAAAACATGCTTTCGTCATTAAAAAATAATTTTTTTTGTGACAAAGAAACAATATAGATGACAAAACATTTATTGTTGATGTGACGATATAGGTGTCACAATAAATGATGCAAATCGTGACGATCGTTATTAGCGTGACCAAAGGTTAATTTTGTAGTGACAAATTGCAAAAAACGTCATGTATACCTTTTATGACGGGGCTACAATGACGATCTTTATGACGCTCAATTTTCGTCACCTAATACATTTAGTGACGGAAAAACAAGTTTAGAATGGCTCTGGTGGAGGTTCAGGAGCTGAAGGCTCAGTTACAAAAACTAATGGATGTGGGATTTATCCGACCAAGCACATCTCAGTGGGAAACTCCAGTGTTGTTCGTCAAGAAGAAGGATGGATCATTGAGACTGTATATAGACTATCGTAGTCTTAACAGCGTGACCATAAAAAATATGTATCCCCTTCCAAGGATTGGTGAGCTATTCGATCAACTTTAGGGAGCCACGGTGTACTCAAAATTCGATCTGCAACAAGGGTATTACCAGCTGAAGATTAAGAGTCAAGACATACCCAAGACAATTTTCCAGACTAGGTATGGCCAGTATGAGTTTGCAGTGATGCCATTTGGACTGACAAACACCCCAACATCGTTTATGGATTTAATGCACAAAGTTTTTTGACCTTACCTTGATCAGTTCGTAGTAATGTTCATTGACGACATACTCGTGTATTCCAAGATAAGAGAGGATCACAAGCGTCATTTGAAAACTGTACTTGAGACACTACGAAAACACCAACTGTACGCTAAGTTCAGCAAGTGCGAATTTTGGCTAGAAAAGGTTACATTCTTAGGACATATAGTATCTGGAGATGGGATCACAGTAGATCCATCAAAGGTTCAGACCGTGGTTGAATGGAAACAACCAGAAATGGTGACTGAAATCCAAAGATTTTTGGGATTGGCCGGATACTATCGGAGATTTATAAAGGATTTTTCAAAAATTGCTGGACCACTTTCGTGACTGACTCAGACATAGGTCAAATTTGAGTGGAGCGACAAATGCGAGTCCAGTTTTTAGGAGTTAAAGAAGTGACTTACCATTGCTCCCGTTCTGGCTCTTCCAAGCGGAAGTGAAGGATTTGTCGTCTATAGTGATGCCTCGAAGGAAGGGCTAGGAACTGTACTCATGCAGGAAGGATGGGCAATCGCATACGCCCCGCGAAAACTCAAACCATAGGAGGCAAACTACCCAACACATGATTTAGAGCTAGCGACAATAGTATTTGCATTGAAGAAGTGGCGACACTATCTGTTCGGAGCAATGTTTATTGGTTCACAGATCACAAGAGTCTGAAGTATATGTTCTCACAAAAGGATGTTAATTTGAGACAGAGAAGGTGGATGGAACTTATTGAAGATTATCACTTCGATATCCAGTACCACCCTGGGAAAGTGAATGTAATAGCAGACGCCTTGAGTAGAAAGGCCAGCGTAGCGATGTTGATGATTAGGGAATAGAGATCCCTAGAAGAATTAAGTGCATGGAATCCGATGAGAACGAACACTCAAATATTCTGCACTAATATCTCGGTAAGACCTGAGCTGTTAAATGAGATTAAGGCAGCACAGGAAGGAGAGCCGAAATTTTGGAAACTTAAGGAAAAAGTTCAGAAGGGAGAACGCCCATAATTTTCTATAGCAGAAGATAGGATTTTGAGGTTTAAGAACCGGGTATGTGTACCGAGTAATGAGGTATTGAAAATTAAGATTTTGAGAGAGGCACATCACTCAAGGCACACCATACACCCCGGTGGTAATAAGATGCAAAAGGATTTGAAACAACACTTCTGGTAGGGATGTAAAAGAATCAAATATTCTTTATTCGATTCGCGATTCGAATTCGAATATCATGATTCGAATTCGACAAATTCGAATAAGAATTCAAATAAGAATATATTTTTTGATTCGTATTATTTTCGAATTCGAATTCGAATAACACAATATTCGATTCGATATTCGAATGGAATATTCGAATAATATATATTTATATTATATATTACTAATAAATACATATATATTAGTATTGAAATACATATATATATTAGTATTGATATTATATATATGTATATATATTTCATAATTCATATGTTAATTTAATTTATTACAAACTAGTACTTATTTGATAAGTTTTTTATTATTCAGATTTTAATTTTATATTATAAATTAGTCACAATTTAAAGAAAAAACTATATAAAATAATTAAAAAAATTCGAATATGAATATTCGAATCGAATCGAATATATTCGAATATATTGGTCGAATCGAATACGAATATATTTTTCAATTCGAATAATAAACGAATACGAATACGAATATTCGAATATTAGTCGAATTCGAATCGAATACTGTGAATATTCGATTCGATTCGATTCTTTTACAACCCTAACTTCTGGTGGGTCAATATGAAAAATCAGGTAGCGGAATATGTGGCTAGATGCCTGAGCTGCAAGCGGGTCAAGGCCGAACATCAACGGCCGTCAGGGTTGCTACAGCCGTTAAAAATTCCTGAATGGAAATGGGAACGTATCACGATGGATTTCATAACGGATTTGCCAAGGACTAGAGGGGGTTATGATACCATATGGGTTGTGGTGGACAGACTCACCAAATCCGCTCATTTCCTACCAATGAAGAAAATGGATAGCCTACAGAAGCTGGCACAAATCTATATCCGAGAGATTGTAAGGCTGCACAGAGTACCAGCCGACATTGTTTTTGACCAAGATTCGAGGTTTGTCTCAAGATTTTGGAAGTGTCTGCATGGGGAACTAGGGACGACGCTAAACTTTAGTACGTCCGCTCACCTGCAAACCGACGGACAATCAGAACGCACGATTCAAACACTCGAGGATATGTTAAGAGCTTGTGCGCTAGATTTCAGGGAAGTTGGGACATTCATTTGCCATTAGCAGAGTTTGCCTACAATAACAGCTATCTGGCGATGATAGGAATGGCGCCTTACGAGGCACTATACGGGAGAAAGTGCATATCCCCGCTACACTGGAAAATCGATGATCAGTGGACCCCAAAAAGAGAAAAGCAACCCCAACAACCATTTACCAGAGTAGATCTGATACAAGAAACTGTAGACGAGGTCAGATTGATAAAGAAAAGGATCCGGATAGCTTAGAGTCGACAGAAGAGCTATGCCGATAAAAGGAGAAAGGATTTGGAGTTTGAGGTAGGAGATGAAGTGTTTCTTAGACTTTTACCACGAAAGGACTGATTCACTCAAAGAAAGGAGGAAAGCTAAGTCCGAGGTACATTGGTCCATACAAGATACTCAAAAAAATCGGAAATTTGGCCTATCAGTTGGAACTACCACTTCCTATCGCCGGAATGCATGACGTGTTTCATGTCTCCAGATTGAGAAACTATCAATTTGACCCAGAACACGTTATCACGTGAGAAATCCCTCTAGTAATGGAGAACATGCCATACACCGAGAAGCCTGTACGAATCATTGATAGACAAGTACGACAGTTAAGGAAGAGAGAGATTCCAATGGTTAAAGTTGTATGGCAAACCCACGATCGGGACGAGGATGCCACATGGAAAATGGAGGAGGATATGAGAAGACAACATCCAAAATTATTCTGAGAGAAATTTGGGAACCAAATTCTCCTAAGGAAGGGAGGATGTGAGGCCCTGAAATTTTTATTAATCTAATTGTAATGGTCCGGATATTGTATCGTGTGACTAAGTGTCACAATTTGATATTAATAAAATATAGTTTAATTTCTTTTATTCTTAGTATCTATATATTAATGTTATTTTACTTCCCTAACTCACTAATTGATAATTCTAACTATCCCTAATGATATATTATTAACTTAACTTATGTTATTGCATTTAATTAACTAACTATAGGATTGTGACTTATCACTACAATTGACATAAGGTGATTGACTTATATATGAAGAATAGAGTATTAGATTCTGATGAGAGAGATTTTATGTGATAAAACGAATAATATACCACTAAAATACAAAAAAGAAAAAAAAAATGGGATTGGGAGCATTGTAGAGGACGGTCATTAAGGGCTTGGGAAGTAGCAATTTTGTCCTCTTCCTTTTGTCCTTTTCCTAGCATGATAATCCCTCCCAAATCCAAGACAAGCCAACCCCAAACCCATGCACCCTTCCATTGCCCAAGACTTGAGCCCCCATTTTTGCATGCTCAAGAAAAAAATAATGATGGCTATGCATTAGAGAGGGGGTGGCCATATGGAGGGGAAATAAGGAGAAGACTTATCATTTTTCTTGCCTTACACTTTGCACAAAAAACTCTCTCTAAAACACAACCCATCTCATTCTCTACACCTAAATTTCGAAAATTTGGAGTCCTAAGGTATGGAATTCTCCAACTCCTCATTCTCAAAACCAAGCTTAGTACTACTACTTTAGCTTAAAGAAATTTTGACTTGTAGGATTGAAGAAGAGAGGTTGATTTTGGAAAGACTCATAGGCTTAAAGTTGAAGATTTTGTAGTACTAAGGTTAAGGTAAGCTTGTCCCAAGAATACTCTTATTATTCCTTCTTATATTCTTCTATTTTTCTTCAACTTTTGACACCCTAAATTGCCACATAGAGCCTATTCTAAGAGTCTTGATGGGGAGCTAGAGGAGACTTACAAAAGCTAGAAGCAACCTTTAACAAGCACAAAGAAGATGTGGGTGAACTTTTCAAACTCATGATATTTTTTTTATCCATAAAATAGCATGAAAATTATGTGTTATATTATTTATATTTTTGGAAAATACAAAATTCAAAAATTATACGTGTATGATGAAATTATGCTAAAAGTGCTTTTTCTTTTGCTAGAAATTAGCTTTTATATGCACATATGTTTTCTTTTATATATAAAGTGGCATGAATATATGAGGCTATATTTTCTGCAAATTCTTAGTCCTCTTTTATTTCTGGAAAATTTTGAAAAACAATTATGTGTGTGTTGGAATGGTGATAAAAGTGCTTTTCTTTTGTGGCTTTTAGGTGCATTTATGCTATATATATATATATATTCAAGTTTGGCTGAAAATATGAAATATAATTTGCTATGATATAATAATATTCTGTACTTGAGAACTAGTGAACAAAAATCGAGTTTGGGCAACTTTTGCAAATACGGCAAAATACAGGGCCAAAAAGGATGAAACCAAAAACGGTGAAATTCAACTGTAAAATCCAAAAATTTGGACTAAAATTACTCTAATAATATATTAAAAATAAAAAATAATAATTGGGACCCTCCGAGTCAAGCAAATGCGAAATTGCGAAATTTTAGACACTAAAATGTAATTTTCCAAACCTTAAGGGGCTAAACTGTAAATTTCGAAAATTTGACAGTTACTATCCCAAATATTTTATTAAGTTATTTTAATTAATATTCTAGACCTTTAGTCCAAATTTCACGAAAAATGGGCTTGAAATGAGCCCTTAACAGTAAAATTGCCTTTGGGGTTAAAATAGAATTATTCAGAAAATCGGTACTAAATATGGGAATTTTTTGAAAGTATTGTTAACCCACATAATACTGTCCCAAAGAATTTATTAGACTTGGAATCGCATTTAAACATTTTTCGTTTTAAGAGATATCCATTTTTAAAAGTATCGGGTCAAAATAATAAATTGAGAAAAATATGGGACTGACCTACAATTTTCGAAAATTTGACCCCGAGACCCAGAAACTATGATTTCTTATAAGTTTTAGAAAAATTAGGAACTTACCTTGCCCTTTTCCGAGTCCAGGATCACAACTTATAGAATTTTTAAAACCCGTCATAAATTTTTCTCTTTAATTAAAATATTTTATTTTAAAATAAAATTTTACCAGGTCATAGGAAATTATTTTTTATAAAATTCAGTTTATTTATAAAACATTAAAATATTTTATTTAATTAAAATTTCCATTTTTAAATTATTATCCAAATTTATTTGGGATTTTCATACCGACTAATTGTCTTGATAATAAGGTGACTACACCTCGCCCGCATAATCCGAACCTTATTAAGAACTTCGTCATAATACACTGAATTAAAGAATAGAACCGACTAGACTACCCCTCTGGTATCTATGCCGTGTCAATGACTGACTGACTAAATATCGGATGCGGCGAGTCTATGAACGCACCGGTCCTACTGTCTGACTGACGGGGTTGGCGTCACACTTTCGTGCGCAGCCGACTGATATGAATTAACGGACATGTGGAATGGATAAGTCGCGTATGGGATGGGTAGCTTGGCTAAAGTCTCATGCCGGCCTCCATCGTCCAACTCCCAACCTCGAGCCAGATAGGAGAGTCTGGCAGGCGATTGGGTCGTAGGATTCTAGGTATAATCATGATTATGATGTTCTACGAGCTTAACTGGTTCCACTGTGGAGACGTCATGCCAACTGGGATAGTGGCTTCAGCCCTATCGACAAGAGGGATAAGGTGTAATGTTTGGGGAGATGATGTTTGATCAACACTTCTCTGCCGTATAAGGTGGTCTGGGTTGGCGTCAGACTTTTGTGCACAACCAACTGATATGAATTGATGGACTGACTGGGTTGGCGTCACACTTTTGTGCGCAACCAATTGATCTGAATTGACGGACTGACTGTTAAATAATACTAATACAATTATTAAGTATATGAGAATGTCATTGCACGTTTCTTGCATTAAAACTCATGAAATAATTTTACTGCATAAAATATAAGCCCACTTGCACACACGCTCACTACACCCACTGAGAATTTTCGTCTTACTCCCGCCTATTTTTCCTAAGGGTGATCACGGTGCGGTTTTGCGGTTTTTTGAGTAAATTTCAAACCAAATTGCTATATGCGGTTCGGTTAAATAAAATTTTCAAATCGCGGTTTTATGAAGTAAAACCGAAGGTACGGTTTGAAGCGGTGGCGGGCGGTTTTAATTAACAAAAATTTATATAATTGATAAATTAATATAATTTTGTTATGATCTTTTAAAGAAAAAAACCAAAGAAAAATATTATAATTGAAAAGTTAATTTTTTTCAAACAAGGTGTATTTTTGTGAATAAAATGCGTATTACATTATCTTTTATTCCAGTTACATTCAATATATAATGCAATGTAATGTTGTTCTATTTTAATGCAAAATATAATGCATTGTAACAATATTAAAAGAATGTAAAATGCGTTATAATTTAGTATACAAAGTGTGAATCTACTTATATCATTCATAAAATTAGTGCTTAATATATTCATTGTCTTACTATTTAACTAAAAGCTAAAGAACAATATTTTATTTTACTCTAAATTATAGAGGTGCGGTGCGGTGCGGTTTTGGCGGTTTTTCAAAACCTAAAACCATAACCGCACCAACAATGCGGTGCGGTTTCTATCTAATATTTTGAATCGCGGTTTTGGTCAAAAATTATAATGTACGGTGCAGTTTGGTGCGGTCTGAGCGGTCTGGGCAGTTTTTAAAATTTATGATCACCCCTAATTTTTCCCAACCAGAGGATGAGACCCTGCCGGAAGAAGAAGGCGGCGAAGACTTTTGATGCTATCGACTAGCCCTACATATTACTGGACCTTGAGTGAACTGAATCTTATTATGTTATTTTAATCAATGAACAATTGGTAAATTTCTAATAGACGGGCGTAGGACCCGTAGAAACGTTATGAACAATGATGTACTTTGTTATTTTCGCTGCGACATTTCAGATTTAGACTACTTTGACATTATGTATGATTTGGAATTTTTCCGTTATGTTGGATTTACTTTTATGAATGAATGATTGATTTATTTAGCGGCCGGCCTAAGTAAACCGACTCAAGTTTGATCGATTGTGTCATGACTCCGAGTTGGGGCGTGACATTAGATCATGGAATATTTAAATTTTATAATTCTGTTAATGCAATATTATTATAAACTATGCAAGATTTTTTTTATAATAAATACATAATTATTTTAAATGTTATATATGTTCGAGTTTAAAATTTTAGATTTAAATATATAATTTTTTATTTTTTTGACTTATAGCCCGATAGTGGCCCGTTTAGCCCAAAGCCACTAGGGTTAGGGTTAGATTCGCAATATGCGAGCCCGTTTAATAGTGGCCCATTTAGCCCGAAGCCCGTTAGGACTGGCCCTATAGGGCTAGGGCCAGCCCGTTTAACATCTATAGCCTATGTTGGAGCACTGCAGCGCGCGTCACCCGGGGCAGATTTTGGAAATTTAAATTTCGAAGGATTTTGATGGATTTTAGGGTATAAATACCACAAGGGACATATTGAAAAAGGGTTGGACATTCTATCCAGCTGAAGGACGAGAATCTAAGGCATCTATCTTCTGAAAACAGAGAGGATTCTTTCCTTGATCTTCTTAATTTATTTTTTCCACTAGCTTTATTGAATCTTTGAGATGTATAATTACTTTTTCATAGGTTTTTGTACATCCATCATGAGATAAACTTTATTTTCTAGGGGATTGATGTAACCAATGTTTGAACCTATGTTTTGATATTTCAATTTCTTGATTCGCATGTTATTAAATCTATTTATGCTATTTGGATTGATTGAATCTGAACTATCTGATAAATAGTTTAGATTATTTGGTGGGTTTTATTTCACTCTCGAGAGAGATAATTGAACACTTGGCCGTTGAATAACATAACTTAAGGTTTCATGGAATTGAGAAGTTTATGAATCTTTCGAAGTCCGTGAAAGAGTATTCATTGATAGGGTTTAATTTATGATTTTTGTAAAGACATTGAAATCGGGATTAAAACCTAGAATCACTTGGCACTTGAGAGAGGAAGTGATAAACATTAGGAATAACTGGCTTATAGATTAATAACGTGTGATTAATAAGCTGGATTGATAACATAGGGGAAAACTAGGTGAATCAACCCTGTAGAATATAAATTCACTAAGTGTTTGATAAATTGTCTGAACGAACTTTTTAGTCTAATTTTAGGTTTATTTTTAGTTTAATCAAAACCATCTCTTTTCGATTATCTAGATAGAATTAAGTTATTATAATTACTGTACATAGTTTAAAACTTGATATCAATCCTTGTGGAAACAATAACCCAACTCTTAATCTATACTAAAACTTGACACTGTACGCCTATAGTAAAAAATCTTCAAACAAGTTTTTATCACCATTGTTGGGGATTGTTTTATCTTATTTTGCGCTAATACTGTTACTAAGTAGTCTTAATCCTAATCTAGATTAGGTTAGGTAAAATTAATTCGTTACTGCTTATTGAGTTGTCTGTTTATGCGAAAATCTAAAGATACTAACTAGCTTCTTTTTGATCCAGAGATTTAAAGGACACTTCGAGCGATCAGAGTAACAAAATGATCTGAAAATCAAGCAATGACAGATAACAAAGTAAATGAGAAACGAGAACTTGGTCCCAATTGTGCCACCACAACCAGGGGAACACGAAAGGGCAATCCATGTTTACTTCTGGCCTACTATGAATCAGAACTATTCCAGAACTGTGCACCAGCCTATCAATGCAAATAATTTCGAATTGAAGCCAGCCCTCATAAGCATGGTTTAGCAGAATCAGTTTGGGGGGAGTCCCATGGATGATCCGAATGCCCACTTAGCTACATTATTGGAAATATGTGACACCATCAAGATGAATGGTGTATCTGATGAGACTATCCATCTGAGACTAGTTCCGTTTTCACTCTGGGATAAAGCCAGACAGTGGTTACAAATGTTTACACCTAGGAGTATCACAAGCTGGGATGATCTGACTGAAAAGCGCATGGCGAAATTCTTCCTTCCCAGCAAGACGCCCCAACTGAAAGGTGAGATAACTCAGTTCCAACTTATTGATTTTGAGTTGTTATATGAAGCTTAGGAGTTATTTAAGGATCTGTTGAGAAGATGCCCATAACATGGTTATGCATAATGGTAGATGGTTCAATATGTTTACAATTGTTTGAATGGGCATACGAGAGCGATACGACGCTGCAACAGGGGGCACATTGATGGCCAAAACTCTGACTGAGGTATTACTTCTACTTGAAGAAATGGCCACAAAAAGTTATCAATGGCCCTCCGAGAGGTCAGTGCCAAAGAAAGTTGCTGGTATTCTTGAGCTAGATATTATGTTAGCTTTAGCAGCTCAAATCTCGAGCCTGACTAAGCAGTTAGCGATCATGAATTCTAGTGGAACACCACAACAAGCTGAGATCCCACCCGTAGCTGTTCATTCAGCTGCCACGCACGAGGCCGAGCAAGTAAATTATGTGAATAACTGGAATTTTAACAATAGGGGTAATTCATTACCAACTTACTATCACCCAGGACTTTAGAATCATGCGAATCTCTCTTTCGGCAATAACAGAAATGTGTTGAATCCACCTTCGGGTTACCCCAATCCATCCAGTTCCAATGCACCCAGAGGTGAAAAGAAGCAATCGCTAGAAGAGATACTCGGCTCATTTATAGGAGAGACCAGGAATTGGTTGAACATAATGCACAGACTGATAATTTGGGTACAAAGATGAATACTATGGAGACACATCTTAGATCACTGGAGACACAAATGGGACAGTTAGCGACAACAGTCAATTCATTGCAGTAGAGAGGGAAGTTTCCATGTGATACAAATGTTAATCCTAGAGAGCATTGCAATGCAATTTATGTGAAGAATGACTCAGAAATTTAGCATGCTCCCGAACAATTGCCCATTTATACTAAAGGAGTGGAATCAAAGAAAATGAAATTGGAGGAGTTTGAGTCTATCCATCTGACAAACAAACGCAGTGCAGAGAAAATTACCTTAGAAAATGAAGGATCCGGGGAGGTTTACCATTATTTATACTATTGGAGGTATTTGTTTTGAAAAACCACTTTGTGATATTGGTTCCAGCGTTAATCTTATATCCCTATTTGATTTCAAGAAGCTTGGGTTGGGGAAGGTGAAACCGTCCAATATCACGTTGCAATTTGCAGATCGATCCATCACCTATCCTTCGGGAGTTATTGAGGATGTGCTAGAGAGAATTGGCAAATTCGTATTCCCTGTGGATTTTGTGGTGCTGGACGTGAAAGAGGATCATGAGATACCTATAATCTTTGGACGGCCGTTCTTAGCTACCACGAGGGCATTGATTGATGTAGAGTCAGGGGAACTGACTGTGCGGGTTAATAAGGAGGAAGTCGTGTTCACCATCCATCCAACCAAGAGGCTTCAATTTGAACCTAACAATTCTCATCAAATGGAGATGCATCAAGCTGAGGATGTTGGCGGTTGGGGAGTGTCTAAAGGAAACATGGACAACATTCCCATTGGTGCTCCAACTTGATAATTTTTGACTAAGTCTGGCTAAAGACTGTAAACTTAGCGCTTCTTGGGAGGCAACCCAAACACTTTTCCCGCTTTCTTAGTCGTTAGTTTTGTAGATTATTTTCTTTCGTAGTTTAGTCGTCATAGTTAATTTTGCATTCTTAGGACTTGTAATGCTACATCATATCCCGACCCCTCATTGCATGCCCTCTAGGTGTTTGACAAGATGCTCCATTGAAATTTTCACACTATATAGTTGTCATCTTGCATATTCATGATTGCATTATATACGTTGACACTAATTATTTTGCTTTGGTGAATTTGTATGTACTTTGATTGTCAATTTCTCACCCATAATTGAATTTCGTGTTTTCACGTGCTTTGTTTTCATGTTGATCTTGCTAGGTTACAGAGATAAGGACTAAAAAGGGCACGAGCAAAAGCAAAGGGAAACAAAAGGCCACTACCTCAGATGAATACGACACCCACCAGTTTGTTAGTTTAGAGGTGCAAATGCTCTTATACGAGAAGCTGAATACATGTAGTATCACCACTGCCACCACCATGACTTATTCCCTTCCTTCCACCAGACGATTCAGATGAGGAGCACTAGCTCCTCGGCCACCAAGAAAGTCTCTTTCTCACCTCTCCATTGGAGACAATGTTCGTTATAAGTTTGGAGGTGTGTAGTCTGTAATCGTTCATTGAGTCAAGTCTTGTATAGTTTAAAAAAAGTCTAAAGTCGGTCGAGTCATCTGTGTAATTATAAAACTGCATGCCTAAGTGAATTTGTTGAATATGAGTTGAAATGTCAAAAGAGTATGTGTTTGAGCTGCGATCTGTTTCCCGTCACTTTTATTACATCCATTTGATTGACTCTGTTGATTTATTTGGAGACAGTTTATATGATTAATTGTTGATTGAATGATCCCACCGGATTCTAAAACTTATCTGAATACTATTCGAGACGAAATCCTAGGTGAAGTAACATAAAATAAGTGATTTAGGCCATCTTTGAATAGCTAGAGCCTATAAATGCTTACCTTTATGTTTATGCATTTTCCATAGTGTCCCCTTTTAAGCCTTTTAAATCCGTTGGCAAGCAACATGGGAAGGGGGGAATTTTTAACTTTTTGTGATGGGGATAAGATAATGAAAATAGATCTATGGTGTCAGATCGATTGGTTGAAAGGCCTGAAAGAGAATGTTGTTTTGGGGGGTGTGATACCGGTTGGTACCAGATTGAAAGGATTAGTGCACCCTTCAAAACAACATAACAAGAGCCCTTTGGAAACAAAAAAAAAACAATCTATTCGAGGGGGAAATGAAAGATATTTTGTTTCACCACAGAAAATTATTTGATTATTTTCTTTCAAAAAGGCCTATCAGTGCTCTCCCAAGATGATGGACGTTTCTTTGGCAACCAAACCAATACCCGAAGCCTACATAAGAAAGATCCAAAATACCCCTCACTCATACACACAATTTATAGAAAGATGCTGAAGGTTGAGGATGAGTATGATAAAAGGGTGAACGAATTGAGTGAAGTTGCTCGAGAGTTGAAAATATTAAACCCCATGTAGAAATGATGCAAAAGATTAATTTTGGGGGTTTATTAAAAAAAAGAAGAAGAAAAATTTGCGGGTACGAAGCTGATAAAGCGTGAGCAAGAGGAATGTCAGAAAGTGATGGTTGGGTATTGACATGTGATTTATTAGATTAAATAATTGTGTATTTGGGTGATTTGAGCCACATAATTCCATATTTTCCTACCTTACCCCAAGCCCATATTACAAGCTTTGAAAGTCCTATTGATCCTTGTATTACATTCGTCTACATTAGTGGAGATTAGTGTGAAAGACAAGCTTATGGAGTCTGGTAAATATTGTACTTCTATAATTAAAAGTGGATCATTTTTAAAAATATTTGATTGCGTGAATTTATCCGGATAATGAAAATAGGGTTAACAATAATATTCCACACTCATGAGATCACATTATTAAAATACATGCTTGATTGATAGTGAAACGAATTATGAGGCAAATGAGCTTAGTTGTGAAGCTTTGCAATTGGTATTTCTTTCGTTAGTAGTTGATATTTTTGTTCAAGCTGTGTCGTTTACTTTTCGAGAGTCCATTAATTGCTTGAGTAGAAGCAATATTCTAAGTTTGGGAGTATTTGTTAAGTTGGTTTTATACCATTGACTTGGGCTTCCTAGACTAGAGTTTTGTGCTGTTTCTGAGTATTTTGGGCCATTTTTGCTACACTTTATAGGTTTTTTCGAGTCATGTTGAGGGCCATTTACATTGAATATAAAGTCATAGTAATGAGTCGTGTGTTAGAAAAAGCATGAACAATCAAAAAAACTGGGGGATTGACTTCAAGAAACGTCCAAATGTGTCAGGAATTTTCAGCACTGACAGGGTTTAGTATTTCAGCCATAATGTTCTCTAGAAAATTTATATTAAACGGATTCAAGATGCTATGGAAATCTAATAGAAATATCTACAACTTTTGTGAAGACCATATAAGATAATTCAAACGTTTTGAATGGCGCTGCAGTGCCAAAAAACAAGCGCTGCAACGCGGGGGTTAAAAATTGTGCAGCGAATGCAGTGGAGAGCGCTGCAGCACGTGTATCCCGGGGAAGATTTTGGAAATTTAATTTCTGATAGGTTTTGATGGATTTTAGGGTATAAATACAATAAGGGACGTACAGAAAAGGGGTTGTGCATTCTATCAAACATATGAGACGACTTGGAACACAGAGAAAAAGTTTGGGACGAGTTTCGAAGGCATCTATGTTCTGGAAACAGAGAGGATTCTTTCCTTTATCTTCTGAATTTATTTTTTCCACTATCTTTGTTGAATCTTTGAGATGTATAATTACTTTTTCATGGGTTTTTTTACATCCATCATGAGCTAAAATTTATTTTCTAGGGGATTGATGTAATCAACTTTTGAACCTATGTTTTGATATTTTAGTTTATTGATTCGCATGTTATTAAATATATTTATGTTATTTGGATAGATTGCATCTGAATTATCTGATAAATAGTTTAGATTGTTTGGTAGGTTTGATTTCACGCTCGAGAGAGGTAATTGAATACTTGGCCATAGAATAGTATAACTTAGGGTTTTATAGAACTAAGAAGTTTATGAATCTTTTGAAGTCCATGAAAGAGTATTCATTGAGCACATTAGGGTTTAATTTATGATTTTTATAGAGATATTGAAATCAGGATTCAAACCTAGAATTACTTGGCATTCGAGAGAGGAAGTGATAAATGGTAAGAATATTGGGCTTATAGATTAGTAACGTGTGATTAATAAACTGGATTGATAACATAGGGAAAAACTAGGTGAATCAACACTGTAGAATTCATATTCACTAAATGTGTGATAAATTGTCTGAACAAACTTTTTAGTTTAATTTTAGGTTTATTTTTTAGTTTAATCAAAACCATATCTTTTCGATTATATAGATAGAATTAAGCTATTATAAAACTTGATATCAATCCTTGTGGAGACGATAACCCCACTCTTAATCTAATACTAAAATTTGACACATTATGTTTGCGGTAAGAAATCTTCGAACAACAAATAACAACTATACATATATTGTTAGAAAAATATTTTTATTTCGATTTTGATGATTTCATATAAATGAGTTTGATACCAAAACAATACCCAAAAGTAGTCCAAATACTTCAAAATATTTCAAATGATTTTTACTAAGTTTTTGAAGTACTTATTGAACTTTATTTTTGACAAAAATCGGACAACCTCTGTGTATTGAGGTCGACCGGTCATCCTATAGAGAGACTCGTACCTTAAAGTTTGCAACATACAGAACAAAACAGAGAAGAAAAATAGGGGAGGGCGACCGGTGCCTGAAGCCTGGAGGTTTGATTTTTTGGTTCAAACTTCTCTGTTTCAAGAGTGAACGGTCACTATCCAGAGCAACCGGTCACCATGTATAGCGATCGGTTGCCCTAGACAGTGACCAGTCGCCCTGTATGCTGAACTGCATCAAATATTGTTCTAACGGTTTAAATTTTCGAATTTTCAAACATAACGACCGATCTCCCTAATCCTTTTGACAACAAAATATATCCGTTGCTTAAGAACTTACTAGCAAAAATCACTTTATCAATTCTTAACTATTTTTGTAGATCTTTTGATCTTTCTTTTGCAGATAAAATTCAAATTGGAGAAGCCTGTATTGGAAATCAAATCTTGAAGCTCTCCTATAAATAGATCAAGAATTGGAAGGATCAAGACAACACATCAATCTACAAACAAAAAAAAAAAAAAATCAGCAAAATTCTCAAAGCCTTCATTTTCATATTATTATTGTATTAAGCCTAACACTAGACTTTCATATCAAGTTTGATAGGCTTTCCTTATTGATTACACTTGCACTTTGAGTTGTAATATTTTCACTCAAAGTGTAATCTTGATTGTAATTGTAAAATCATCCAAAACAAAATATCTTGTTAAATGTTCTTTTGGCAAGAACACACTTGGTTGATAGGTGTTGAAGAGTTTGGTGCTCTTCATTGAGGTGAGAAGAGTTTGGTGCTCTTCTAAGTTGGTATTTGTAAGAAGAGTGTGGTACTCTTCAAGGTAAAGGTTGTAATTGTTTGTTATCAATTAATAAACTTTTTCCTTTTCAAAATCCACTCGGACATACCGGGTGGTAGTGGATTAGGCTCTAGGTAAGTTGAACTACTTTTAAATCATTGTGTTCATCCTTCTTCTTCTATCTCATTCTTGAAGAGTTTTTCACATATTCGAAAAAGAGGGCTTATATCGAAAAATCGAGAAAATCTATTCATCTCCCCCTCTAGATTTTCATAGCCACTTGGACTAATATATATCATAAATCACAAATAGCCAAAATGAATTAATATATACAAATACATGTCCAATAGTCTGGATGCATAATTTTTAAACCTTTGACAAAATAAATTTTTGAGTAAATGATCGCCTTATTTTTAGCTCCACCGCAAGTGTAGGGTGTAGTTTATAGAACATGGTTAGCAATGTCGAATCCACAGAGATAAATAAATTAGTGTACTAAGTATTGAGCTCGAAATAGTCTTATCTTTATTCAGACGATCGAAAATTAGATGGTTGTTCTGTAAAAGCTAAACAAGATTTTTATCATAAAAAGACAAAGTAAAGCGTTGATTGAAAGATCAAGGAGATGAATGGATTCCAGGGTTATGGTTTCAGTTAATATCACTCTTGTTATCTGATTAATCAAAACCAAAGTTATATTTATTCATCCCTATAAGACAATCATGAAAGTATTTTACCCTCTCTCTCGAGATTTATATAAAAACGTTGATTGGATTATCTATGCTAGCATCTCTACTCAACATAAGATAACCAACTCCTAAAAGCACAAAAGATCATAAATCCTCACAAATATTTACAGACTTCTCAATCATGCAAATATTCATGTCAAGTACTCACAATCTAGTATTAAAAGTCATCTCTCGAATTATGAATCAATACATCAAAACAAGTTAAACCAATGGCCATTTGATAAAACAAGAAATAAAACAAAGTACTCGAATAGGGTTTGAAATAATAACTTCAATTTCAATTAAGCATCAAACAAAAATATCCATTAACCTAATCCCAAACCCCGGAATCACAAATTGTTTAGCCGGACATGGGAAATAAACAATTCATAGATACAAATCGAAAGTAAAAGATACAATGGAATGAGAAAACTCAGGGATGTCGATGATCTCTCGATCTATCTTCAATCCTCAAGCGTGTGGTTGCGACCTTGCTCAATCTCTCAAATTTTCTGGTAGAAGGTTGCTCTTTTCTCTGCTTTCTATGGCAAATATCAGTGTCCCTTGTTTAGGGCCGCCTCATCTCTATTTATACTCTCGTTGGGCCGAAACCTAAGTCAAAAATCGTCAAAACCCGACTTTCACGCATAGACGCATGGGCCGTGCGCTTATGCACGACCAGCCTGTGCGTCAGGCCGTAGGAATTGTGGAATTCTCGATGGACGCACGGGTCGTGCATCCTGCCGTAGGACTTGGATGAACCTAGGTTGACGCACGAGCCATGTGTTGACGCACGCCCTGCCCGTGCGTCCCTGCAAAAGTTCAGTGATGTTCCGTGCGTGGCCATTTCTTACCTGGTTCATCTGACTTCTTCTCGATTCAACTCCAAACTTCACGTATTCGCTCGATTTTTTGTGGTCTTTTACCGCAATGCTCCGATTTGTCACCAAAATGCTATAAATATCATTTAATTTACAAAACGAGCAAAGCGTAATACCTTTTCCACTTTATAAGAATATGGCCCATTTTACTCAGTTAACGCATGCATATCAACTTATTCTATCCACAATTAAGCCCAAATTACATGCAAAACTCATAATAATCAAACCCCCAAACATAAACTGTGGATAATCCCGGTCAACGCTTTATAAACAAGACAATACAAATGGGAGGAATGAAAAGCAATCAAGAACAACACATCAAAATTCATGTTGTTTATCCATAGGCGTCAAGTAATAAATCAACCAAGCCTCAAACATCCAACATAGAACACATGTCAATTAAAACCATGGCAAATGCTTCGAATCACGACTCTCGCAGATCAAGTGTATGCTCTCATCTCAAGTATAATAAGGGACGTGTTTTCGCTTAAATCATATCAATATTGAAGAATTACCATAAGCTTGCAAATTATCTCACATCTCCGCCACTAGAATGTATGCAATTCATAAATCAAAAAGGATTTTTTCTTTTGGTTGTAATGAAGGCTCTTTGGTTAGGGTAGGGAAATATGGAAACAAATGACTCAAACTCAAGCGTATAGACTGGTAAGCACATCTTTCATTCAATTAATTATTCTCATTTAAACCCAATATGCTACCTCAATCACCTCTCGTTCTTATCAACTTTTAATATTTCCTTTCTCCCCTTTTTCTTTCTTTTATAGACTCCACTTTCTTTAGCCTCACATCACATCCCCACTACAAGTTCATTCAAAGCAAACTCATTTATAAATTCGATTTCTTTTTCTCTCTCTTTTTTTCCAGCTCCTTCATGAGTATTCATCCTTTCTTTTCCTCCTTTTCTTTCTTCTTTTATTCCCATCAACCAACACTATCACAATTATCCAAATTCTTGACATCATCTCATTCAACCTTATTCAATCCCCTTACTCAATGATATACGCTCAAGTCTAAGGTAACATATATATCAAGTTAAGGCTTGAAATGTGGCTTCAAAAATTAGGCAACAGACTCAAATTGGCTTACTAGGAACTTGAATATCATTAGGTAGGCAAAAGGCTTGAAAGGCTTAACAAAAATGGCCTTAAATCATTTTCATAAAAATCATACAACATGTGGCTTTGACAGAGATACCAGAGCAAGTTCTAGAATTCAAATCAACATGAATGACACACTCAATCAACAAACAAGAAGTAAAGGCTCAAAGCTCACAGGTTTGCAACTTCGTAATTCAAAGCATAACATCCATGTTCTCAAATCCACATGCTCCATATCATCTATTCTCATCATGATCAATTCGCACTCAACACCCAATTCAAAACAACACAAACTTTTCAAAAATCTCCCAAGGTCACAACAAACACCACAAAAACGGTCAACTCACTCCCTAAAAACCTAATAAAGCAATAAATGTGCTAAAACAATAAACATGCTAAAACTGTAAACATGCGTCTAATGCAATGCAACCTACATGCTCTAAATGGAACTATATGAATGCAATTTTTTTTTCGCCACACCCTTTCAAATCAAAATAACAATCTCTCCCGCCAAACTTGAATGGAATTATATTGCACGTAAGAGAAGATAGAATTTCAATAATGAAAAGTGTGGAATGGACCTGACTTACTGCGGGGGTGGCGGCGGATAGTGGCCCTGGGAGATGTGCCACTGATGCATCTGATGCATCATCTCAAGCATCTCCGTGTTCTACTGCTGTTGTTCCATCCTGAAAGCACGGAATTCATCGTGGTGCAGCTGCATGCGCCCCTTGAGGGCTGATAATCTAGCATCATAATCAAATCCTCCGCGCGCCTCACCCTAATGAGAAGTCTCAGGTAAGTCTGGTGCCTCTTGGTGGAATTCTTGCTCGAATCCCTCTTCGTGCCTCTCGTACTCCATCGCCTCGGCCACCAAATCATCCTCATCAGGCAGACCAGTGACCCTTCGCCTTTTTCTCGCAATCATGGCCTCCATAACTCTGTTATGCGCCTCAGAGTTCATCAAGAAGTTGGTCTGATCATTAATATTGGCCACAGTCGTGAGTGGTGTGTTAGGAAGTGGGAAGGCATTTCCGGCCCTTTGTTGGAAGAGGTACATGCCCTCCTCTTACTTAATAATTTTCATTTGGCGTAGAGCCGCCATGTTGATCCTCCTGCTGCCCTCAATCGGCTCCAAGCCTCTAATATCAACATTAAAGTGTCGAGCAAGTTTATCCTTGAGCTGTCACAAAAGGAGGTTGGAGAGATGGGAGTGATCATCCATCCAATCGTAATCGTGTCACTTAGTTGCTTGGCCACATGTTCAATTTGTTCTGTGAAATAGGCCGACGTATTATAGGGGGTGCGGGTTAGCATACACCACAGTAGATAGAGCTCCCGAACTTGCATAGCCCCATTATTTTCTCGGGCATAGACGGAGTGAGACATGACGCACTGAATGTGCCGAAAAACAGGATACCAGACCTATGATGATTTAGCAGAGCGTGCCTCATAGAGCATGGGGCCCGTTTCCGGTGTCTGTACTAGTAATCGCCAGAAGTCATATTGGCTATAATGCTCCGCGGGTTGGAATGGGGCATTAATAGGCACCCCGAAAATGGCATTGAGTTGGGAAATAGATAAGTTCCTCCGCTCGTTGACCAACTGAAAATTCACCTCAAAGGGTTCAGAATTTCTTCCCTGTTTATATACTTCAACTGTGCTGAGGAATTCAAGCATGATTTTCTTATACGTCAGCCACCTTCCCCTCATAAAAGCGGTCTACCCAACTCTTTCAAACAACCGCCAAACATCATCGTGTATCCCAAGGGTTTGGGTACACTCGTCATCGGCGTAACATGTAGGTGCCATTGGTCGGGTGACTAGCTTATTCCACCGCTCCAAATCATTATCTTCAGTAAGTAAACCCCATAAGCCACGGGGCTATCCGGGTGCACTTTTTGCGGTGCGGCTGTAGCCCCCTTGGGCGTCTCTTCCTATCCTGAAGGCTTCTTCTTTCGGCCATTAGTTTGAATGTGTACCTAGCAAAAGCATATATGAGATTCCAACGAGGCTAGTACAAAAACAAATATGATGAATTCAAGCCAAATAATTTATATAAGGCATAATGTCTCGTCCCTACAATTTTAATCAACAATTAAGCTCCAAAGTCTAAATAACAATACAATTGTAAATAATCATAGCCACTAACACCCTAAACATTCAAGCTCATGCAAGATTCATCATCAAATCAACCAAATATGCCACAATTCAATAAACCCACAAGGTGTTCGATAATATGCTGTAAGTCCAAGCGGCTACGATAATCTAGAGGGGGGTGAATAGATTATCTCCATCTTTTCGATTTCGCCCTCTTTTTTGAACAAAACAAGCCAAGACAATAATAAAGGTGCGGAAAGTAAACAACACTCATCGATTTATAGAGGTTCAACCCACCTAGGGCCTAATCCTCTACCACCCCAGTATATCCGGGATGGATTTCAAAAAGAAAAAAAGATTTTATTAATTACCAAAATTAATACAACAACAACTTACAACACCTTGAAGAGCACCACACTCTTCTTCAACACCACCTTTGAAATTACCACAATCTCCAACGGCACCTTGTGAAGATTACCACAATCTTCAACCTTGAAGAATACCAAATTCTTCAACACCTCAACAAGAAAATTATCACAATCTTCTCACACCTAACACCTAGATCACCCAAGTGTGTTCTTACCACAAGAACGCTCACAAAGATATCTTGTGTTGAATGATTACCCAAAAATCCAAGATTACAACTCGATAATGAATTATACAATTGAGTGCAAGTGTAATCAAGAATAGCCTAGACCTCAATGATGTGAAAGTGATAAGCTAGGCAAATTACAACAAGGATAATAACAATGAAAGACCAAGTGTTTGCTTGAGTATATCTTGTTGTGTTATGTTGTTCTCTCTTCTTGTTGTGCTTCAAATCTTCCTCTATTTATAGGAGATGATTGATACTTGATAGGCTCCTCTTGGAATCTGATATCTAAAAAAAAATTACAATTAAAATCAAAATTATAGCTGTTAGAAATCAATCCCACAATTTAGGGAAAAGTTGTCTGCTGCACAACGGTCTGAATTTTGCTGTCAAACTTGAGGGCGACCGGTCACGCACAAATAGACATTTGAAAATGAGAATACACATTTACACAGGGAGACCGGTCGACGCGGGGTCCGACCGGTCGACCCTATGCCCAGCCGGCCGAGCAAAACCCAAAAACGAGTCCAGGAAGTTCTGTTTCAGAAATTGCTCCCAGGCACCGGTCGACACCCCGGTTGACGATCGGCGACGCCACCGACGACGCTTATCGGCCGACCGTCGACCATACCGGTCTACCACCACTGTTGACCGGTCAACCTTTTTTTTTCAAAGAAATAGCTTATTCACTGTTTTTCACAACTTTCAGGTACGGGATGCCCTATAGGGCGACCGATTGGCCTTAAAACAAAAGTGTTGTCCAATTTTATATCGAAAATAAACTTCAAGAATGTAGGTCCCAAGGGGTGTGAGTGTAAGGTTTAAAAGGGGGGGTTGAATAAACCTTACCAACTTTTCACTTTTGGTCCTTTTTAAAATTCAGAGTTGATACTATACGATTGTGTCCTTGGTGACATGACCAATTTAGTTAATCGGTAGAGTTAGACACTCAATGACTCGGCCGAGCCGTTGATAGAATAACTCGATTGTTAAGACTGAATTAGCTCAACTGTGGTTTGTTTTTCAAGAAGACTTAACACCCTTAAGTTTGGTTTAGTTATGATTTAATCCTGGGTTTTAGTACTTAGAGCTTATCGGTTGGATAGCAAATATGTCAGCAAAAATTAAACAAATAAGATGCGAGAATTAAAGTCTTTGAAATGTAAATGACACGATAAGTTTTTATAGAGGTTCGAAGATGGGGTAATTCTTCTACTCCTCTCTTCTCCAACTCCCGGAGGAATCCACTAAGTATTGATCGAGATACGAGTGGTAACAGTCCCAGATACAAGTCTTGATCACACAAATGACTTGATCCTTTGGGACTCAGTCTGGAGATGCCTTGGTCACTCAGCTGGCTTCTCGTCCAACTCAGCTTCTTCACAGGGCAGATGCCTTGCTACTACAGCTCACTTGCTCAAGCTCTTGGATTTGATCACGAAGCCCTCCAAAAACTCGAGACTGGTTCGACCTTGAACCTTCCTACAATCCTCCGTGGAATGTAGACCACTTTTCTTCTAAAGTTTCCTCTTCAACTGATTGGAGTTATCTTTCCTTCACAGGTGAGTGTTGGATTAATTTTCTTCGTAGTGTAGGCTTGAGGATTAATCTTGAATGATTTGAGAATATCTTAGGTTACAGTTCAAATATTTGCTTGAATGTTCGTGGTTTAGGTAACCTTGGTAACCTTCTCTCAGAGTCATTCCTCAGCCTTTTATAGTGATCTTTCAAAAATCTGCCCGTTGAAGAGATAGGCTTATTTTTGAAAGTCACTTGTGGTCGTTGGCTTGTCTTGTTGCAGTCCTTGGAATTGCCACTTCCTCGTATGAATTGTTCTTGAGCTTTTCAGAGTTCTGACACGGTGCAGTGCTTCCCATTAGTTTATTCCTCTTGCACGCTTCTGGGACTGAGCACTTCGAGAAAGGTAGCATGGAGGTATTACTTGTTTAAGTAATTCTCTTGATTTCTATGCAACGGATCTCTTTCAGTTATCTCGACTTGACTGCATTTTCTTGCTTTCCCCAGGTGACTTATAGTCAGCTTCCAATCATTGGATGACTCTTCTGTCACTTCAACTTGAGACTTGGTTATCTTGAGTTGACTTGATTGATACTTCACTCAGCTGTATCTCAGCTGCACCTTCAGTTGAGTTCCCGTCTTCTCTTCTTTGTCATACTCAGCTATCTCGCAGCGGAGTCTTCCTTCAAGTCTCTAGTTGTCTTCTTGCATGTTTGGGCATAGCTGACTTAACTCAGCTTGACCAGCCCTATTTATTACAATGCAGTTTACAACAAAAATGGGGTGCCAACTTCCTATTCTAAGTTTTACATGGCATTCATCAAAATCTAAACAATAAATTTCCCAACAATTTCCCCCTTTTTGATGATGCCAAAACTTAAAAAATTCAAAATGTAAATAGCAAAGATACATACGAGATAGTGCATTCACGAGAGAATGTATGCGTAGAATCAATCCTTTTATTGATCATAACATTCTTGTTCTTTTACACAAATCATTACAAGGTGTATCAAAGCAAACATTTATGTCTACGCAAAAAAATAGAGAATTTACTGATTTATTACGAGAAGACTTACATAGTATGTATTTACATAGTAAAATACATGAAGGGGTGGACAAAGAACACTTCATCTCCTTCGCCTCCTTCTTTCATCTTCTTGATTCTGTCATCTTCTCTCTTCTTTCTTTTTCTCATCTTGGCCGCCTTCTTCTTCTTTTCATATGCCTTCCGGGCAGCTTCATCTCTTCTTAATCTCTCTTGTCTCTCTCTCCCATAGCTGAGTTTGTCTTTTATTTTCTTCTCCGATTCTTTTCACATACTCGGATTGTTCTTAGCCACTTGCGTTGGCTACTTGGTCAAGACCACCCCATGAGATCCCTCCTTTCTTGCCTGGATCTATGTACTCAATGTTTTTGGGGCGAGGCCTGGAGTCTAAAACCTCTTCCTCCACCACACGCTTCTTCCTCTTTCCCTGTGGCGTGTATTGTCTTGGGGGTCTTCTTCTTTCCAAATGAGTGACCCAGCAGAGTGATCGCCGTAGTCTCGCTGCTGTCGCTTTCTTCACATAACGTGAGATCCTTTTCCCGGTCAAAGTCCCAGGCTTGAGCCATAGACATGTTTGCGAAGTATCCTTCGAGATGCGGCGTTTTAAATTCATCAACCGATCTTGGCTCGGTCCCGACATCCGAGATGGCATAAGTGTCTCTCTCTCTTTGGAATGCCTCCATGTTGTTTCAAGATGTCCATAACTCGGGCATTCAACCTTCCTTCCACTTCCTCCATCCCTCGCTTCAATTGTCTTTCCTTTTCCCATAGATACATCGTGTTGGAGTGGCGAGTCACTGGAGTTTGTCTGCGATAATATCACCGTGACAAGACCTTGTTGGGGGTTTGTGCAATCATTAAGGTCACATCTCTCGATTCTTTCCCCTCAACAGACTTTCCTTTCTTTTCCTTGTAACTTCCTCGATTGTCTTTCCCTTCACAAATTGCTTCCTCCTTTTCGCCTTCCGACGGATCTCTTTAGCGCTTTAAGGTATTCCTCTTCCCCCTTTTTGGCATCATCAAAGGAGAGAGGAACCCCGAAACATACTAGCAAGCGAAAGTCGAGTCTGATAGCCGAGTTCTACATCGAGTCTGCTGTGGTGTATGCTGCACGAAACTCAAAACGAGTAGCGTTGGATTTAGCTTTAAGCAACTTCATCTCAGCCATAAGAAGGCTGAATTTTCTATCCATGTTTTCTTCCATACGCAGGACCTCATTCTTATTTTGTTCACGCAGCACTTTATCTCGTGATGTGAGATTCATGCATGTGCTCAATGTGTTCTCTCAATTTCGTCTTTGCATCGGCGTTCTCGGCTCTCCCGGACAGCTGACTTGTTGAACAATGTTACTCAAATATCTAGCTTGTTCCACGCGTATTATTTGTCTTTGTTGCCACCACTTCCTCGATTCTCGACTATTATGCCTCTCAAGTCGCGATAAGGTTGGCATATCATTATCGATCTCATGTCCATCGAGGCCTGGTGCCTCTCCATCCGTTCAATTTACGCAAATAATGCTTTGAACACCTCCCGAACTTCGCTTGTTCCTCTCATTGCGGTGATGGCCAAGCGTCAAAATCATAGTCACCGAACGATGGTATCGATGGAATGACAGGATCAGTGCCTGTGGAAGCGCGAGATCGTTTTCGACTCTTCGGGAGGTCGGGTACCTCCGAGAGAGGGGAAATGATTCTACAAAGGAATCATCACGGGAAACTCGGGATTTGTTCAATGATAAGAGGTGCACGTGAAGTTCCCCGTGGAATCGAACTGCTGCGACTTGGGGAGCCTCGCGCATGGACTCTTTGGTGGTCTCATTTGTGAAGTTGACCCGACTTTGCCGAGCCTCAACGTCTCAACAACTTCGTCGGTCTCACCGGTTTTTCCAATTGAGTTGACGTCCTCGGCCTTATCGAGCGTCATCGGACGATGATGAGATTTCCATGGGTGGCTCAACATCAAAATTGAAAGTTTGACGAGTAGTCTTGAGGTCGACTTGCTTGCTCGTGGTTGGAACATCCTTAGCCGAGTCTTTTGGAACAGTCCACGAGGGGATGACTCGGCTTCATCGTCTTCTTCCGATCCCGGAAAAGTTACATCGGATTATCCTGGGAGTCGTGAAGTGCGCTAATCTCCTTTTTCGGATGGATCAATGATAGCGGGAGGGATGTTCTCTACTTGACTTCTTTACCTCGGGAGGTCTCAACCTCCCGTTGGCCTTCATTACCTCCTCGCAGCCTCAACTCGCAGCGAGGCCTGACCTCCCTTTCGACGTGTGGTCACTGTCTTAGGGTCTTTCGTGGTGGCATCCATTGGAGTCTCAACCCCATGGATTGCACTTTCATCGCCAGTGTTAACTCCCGGGGTTGTTCCTTCCTCGTGCCTCGATCGCATCGCGCGTCATTAGCCTTTAGAGCGATTGGCACCTCCGTGAGACGTCTCAAATCGTCGAGCTTCATTGATGGCAACTTGTTGTGTATTTTGTGTTTTTACTTTCTCCACTTCGCCTCCTAGATTCGTTGTGGAGTCATCTCGCACATCCTCGACCTTGCTGCAGTGGAGGAGGAGTTTCCCCACCGGCGGCGCACCGAGTGACTTGAAATGGGGTCACTCGTCTCCAAACTCCCGGCTTTTCTACTAAGTGTTCAGTAGTTGGGGCGGTGGTAAGACACCTTTATTAGGGGTTGGCTCGACCGGGGTCCCCACTAACCCGCCATCGCCAGTTCCTTTAATTCCTTCTTCCGAGTGAGTCAAAAGTGGTGGCGGCAACAATCGTGGCAATATATCTTTGCACCACTCCCATTGGGTCCAACTCACCGTGTTTTGAGGACTCTCCTGGTCCCTCCATCATTCTTTTCTCATGAAGAATTCGGATTCGTGCATTGCTTGCTGCATTTGCAACTCTTCAAGGGCAAAGAAGCAGGTCCGATCATCATCATCATCCGATAAGACATCAAGGAGATGATGTGTGTGTGTTTTGTGGTGCGGTGATAGGGCGGATCTTTGGCCTTCTCACGTGCCTCGCCTTCCTCTCGTATCTCCTTCTTCTCTTGTCCTTGAAGATCTGCAAGATATCCGTGCGATTTTCTTCATCCAATGTTTGGACCACGTGGTCACTCCAAGAAAGTTCATCGGTTCCTCTTCTTCTTCGATAAACTCGGGCCGTTGGAACTGTTCCCTGGATCGACTCAATTTCCACTTCCTCCACTCTCAGACGATTTTGGATGTCCGGATAAAGTGGGGATATGATCATCACATCATCATCTCTTTCGGCTTCTTCTTGTGTCTCGCTTGTTCGAACTACAAATGGGTCTTGATTTGCCTCTGTTGATCGCCTTGGCCAGACTTGGTCGTTTCATCAATAATATCCGAGACTCTACTTCTCCAGCGATCTCGATATCTATTTCAATGAGTGGTGACTGACTCGTCGGTTTTTCAAGTTCGGATTGCTTGATGATTCTTCTTCGTCTCTTAGTTCGTACTAGAGGGATTTCTGGTTCGGAGAGAGTGTCTTCTAAGTCCTGGGCGGCGGGGGCGTCTTTGGTGTTTTCTTCGAGGAGCAGGCCGTCTTGGCTTATCAATTCTCCTCTTTTTGACGACCAGAGAAGGTTTTTGAGGTTCGATCTCGGCCGCTGCTGTTGGGGCAGGAGACACGGCTGCGGGGGCAGGCGACTCGGCTGCAGGGCCAGGAGTAGATTTGTTTTTCTTAGGCTGCAGGGGCGTGATTCTCTTAGCAAAACAAGGGGCTTTCTTCTTTTTGTGGAGAGGCAATTTGTATCTTCGGGGTGATTCCCCCTCACTTGTATCAACTCTCTTGGCGTGGGCTCTCTTACGTGCGCCGAGAGGTTTGATCTGAACATCCTCTTGTTTACATGGAACGTCTTTCCATGTCGAAGAGGGACTCCTTTCACCTCCATCACCGCCAATCACCAGGCCATATCCCGAGATCCTCCAAATGCACCATTCTCCTTGAAGGATTTGTTCCTACATTTTGCGCGTCTGCTTTGTATACAAACTCAGCCAGTTTACTTGCTTTTCTTCAATGATCGCAGCCATTACGATCGGTTTTGCTTTAAACAGATTGGTCAAAGTCCGCCAAAGTTGATGTCTATGCATTTGGCAACTATGTCCAACAGTTTGTGGTAGTCCTCCTTTAGCAGCCCCTTTTTGTCAGACTATCTTTTTCAAAGATAGTCGGTCTTAGCTACTTCCTTCCAAGCGGCGAAAGTCTCGTCGCTTCATTGATTTCTCGGTGCTCCTTCCGCCGGTAGTGGCGGTGTTCGCGGATCCTTGGCGAGAGATGATAAATTGCTTCCCGTGAACAGAGGATTTGATCCCCTCATCGTGAATTTCAGCGTTCACGTAGAACTGTGCGACCTCTTCCACGTAGGTCATCGAGAACTCCATCGTTAGAAATGGTTTCAGCCCGGACGTTTCGAGCTTTTCAGCGATTTTCTTTATGAGGGCGTTATCGGACCCCTGTTTGATCATTCCCTCGAAATCCACAGTAGACACAGTGTGGATTTGCTTCCCTAGCTTGACGAAATCATAAGTTGATGCCATTTTTCAGTATTTCACGAAAAGAAACTTAGAGGTTGATTTGAATATTGATAGGGTTTTGAGAAAGTTTTGCCTTTGCTTCTGAGATAGAAATGAACCGTTTTGGTAATATGTGAGAGAAAACAGATGAAAAAGGTTTAAGTATGGTTTCTGAAAGGACGTGCAAGTGATTTTTGAAATGTGATCGAAATCAACGGCTTAGATTTTGCACGCCGATTAGCATTTAATGTCTCGAATTTAATGCGGCAGCATTTATATCCAATCATAAGCTTGGTATGCGGCTTTTTTGTCCGTACACATCATCATTATCTTGTCGACGTCATTCTTAAAAACATTCCCGCTTAGTAAAAACGATTGCATTTTTGTCACTTTGCTCATAAATGACTCAGCTTATCCCTTAGCTGATTCAACTCTTCTGGTCACAGTTCTCTCAGTGACTGACTGTTTGTCATTAATTCGATATAGTTTGTCTTTCCGACATGGTGATTCATTTAGGATTTTGAGAATTCGATTCTTTCTCTCTTTTTGTGTTTCATTTCTTTTCTTTGAGTCTTCTGAGTGTCAGCTCAGCTCAATTAACCCTAACTCATGCTTGAGTTCTTCAAATCTTGATTCACATAATGGTTTTGTGAATATGTCACCAACCTGTTTATCGGTTGAAATATATTCCAAGATGATGTCCTTCTTTTCAACATGATCTCTTATGAAGTGATATCGACATCGATATGCTTTGTTTTTGAGTGCAACACATGATTCTCGAGTGATTGCAATTGCACTTGTGTTATCACACATGATTGGAATTTCCTTTTCCTCAACTTCATAGTCTCTCACCGCCTCATCCATAGGATTTGGGCACAACAAACCGCCCGCAACTATGTATTCTCGCACCAGAGGTGGCTATTGAATTTTGCTTTTTGCTAAACCAGAAATTAGCCTATTTCAAGCATTTGACATGTGCACGAAGTGCTATTCATGTCAACTCGCATCCAAAGATAGTCAGTCGAATAGCCAATTAGCTTGAATCCACCTTCCTTTGGATACCATAAGCCAACTTCTTGGCTTCCTTTAAAATATCTCAAAATCCTCTTAGTTGCGGTCATATGGCTCTCTTTTGGAGCAGATTGAAATCTCGCACATACACCTACAAAAAGAAAGGTGATGTCGCCCGCTTCTTTGTGAGATAAAGCAATGATCCAATAAGTGCTCAGTATCTTGTTTGATCTACGTGCTTGCCATCCGCATCCATATCCATTTTGATCGATGTATTCATTGGTATTTTCACGAAGACTTCTTCTCCATACCAAATTTCTTCATTAAATCTCTGGTGTATTTTGTTTGACTTATGAAGGTTCCATCCTTCACTGTTTTACTTGGAGTCCAAGGAAGAATGTCGCTCTCCCATCATGCTCATTTCAAATTTGCTTTGCATGAGGTTTGAAAATTTTTCACATAGCTCTTTGTTTGTGGATCCAAAAATGATGTCATCCACATATATTTGAACAAGCAAAGATGCTCTTCTTGTCTTGAATTAAAAAAGTGTTCTATCTACTTTTCCTTTTGTGAATCCATTCTCGATTAGGAATTGTGACAAAGTATCATACCATGCTCAGGTGCCTGTTTCAATCCATACAGAGCTTTTTTGAGTTTGTATACCTTATCTCCAAGAGTCTTCTCAAATCCTGGAGGTTGTTCAACATACACTTCTTCTTCCAATAACCCATTTAGGAATGCACTTTTTACATCCATCGATATACAATAAAATTCTTATGAGTGCATAGGCAAGAAACATCCTTATAGCTTCCAATCTTGCTACAGAGCGAATGTTTCATCAAAATCTATTCCTTCTTCTTGGCAATATCCTTTGGCTACTAGTCTTGCTTTGTTTCTTACCACCGAACCCTCCTCGTTCATCTTGTTTCGAACACCCATTTAGTACCAATAACATTTTGATGGGTGGGTCTTTGAACTAACTCCCATACTTTATTTCTTTCAAACCGATTCACTCTTCTTCTTGCATAGCTTGAATCCAATGTGTGTCATCCAATGCTTGTAACACATCTTTAGGCTCTATTTGTGAGATAAAGCATGTGAACATAGCTTCTTGTTGAGTTCGATTTTGTTTTGACGCCTTCTCTTATATTTCCAATGACAAGTTACGTGGATGGTCTTTCGGCCATCTTACATCGAGTTGAAGTAAGTTAGGCGGATTCGATTGTCTAGCAAATGTGTTGCTTTGATCGGCTCTCTCGCAATCACTTAGCCGCAAATTTTCCAAAGATTTTATGAGACTCGGCTATCTCATCTTCATCTCGAGTTTATAATTCCACTTGACTTGAAAGATAGGGACTTTTCTCGTATGGTTGGATGATTTAGCTTATCACCGATTCTTCAATGTCTTCTCCATTTACATTTGGCTCATCGAATACCACATGAATGGATTCCTCTCGCAACCATAGTCCTTTTGTTGAGTACTCTGTAGGCTTTGCTTTCACCGAGTATCCCAAGAAGATACCTTCATCGACTTTAGCATTGAAAGCCTTTAGATTGTCTTTGCCATTGTTATGGATGAAGCATTTACATCCAAATATTCTAAAATATGCAACATTTGGTTTTCTCCTGTCCAAATCTCATAGGGAGTCTTTGTCACCGTCTGTTTATCATACATCCTGTTTTGAGTGTAGCAAGTCGTGTTGATTGCTTGACCAAAATCTCTTTGGTAACCCTACTTGACTAACATGGTCCTTGTTGCTTGTTTGAGTGTTCTATTCCTTCTTTCTCGCAACTCCATTTTGCTATGGAGTCCTTGCTGCAGATAATTCATGACCAATTCCATTTTCAATACAATATTGAGTTATTATACCATTGACAAACTCGGTTCCTGCCTCCTCGATCTTATTTTGATAATGGTTTGGCTCTTCTCATTTTGAATCCTCTTCATCGGTGTGGTAGTTTCTAGAGAGTTTCTTTCTTCTTACACATGAATATTGTCCATGTATATCTTGAGTAGTCATCTACTACCACCAAGGTATAATTCTTCCCACTTATGCTAGTGGTTCAATCGGACCAAATAGATCCATATGTAGCAGTGCAATATCCTTGTTGAAGATGGGCATGTCTTTTCTTTGAATGATGATTTGATCTGTTTTCCCTTCGCACGTGTCACATATACTCTCCTTCTTGTATACTCGAGTCGGAAGACCTACCACAAGATTACTTCGCAAGCTTGTTAAGTGTTTTTGAAATTCAGTGACTCGGCTTTTTGTGCCACACCCAACTTGATTCAAATTGCTCTTTGCTAATAGACAAAGTCAGTCTTGGGTGTAGCGGTTGACCAATCTACTACATACATGTTCTTTTGTCGCATCCTTGCAACACAACTTCATTTGATTCAATATCCTTGATTTGGCATATACCCATGTTAAATCCAACATTATAACCCTTGTCACGAGTTGGTGATGCTTAGCAAGTTGAAGTTGAGTCCTTCAACATATGCAACATCTGTGATTTCTAATCCGTTCTTCTTGATGGATCCAAAGGCCTCTTATTTCTCCTGGAGCTTCATTTCCTCCAAATATGACTTTTGCTCCCTTAACTTCCTTGAATTTTGACAGATTTTTCTTGTTTCTGTCATATGTCCGGAATGACCACTATCCATGTACCAGGTTCCTTGGCACTCGTTATTCCTTGAACCCGCAATCAAGGAAATTAAGTTTTAGGTACCCATACTTGTCCGGTCTGAGGGGTTAGTATTGTAAGATGATCCAACCAGCCTATAGCCAAATGATCGGCTCTAAGGGGTTGCCATCTATCGATGCCATAATCATAATTAATTTTGGCAAATTGCTTGGGGATTCTAGGTTTATACATTGTCTCTTTTGTCGTATGCTGTATATGTGTTTTAGCAATTGTCTTCTTTGGGTAATTGTGGTGTCTCGAGTGTAGTGCCTAGGTGCATATGTGTCTTTGATGAAAGCTCTTACACTTTTGGAATGGCCTTTCTTGAGTTCTAGGCCTTTGCCATTTGAGCTTATATTCCATAAGTTTATCCGATAGTTCACACCGTTCCAATCACTTGGCTTGGATATTTTCTACCATTCCCATCATATGTGTTTCTTTTATAGAACTTTTGGGGTTTTTGGTAGCTCTGTTTCTTCTTTACAGAGTAATTCCTGTTTGGAGTTTGCTGAGGAACTTGGCTGAATTTCTTCTCAGCTGTCCTCTCAATGCACCCAACTGGTCATTTTCCTTTTCCTTTATAACCAAGGCCGTTTGCTTGTAATTGTGCTTTGAAGTGAATGTGTGTGCGGCATTTGGAGTTTTGGATTTTTGAGACACTTCATTGCTTGAAGATCCTTTTTCCAAAATTACTTTTGGAGTTTTGACATAGCACAGAGGAATTAAATCCTAAGCATGTCTTGTCTCCACATTCTCTTTGACTCATAATAAGATCATCCAACGCTTTAGATGCCTTAGTGAATGAGGCAATCACATTTTTGAGGTCATTCTCCCTCTTTTCTATGGCAGCTATTTCTGCTATTAGCTTGACATTTTCAGCCTTTAAACTTTTATTCTCATCGGCTATTTGACTTAGTACTCGGCTCCTTAGTCACCGTGAGTTTTGCTCTTGAGTAGGCTGTTTTCCTCATTTAGTAGTGTGTGTGAGGATTTAATGTGTTCAAAATCTTTCATCATTTTGCCTAATGAATCATAAAGATCGGTGGGTGATGAAGTGTGTGTATCACGGTCACTATCATGGAATCGAGTTTGATGAGTTAGAGTGTACCTCATCTTCTTGGTCGAGTTGATCTTGTTCCTTGGCCATCAAACGATCGGGGCTTCTTCTTCGAGTCACTTGAGTAGTCGGCTTCACTTTGCTCTCAATCGATTGTCTCTCTTGACTTGGTTGTCTCGGCGATCTCTGCTGCACCAACATTGCCTTTTTCTTTTCTTGTCTTCTTTCTCTCAAGACCTTTATTTCTTCTTCATTCCTGTATTTGTTGACTACGGGATATGGACAATCAATGGCATAGTGACCTGGTTGCCTACAGGTTCAAAGATAGATATTCAACCTTTTGATCGACTCTTTCCATTCTTGGATTGTCGGCCCTTTGATATTCAGACTTTTTGATGATCTGTTCTCTTGGTTGGCCTATCTTCCCTTGACTTGGAGGGAGCCGAGTATCTTCCGGAAGATTCGCCCTTGCCTCTCTTGTAGTTCTTATTGAAGAACTTGTTGAACCTTTTAACCATCGGGGCTATTTCTTCGGATCAATGACTTCTTTGACCTCGGCTCTCTTTCCATCCTTAACAATTAGAGCAAATTGTTTTGGGTACAAATATCTCTTCCTCGATCTTTTCTTCTCGGCTCAAATTCGTAGGCTTTGAGATCCGAGAATAGTTCATGGTTGGAGGTCTTCGATAGGTCCATGGAATGTCTCGGTGCCATGACCTTCATTTCCCATTCACCGGGAGACTTTTTAGGATCTTCATACACATTTCTTTCTCGTGTATATTCATTTCCAAGTGCGGATAGCTCGTTGGTAATTTACGTGAACCGAGCATCCGGTTGATCCAGGTTTTCTCCTGTGATCATTTTGAAATTCTCAAATTTTTGTACGACCACCGATAATTTATTTTCCTTGATTTGCTCACGAGCCTTCACAAATCAATGTTAGCTTGTCCCATTTCTTTAGCCGTTTTGCATGATTTGACTTTATTGAACATGGCTTTGTCCAAGGTTTTATAAAGGATGTCCTTGGCTACATTGTCCAGGTTGTATCTTTTTTCTCGTCATCATTTGTCCATTCGAGTTCTTGGTTTTTCAACCATAGTCGGTCTAGGGGCAACATCCTCTTCACCTTCAAATTTGTAGCTCTTCTTACAGATTGTGTTCACTTTAAGATTTGCGGTGGCCCATCCTCTATCACTATCCACATCTCATCATGTAATGCTTGATAGATGAGCCTCGCATACGAATTTTCCAATCATCAAATTCTTCAATTGTGAACATAGGGATGCGTGTCAAATTTGCTTCCATGATAATAACTTTTAATGATAAAAGGAGTTTTGAAAACTTAAGTACTAAACCGGACTTTGAAAAATTTGGAGATCTAGTTCAAGAACTGGTGTGGAAGGCTCAATGAACCAACCGCTCCGATACCACTTGTAGGTCCCAAGGGGTGTGAGTGTAAGGTTTAGAAGGGGGTTGAATAAACCTTACCAACTTTTCACTTTTGGTCCTTTTTAAAATTCGAGTTGATACTATACAAATTGTGTCCTTGGTGGACAGACCAATTTAGTTAATCAAGAGAGTTAGTCACTCAACGACTCGACTGATCGAGCCGTTGATAGAATAACTCGATTGTTAAGACTTAATTAGCTCAACTGTGGTTTGTTTTCAGCGGAAGACTTAACACCCTTAAGTTTGGTTTAGTTATGATTTAATCCTGGGTTTTAGTACTTAGAGCTTATCAGGTTGGATAGCAAATATGTCGTGAATTAAACAAATAAGATGCAGAATTAAAGTGCTTTGAAATCTAAATGACACGATAAGTTTTTATAGAGGTTCAAAGATGGGGTAATTCTTCTACTCCTCTCTTCTCCAACTCCTGGAGGAATCCACTAAGTATTGATCAAGATATCTGAGTGGTAACAGTCCGGATACAAGTCTTGATCACACAAATGACTTGATCCTTTGGGACTCGATCCGAGATGCCTTGGTCACTCACCGGCTTCTCGTCCGACTCGAACTTCTTCACAGGGCAGATGCCTTGCTACTACAACTCACTTGCTCAAGCTCTTGGATTTAATCACGAAGCCCTCCAAAAACTCGAGACTGGTTCGACGTTGAACCTTCCTACAATCCTCCGTGGAATGTAGACCCCTTTTCTTCTAAAGTTTCCTCTTCAACTGATTGAAGCTATCTTTCCTTCACAGGTGAGTGTTGGATTGATTTTCTTCGTAGTGTAGGCTTGAGGATTAATCTTGAATGATTTGAGAATATCTTAGGTAACCTTGGTAACCTTCTCTCAGATATTTGCTTGAATGTTCGTGGTTTAGGTAACCTTGGTAACCTTCTCTCAGAGTCATTCCTCAGCCTTTTATAGTGATCTTTCAAAAATCTGCCCGTTGAAGAGATAGGCTTTTGTAAGCCATCTTGAAGGTTTTTCCCGTTGTAACCATTGTAATATTTTCCAACAGTTTACTTAGTAAATAATTATTCAGAGAGGTTTGGGGTGTAGTTATCAAGGAGCTTAGTGAAGCAAAACTAACTTAAGATTGTTTAAGCATGTTTAAGATAGACTATGTTAACTGTAGTAATGAAATCTTAAATAAAGTATGATGCGAACTCTTAACTAATACTTATATCTTCTTTTATTGTTTCACTTGTGGTCGTTGGCTTGTCTTGTTGCAGTCCTTGGAATTGCCACTTCCTCGTATGAATTGTTCTTCAGCTTTTCAGAGTTCTGACACGGTGCAGTGCTTTCCATTGGTTTATTCCTCTTGCACGCTTCTGGGACTGAGCACTTCGAGAAAGGTCGCATGGAGGTATTACTTGTTTAAGTAATTCTCTTGATTTCTGTGCAACGGATCTTTTTCAGTTATCTCGACTTGACTGCATTTTCTTGCTTTCCCCAGGTGACTTAGAGTCAGCTTCCAATCATTGGATGACTCTTCTGTCACTTCAACTTGAGACTTGGCTATCTTGAGTTGACTTGACTGATACTTCACTCAGTTGTATCTCAGCTGCACCTTCAGTCGAGTTCCCGTCTTCTCTTCTTTGTCATACTCAGCTGTCTCGCAGCGGAGTCTTCCTTCAAGTCTCCAGTTGTCTTCTTGCATGTTTGGGCATAGGCGACTTAACTCACTTGACCAGCCCTATTTATTACAATGCAGTTTACAATAAAAATGGGGTGCCAACTTCCTATTCTAAGTTTTACATGGCATTCATCAAAATCTAAACAATAAATTTCCCAACAAAGAAATACTCCAAAAAATAGTAAAAATATTTTAGACCGATCGGGAGTATTAGGACAACATTTTAGAAACATTGTTTTGGTGTAAAAACACATTAACACAAAATCATCAAAAGTGTTGTCCAATTTATATCGAAAATAAACTTGAAGAAATACTCCGGAAAATATTAAAACCATTTTAAATCATTTAGGAGTATTTGGACAACCTTTAAAAATATTGTTTTGGTATAAAAACAAAATCATCAAAATCATGATAAAACCATTTATCAAACAATCTCCCCCTTTTTGATGATTACAAACCAAAACAATTTTAACGAGGTCGATTTTGAAAACAAAACAATTTTACCGGTTAAAAAAGAGCTATCCGTTGTGAGCGACAACATTCCACGCAATATAAACACAAGGATGGGAGTAGAGATATTCAAACATATATAGCAAAAGCTCCCCCTATCAATATGCACAGCAAGAGTAATGTAAAAGCAATCAACCACAAGCTAAAAGCTTAGCTTTTACATATTGATCTTAGGTTCAAGAGCTTATAAGTTCCCCCTGTCAACAAAACATCATTAGACAAGTATATAAGTCCATCATACAACAATTGGACTAAGTATAATGCACAACTTATGGCTTTATCAAGCCATAGCTTATAGCTTCTTTTGTTTAGCTTAACTTAGCTTTTATGAGCTAATGAGCTTATAACCTGTCTCTCCCCCTTTGGAATCATCAAAACAGTGTTAGCACGATAAAAACATCATATAATCATGTCAAAATGCGCAACTAAACCGATGTATCGAGCTATTTGAACAATGAAGCTTATAGGCCAAATGGGAGGGAAAAGACGATCATACGACTTGTAGAGGTTTATGAAAATTCATTTGATTTGCAAAAACATGATCTCTATAAATATATGAGACTTTTGAAATCGAGAGAATCATGTAGGTGATGAATTTTTCATTGAAACATTTTATCGAACACTTGGCGGGCGTCAAGTTTTAAAGAAGATATGTATAGCCCTTGTAAATGTAATCAAGCCAAGTTTTTCATCACCAAAATCAGTTCAAACACAATACAATACATCATAAATGACAAGCTCATCAAATTCATATGAAATTTTCATCAACAATATAACAAATAAGTCACAATCTCAAGGGTTCAACCCAATTGAGCAAAGGAAGTAGAATACTTACCATTTAATCGGTAAAGACAAGCAATGATGATGATAATCGATCTAGATAATTCCCAAAATATGAATTTTATGAAACAAAGCACATTTGAAGTGAAATGTGTGTGAAATTTGCAAAGGGGACGAAATATAGAAGAAAACTTGTGAAAATAAGAATGCTGGGGACAGAACACATTTTATCCAGAAAATGGCTTAGGGTGACCGGTTGTCGTTGAGGGCGACCGGTTGCCCTCAACCACATCAGCCCACTGTCTTGCCAGGTTTTTCAAAATCCGAATTTTGATCCAAAAATCCGATTTTTCGCCCCTAAGTTTTAAAAACGTGCAAAATGCAAACGTAGACATCATTCAATATACATTATGTCATAATCAAGCTCGAAATGAGGTAAAATACTCGGCGGTGAGGGATTAAAAAGTCCGCGAGTTATCCTTGAGACAGAATTAAACACATCTCAAGTTTTTGTTAAAACATGCAATCCCTTAACAATTATATCGAATCTCAATATGTTTAGTTCGATTATGACAAACCATAGTTTGAATAATTTTGACCGGACTTGTTATCCCGAAAAATAAGAACGTTTTAAAGCTTTGGATACAACAAGTCATAAGAAGAAGTGCCTTTCAAATATTTGAAAATTTCTTTTAACGGCACTTTAATGAGATTCGTTGGGATAATTTTTGAAGTCGAGCATATAGACATAAGGCTATGGAATGTCGAGTCTATAGAAATAATACAAGAAAACATACCTTGAATTTGTTTGTCGGCCGATATGCCTTTCTCAACCTTTGTCAATCTTTAGCCAGAGAGGTTGAGATAGTTCTTCTTTCTTCAATGCTTAACTCCTTCAAGAGTTCTTTTGAAATATAACCGTCTTCTTGGCATTGAGTAATTTGAATTCCAATGATCAAATTTGAGCTTCCCTCATCATGATCATTTTAGGTTCACCTTGCATTGACTTGGAAAAATATCTTGCACAAATATTTATTAGTAGCACCATAAATATTATCAACATAAATTTGCACAAGTAAACAACCTTGCTCTTTTTCAAAACAAGAAGTGTAGTATCAACTTTACCTTTTGTAAAATCATTTTGCAAAAATAGCTAAGTCTATCAACCGTACAAGGCCTTTTATAAAAATCATTTGGCCTAAAATTTTAAACTCCGATAGACTTATATTTGAATAAAACCATTTAGAAAGTTGGATTTAACATCCATTTGGTAAAGCTTGAAATTTTCTTAAAACAAGAATGGGCAAGTAAAATGCAAATAGCTACTAAATGTGCTATGGGTGCAAATGTTACATCAAAATTAATTACCTTCTTCTTGAAAATACCTTCGAGCTACTAACCTTGCCTTAGTTCGACCAATGTTGCCTTGGTCATCGAGTTTGTTCCGGAATACCCTTTTTGTCTTCTTCATCACTATCATCACAGGGCATCCAATTGATCTAAGGTGTTCATAATAGAACATTTACATCCAAATATTTTGAGGTAACTAATATTTGGAGTACTTCATCTACACAACTTAACAAACTCATTAACGGCAACGCTTATATAAGCAAGAAAAAATAGCCCAAGTGTAAGAATATGTCTCAATCATCAATCACAAAATATCATAGTAGAAATAGACACTATATATATAGACCATGAAGCAAGAAACACATACTATGCATTTAGAAGATCATCAAGAGTCTAATAAATCATGCAAGTTCACAAAAAGCTTAAGAAAGCTACAAAAGGTGTTAGATAAATGTTTTTATCATGATTTTGATGATTTTGTTCAAATGAGTTTTTATACCAAAACAATGTCCCTAAATGTTGTCCCAACACTTCCGATCGATCTAAAATGTTTTTACTATTTTTCGGAGTATTTCTTGAAGTTAATATTCGATTTAAAATTGGACAACACTTTTGTTTCAGGCTCGACCGGTCGCCCTATAGGGCAACCCGTACCTGAAGTTGAGTTTTGAAACAGAAAATGGGACGTAAGAGAAAATGGGGAGGGCGACCGGTCGACCAAGTGGGCGACCGGTGAGGGCGACCGTCGACCCAGGCGACCGTGCACAGGAGCAGCCCTCAAATGCGGACTTCTCTGTTTTGATTTTCTATCAACCCCAACCGGTCAAGACCAAGGGCGACCGGTCGAACCCCCTTCGACCGGTCCCCCCGTGTGTAAAATTCGCAGAATTCAATTTCAATCTTATCTCTCGTGCGACCGGTCGAACCCCCGTTTATCGACAAACTATCCGTTGCATTTTTCGAATGACTTTTCCCTATTTTGTGGATTGATTTCTAACACTATATTGATGATTTTAAATGGTTTCTTTTGCAGCAAATCACTCCCCAAGGAGGAGCCAATGTCCGGAAATCAAAGCCAAGACCTCTCCTATAAATAGAGGCTTCATTCAAGCAACAAGATACAACACTCTATACAAGCAAAGAGCAAACAAAGCAAACACTTTCATATATCTTGTTGTATTAGCCTTAGCACTTTCACTTGCACAAATTTGAGGTCTAGGCTCTCAATTCTTGATTACACTTGTACTCATATTGTATCAATCATTATTGAGTTGTAATCTTGATTTTGGTCATCATTCAACACAAGACATCCTTGTGAGTATTCTTGTGGTAAGAATACACTTGGGTGATCTAGGTGATAGGTGTTTGAAGGTTGTGGTAATCTTCAAAGGTGTTGTAAGAGGATTGTGGTAATCCTCAAGGTGGTGTAAGAGGATTGTGGTAATCCTCAAGGTGGTGTAAGAGGGTTGTGGTAATCCTCAAGGTGTTGTATTAATTTTTGGTAAATTAATAAAATCTTTTTTCCTTTTGAAATCCATCCCGGATATACTGGGGTGGTAGAGGATTAGGCCCTAGGTGGGTTGAACCTCTTTAAATCGACGAGTGTTGATTTATTTCCGCATTTACATTCTCGTCTTTGTTTGATTATTCGAAAAAGAGGGCAAAATCTGAAAAACCGAGATAATCTATTCACCCCCCCTCTAGATTATCGTAGCCACTTGGACTAACAAGTGGTATCAAAGCCAAACTCTTTGGCTAGCTCGTTCCGAGTAAAGAGGAAAGATCCATGGCTACGAATGACGCTTATCTCACCACCAGCGCCTCCACCAACAAGCCACCATTGTTCGACGCCAACAACTACGCATTTTGGAAAGACCGTATGGAGTGCTTTCTACAAGGGTGCGGGTTTGACATATGGAATGTGGTTATTGAAGGAGTTGATCAACCAACAAAAAAATTGGAGGATGGCACCTCGGCTCCTAAACCTTTCAAGGAGTTCGATGAAAATGATAAGAAGGCTTTCTCTCTAAACGGTAAGGCCTTAAATATTTTGCATTGCTCACTTACCGCCACCGAGTACAATCGCATACGAGGCATAAGGTCGGCACATGAGGTTTGGGAAAAATTGGAGACTATATATGAAGGGACAAAGAAGGTCAAGCAAGCTAGAAAGACCATGCTTGTTAAAGACACTGAAAACTTTAACATGTATGATGGTGAAAGCATCTCCAAGATGGTGGAAAGGCTTGACAACATTGTCAATCCTCTTGTGGCCCTCGGTAAAGTCATCTCCGAAGAAGACAAGGTGACTAAAATTTTGAATGCACTTCCCGGGTCATGGTCCGAAAAGGTGACGGCAATCACGGAGGCACAAAATCTTGAGACACTCAAGTTTGACGAGCTCATCGGAAACCGAACATGGTCTTATGGCCATAGACGACGAAAATAATGAGGTACGCTCTAACTCTTCTACCTCCTCCTTAGTTGATGAATTGCAATGTGATTTTGATGAATTGCAAATTGAATTTCAAAATTTGATCATTAAATACAAGAGTTTAAAAAAAGAGCATAAAGAGCTTAAAATTGAAAAGGAAATATTATTTACTTCTTATGAATCTCTTGATAAAGCTCATGCTATTACTATTACTAGAGTTCATACTCTTGAATCCGAAAAAGAATCGCTCACCAAAGATCTTGAATGTTTAAAAAAGGATGTGCATCGTTTTAACATAAGTACGAACAAAGTTACAAAAATTTTAGATGCACAAAGAGGTGAGCATTCCAAATTAGGACTTGGCTATAAACCTTTTTCACCATTTTCAAAGAAAAATGACCAAGGTCCGAATTTTGTACGTGCTAAAAGTGCCCATAATATTATTTGCTTTTATTGTGGTAAAGTTGGTCACTATGTTAGCAATTGTAAATTGAAGAACAATTTTAGCTTTGTTTGGAGACCCAAAGGTCTCAAGGCTAACCCCCATGGACCCCAAACTATAGGGTACCTAAAAATGGTTCGTTTGTAGGTAATAGGCGCTACAACAACCATGGAGGATTCGAAATGGCTCGTGGACAGCGGATGTTCACGCCATATGACCGGAAAGAGAGAACTTTTTACCAACATCAAGTTCCAAGAAGAGGGTATGGTCATGTTCGGCAATGGCAAAGGAAGAATTCTTGGAAATGGAGAAATTGGTAACTCTTCTTTCTCTCTTAATAATGTTCTTTTAGTAGAAGGGCTTAAATTTAATTTGATAAGTGTTAGCCAACTTTGTGATTCAAATTATAATGTTGTTTTCAATAAAGAAAAATGCCTTATTCGTAAAAATGATGAAATTATTTGTGAAGCAAATAGAAAAGGCAATCTTTACAAAATTTCTACTAGTGATTTGGTTAGTCAAAATGTTTCTTGTCTTGTCGCCAACAATGATTTAACGAGTTTATGGCATAGGCGACTTGGACATGTTGGATATAAAAGTTTGAAAAATATTTACAAAAACCAACATGTAAAAGGACTACCCAAATTGAATTTTGAAAATCTTGGCTTATGTGACACTTGTCAAAAGAACAAATTAGTTAAGAGTAGTTTTAAGCCCAAAAATGAAATTTCCACAACCAAGCCTCTACAACTTCTTCACCTAGATTTGTATGGGGATATTGGTACGGCTAGTCTAAGTGGAAAACATTACACTTTTGTTATTGTTGATGATTTTTCTAGATACACTTGGGCTCTTTTTCTTGCAAATAAAAGCGATGCCGTTAATGAGTTTGTTAAGTTGTGTAGACACATTGAGAATGAAAAGGAAGATACTATTAAAACTATTCGAAGTGATCGAGGCGGAGAATTTGACGGTGAGTTTAGAGTATTCTGTGAAACCAAGGGATATACACACAATTTTTCGGCTCCAAGGACACCTCAACAAAATGGTGTAGCCGAAAGGAAGAATCGGACGCTACAAGAAATGAGTCGGTCCATGCTCAATGAATTTTCTCTTCCAAAATACTTTTGGGCCGAAGCCGTAAGTACCGCTTGATATGTCATTAATCGAGTTTATGTTCGTCCTAAAATGAATAAAACTCCTTATGAGCTTTGGAAAGGAAAAACTCCAAATATTAGTTATTTCAAGATATTTGGATGTAAGTGCTTTATTTTGAATACAAAGGATCAATTGGACAAACTTGATCCTAAGGCCGATGAAGGAATATTTATGGGGTATTCAATCAAGAGCAAAGCATATCGTGTTTACAATAAGACTAGTGGAGTTGTTGAAGAATCCATCCATGTCAAATTCAATGAAGCTTCGGGTGTTGAAAGGATACCAAATGATGAAAGTGATGAAGAGGATATTAGTGAATCCATTGTTCAAAATGATACATCAAATGATCAACCATCCACTTCATATGCTCCTCAAGAAGATAAAGGAAATACTTCGGATCTTCCCGTAGCATTAAAATTTAAGGGAGATCACCCAAAAGATCTTATTATTGGTGATCCCCTTGATAAAGTGATGACCCGAAGAAAATTTGCCGAGAAAGCTCTTATATCTCAAAAAGAGCCTAAAAATGCTAAGGAGGCTATTGAGGATGAGGATTGGTTCTTAGAAATGCAAGAGGAGTTGAATCAATTTGAAAGAAATGATGTATGGGAATTAGTACCTTGTCCTCCATCTCAAACAATTATTGGTACAAAATGGGTATTCCGGAACAAACTTGATGATCAAGGCAACATTGTTCGTAATAAGGCAAGGTTAGTAGCTCAAGGGTATTGTCAAGAAGAAGGTATTGATTATGATGAAACATTTGCACCCGTAGCACGTTTAGAAGCTATTCGCATTTTACTTGCCTATTCTTGTTTTAAAAATTTCAAGCTTTACCAAATGGATGTTAAATCCGCTTTCTTAAATGGTCTTATTCAAGAAGAAGTCTATGTAAAACAACCTCCGGGGTTTGAAAATTTTTCTAGGCCTAATGATGTTTATAAACTTAAAAAGGCTTTGTATGGTTTAAAACAAGCACCCCGTGCATGGTATGATAGACTTAGCTCTTTTCTTTTGCAAAATGGTTTTACAAGAGGTAAAGTTGATACTACACTCTTTGTTTTTGAAAAAGGGCAAGATTGTTTACTTGTGCAAATTTATGTTGATGATATTATCTTTGGTGCTACTAATGAATCTTTGTGCAAGAAATTCTCCAAGTTAATGCAAGGTGAATTCGAGATGAGTATGATGGGGGAGCTAAATTTCTTCCTTGGACTTCAAATTAAGCAATGCCAAGAAGGTATTTATATTTCGCAATCAAAGTATACAAAAGAACTTTTGAAGAAGTTCGGCATTGAAGAAGGAAGAACCGTCTCGACTCCTATGGCAACCAATGTCAAAATTGACAAAGATGAAAAAGGCAAGACGGTTGATGAATCCAAGTATCGAGGTATGATTGGTAGTTTACTTTATTTAACCGCTAGTAGACCGGACATTCTTCATGCCGTATGCCTATGTGCTCGTTTTCAAAGCAATCCAAAAGAATCTCATATGAGTGCCGTTAAAAGGATTTTTCGATATTTGAAAGGCACTATTCAATATGGTTTATTTTATCCAAAGAATGAAAATTTTTCTCTTAAAGGTTATAGTGATTCGGACTATGCGGGTAATATTGATGATCGGAAAAGTACTTCCGGATCATGTCAATTTTTAGCGATTGCCTAGTTTCATGGTTTTCAAAGAAGCAAAACGTGTTTCTCTTTCAACGGCCGGCCGAATATATTTCCGCCGCATTTTGTTGTACTCAACTTCTTTGGATGAAACAAACCTTAGCGGATTACAAATGCTCTTTTGAAAACGTACCTATCTTTTGTGATAATATATCCGCTATAAATATTGCTCAAAACCCGGTTCATCATAACCGTACTAAACATATTGAGATTCGACATCATTTTCTAAGGGATTGTGTTTCAAAACGAAAAATTGAGATATCGTTTGTGCCATCTCAAGATCAATTAGCGGACATTTTTACAAAACCGCTAAATTCCGAGACTTTTGCGTCAATACGAGCTCGGTTAGGCATAATGCATATTGAATGAGGTCTACGTTTGCATTTAGCATGTTTTTAAAACTTAGGGGCGAAAAATCGGTTTTTTTTGGTTGAAAATTCGGATTTTGAAAAATTTGACAAAACAGTGGGCTGAAGAGGTTGAGGGCAACCGGTCGCCCTCAACGTCGACCGGTCGCCCTAGGCCATATTTTGGTTTAAGTTCGTTCTGTCTTCAGCATTTGTTATTTTCACTTCTTTTTGCCATTTTTCGTCCCCTTTGCCAAATGCACACAATTTTCACTCCAAATTGATTTTAATGCATTCTATTCATATCTTGGACCTTATATAGCATGTTTATCATCATCATTGCTCATCTTTTCCGATCAAATGGTAAGAATTTTCCTTACTTTGCTCAATTGGGTTGAACCCTTGAGTTTATGGCTTTCTTGTATATTTCTTGATATTTTTGCTTATGATCTTGATGAGCTTAGTTATTATGTTGTATTGTATGATGTTTGATGTGAATTGGTAATGAAATTTTTTGGCTTGGATCATTTACAAGGGCTATATACAACTCTTTTTATTTTTCACGCCCACAATGTGTTCGATGAAATGTCACAATGAAAATTTCAACTTCTACATGATTCTCTCGCTTCCAAAAGTCTTCAATACTCATTGAGATCATGTTTTGGCAAATAAAACGAGCGTATGAACTCTTCATGATACATTTCTCCCATTTTCCTTGGTGTTTAAGCCTAAATTGCTCAATGGTTGATAAACCATTTCTTTGGCGCACTTTGATATACTTCTATGATGTTTTTATCATCCTAACATGTTTTTGATGATTCCAAGGGGAGAAACAGAAATTGGCTCGTTAGCTCAAAGAAGCTAATAAAAGCTCATGATAGAAGCTATAAGCTATGGCTTATTAAGGCCATAAGTTGTGAAGAAAACTCAGTCCAATGATTGTTTTATGAACTTGTTTGCATGGATTATAAATATTTGTGACAGGGGGAGCTTCTAAGCTCATGGAGTTGTTGTTTATTTTGTAAAAGCTTGTGCTTCTAGCTTATGCAATAATTCTTATTGATGTGCTTATTGATAGGGGGAGCTTTTGTAAAATGTTTTTAAACGGATAGTTTACTCATAAACCGGAAAATTATTTTGTTTTTCGAAATCGTCCTCTTGAAAATTGTTTTGGTTTGTAATCATCAAAAAGGGGAGTTTGTTAGATAAATGTTTTTATCATGATTTTGATGATTTTGTTCAAATGAGTTTTTATACCAAAACAATGTCCCTAAATGTTGTCCCAACACTTCCGATCGATCTAAAATGTTTTTACTATTTTTGGAGTATTTCTTGAAGTTAATATTCGATTTAAAATTGGACAACACTTTTGTTTCGTGCTCGACCGGTCGCCCATAGGGCAATCCGTACACTGAAGTTGAGTTTTGAAACAGAAAAATGGGACGTAAGAGAAAAAATGGGGAGGGATGACGGCCAGGTCGACCAAGTGGGCGGCCGGTGAGGGCGACCGGTCGACCCTCAGGCGGCCGTGCACTGGGCAGCAGACCCTCTCAAATGCGACTTCTCTGTTTTGATTTTCTATCAACCCCAACCGGTCAAGACCAAGGGCGACCGGTCGAACCCCTTCGACCGGTCCCCTGTGTAAAAATTCGCAGAATTCAATTTCAATCTTATCTCTGTGCGACCAGGTCGAACCCCCGTTTATCGAAAACTATCCGTTGCATTTTTCGAATGACTTTTCCCTATTTTGTGGGATTGATTTCTAACAGCTATATTGATGATTTTAAATGGTTTCTTTTGCAGCAAATCACTCCCCAAGGAGGAGCCAATGTCTGGAAATCAAAGCCAAGACCTCTCCTATAAATAGAGGCTTCATTCAAGCAACAAGATACAACACTCTATACAAGCAAAGAGCAAACAAAGCAAACACTTTCATATATCTTGTTGTATTAGCCTTAGCACTTTCACTTGCACAAATTTGAGGTCTAGGCTCTCAATTCTTGATTACACTTGTACTCATATTGTATCAATCATTATTGAGTTGTAATCTTGATTTTGGTCATCATTCAACACAAGACATCATTGTGAGTATTCTTGTGGTAAGAATACACTTGGGTGATCTAGGTGATAGGTGTTTGAAGGTTGTGGTAATCTTCAAAGGTGTTGTAAGAGGATTGTGGTAATCCTCAAGGTGGTGTAAGAGGATTGTGGTAATCCTCAAGGTGGTGTAAGAGGGTTGTGGTAATCCTCAAGGTGTTGTATTAATTTTTGGTAAATTAATAAAATCTTTTTTCCTTTTGAAATCCATCCCGGATATACTGGGGTGGTAGAGGATTAGGCCCTAGGTGGGTTGAACCTCTTTAAATCGACGAGTGTTGATTTATTTCCGCATTTACATTCTCGTCTTTGTTTGATTATTCGAAAAAGAGGGCAAAATCTGAAAAACCGAGATAATCTATTCACCCCCCCCTCTAGATTATCGTAGCCACTTGGACTAACAAAAGGACTCTTTTGAAATTTGAAAATCCGATACATATAGTTGAGACCTCATTTAAAAGAAGTATTTGAACAAGAGTTGACAAAGTAAATATGTGCAATCAAATATCGAATAGTGCCTTTCAAAAAATCTAAAAATCCTCTTAATGACACTTGTATAAAATAAGCACATAGTCATATGGCACAAATGTATCGAGTCTATAAGATGAATACTAATGATGAGCGCACCTCGATAGTTTTTGTCACTCTTGACATATTATGACGTAGATAGCCATTTGTGAATATACATGAGTCCTACACAATACTTTAAACAAATTTTGCACAAGATATAATAGCACAAGTGTAGGCCAAGTAATAAGAGATGTCACAATAAAAATACTAATGCTATAGAAATTCATAAGAGTTTAAAAACAACATGTAAGGTCTCATTTTTCAAAGGATTTTAAAAACACAAATATTTATTGAGGACCTTATAAATTTTAAAACTCATTTTGCAAATTAAACACAAATAAGAACATGCAAAAATAAAATGCATATTTAAATAGGGAGATACGGTTTACCAATTTCGCCATTTACATGGGTTGTGTCATTCCCATTGTTGATGATATCTTCCCGTTTGAAAATCTTCTTGTTGATGATGGTTTCTCCAATTGCTCCATTTCCAGGCATTGTGGCCTTCCCATTTTTGAAAGTGTCTTTCTCTTGGAAAATCATCTTGTTGATGATGTCTTTGCCATTTCCAAGGATTGTGTTCTTCCCATTTTTGATTATATCCTCTTCTTGAAAATTGACTTTGTTGAAAATGTTTTCTCCTTCTTTGATCAAATGAGATGTTCATTTGATGTTTCCTTGGCGGCATGAATTTTCTTCGATTATTAATCCACCGGGTACCTAAAATGACATTGTTTTGTGGTACCCTCAAGTGCTTGGGTCCTTTGGGATTAGTCTTGAGACTTTTAGGTCTCCACAAATAATTAGAGCTATTTTTAGCCCGACAAGTATTTACCGTATAACACTTTTTACCGCAATAAAAACAAGTAACAATTTTAGGAGCATAATGACCATCATACATAGGTACTTGATTTCTTTTCACATTATTAACAATACTAGGCTTATGATCAAGTCCTTGTTTCAATTTATCACAACTATTAACAATATTGGTCATTTTATCGGTACTCAAGTTGGATTTTGATAAATCCTTTTTCATGCAATTAATATCCTCAACAAGAGTACTATTTTCTTTTTCAAGGTTTCTAACCTTGTCAAGTGTGGTGGTGTGAGCACATGATAGTGATTCATAGGAAGTAAATAAACTATATTTTTCATTTTTCAAAACATTGAATTCCTTTTGTCAAATTTTTGTACTTAACTAGTAAATTTTGGAATTCATTTTGAAGATCATCAAAATCATTTTGCAAGTCACTATAATCATTTTTAATAACAATATCATAAGAAGTAGAGGGTTTAAGACATACCTCTTTTTCTTCTTTGATGCCCATAAGGCAATGTTCAACTTCTTCATAGTTGGAAGTTGTAAGAGGCTTGTTCCTTAGATTTGACATTGTATCCCTTTGAGAAGTAGATGCTTTTGAGTTGCTCCTATTATTTGCATATACTTCATGAATGGCTTCTAATTTTTGCCATACTCCATGAGCCGATCGAATTCCTACAATATGTTCATATTCCAAATTAGTAAGTGAACAATACAAAATATTGAGAGTTTTACCGTTTAGGGAGATGATTTTCTTCTATTCATCATTTAGCTCTTTGAGGCCTTTGGAGGTGTGTGTGTGTTTTTCATCGGAATGGATTCTCCATTGATGATGATGTTCCAAATATCGAACCCGCAACCTTGTAAATAGCATTCCATTCTTTCTTTCCAAAATGTGTAATTTTTGGAATCAAATAGTGGTGGCTTGGTGGTGGAGGTGCCGGTAAGATGAGCTTCGTTCGTAGCCGACGATCGTTCCTCTTCACTCGCGATGTGAAACAAGCTTGCCAAAGAGTTTGGCTCTGATACCACTTGTAAGTCCAAGCGGCTATGATAATCTAGAGGGGGGTGAATAGATTATCTCCATCTTTTCGATTTCGCCCTCTTTTTCGAACAAAACAAGCCAAGACAATAATAAAGGTGCGGAAAGTAAACAACACTCGTCGATTTATAGAGGTTCAACCCACCTAGGGCCTAATCCTCTACCACCCCAGTATATCCGGGATAGATTTCAAAAAGAAAAAAAGATTTTATTAATTACCAAAATTAATACAACACCAACTTACAACACCTTGAAGAGCACCACACTCTTCTTCAACACCACCTTTGAGATTACCACAATCTCTCTTGAAGATTACCACAATCTCCAACGGCACCTTGTGCAGATTACCACAATCTTCAACCTTGAAGAATACCAAATTCTTCAACACCTCAACAAGAAGATTACCACAATCTTCTCACACCTAACACCTAGATCACCCAAGTGTGTTCTTACCACAAGAACACTCACAAGGATATCTTGTGTTGAATGATTACCCAAAAATCCAAGATTACAACTCGATAATAAATTATACAATTGAGTGCAAGTGTAATCAAGAATAGCCTAGACCTCAAGGATGTGAAAGTGATAAGCTAGGCAAATTACAACAAGGATAATAACAATGAAAGACCAAGTGTTTGCTTGAGTATATCTTGTTGTGTTGTGTTGTTCTCTCTTCTTGTTGTGCTTCAAATCTTCCTCTATTTATAGGAGATAATTGATACTTGATAGGCTCCTCTTGGAATCTGATATCTACAAAAAAATTGCAATTAAAATCAAGATTATAGCTGTTAGAAATCAATCCCACAATTTAGGGAAAAGTTGTCTGCTGCACAATGGTCAGAATTTTGTTGTCAAACTTGAGGGCGACCGGTCGCGCACAAATAGACGTTTGAAAATGAAAATACACATTTACACAGGGCGACCGGTCGACGGGGTGTCCGACCGATCAACCATATGCCCAGCCGGTCGAGCAAAACCCAAAAACGAGTCCAGGAAGTTCTGTTTCAGAAATTGCTCCCGTGCACCGACGACACCCGGTCGACCGACCGGCGACGCCATTTGCTGATCGACCGGTCGACCATACCGGTCTACCACCCTGTTGATCGGTCAACTAGCCTTTTTTCAGCAAATAGCTTATTCACTGTTTTTCACAACTTTCAGGTACGGGATGCCCTATAGGGCGACCGATTGGCCTTAAAACAAAAGTGTTGTCCAATTTTATATCGAAAATAAACTTCAAGAAATACTCCGAAAAATAGTAAAAATATTTTAGACCGATCGGGAGTATTAGGACAACATTTTAGAAACATTGTTTTGGTGTAAAAACACATTAACACAAAATCATCAAAAGTGTTGTCCAATTTATATCGAAAATAAACTTGAAGAAATACTCCAGAAAATATTAAAACCATTTTAAATCATTTAGGAGTATTTGGACAACCTTTAAAAACATTGTTTTGGTATAAAAACAAAATCATCAAAATCATGATAAAACCATTTATCAAACATATGCCTCATAGAAAAATTCAAGTAAAACATGGCAACTTAATCATAGAAAGCACCATATATAATCCCTAATACATATTTTACAAGAAATTCAAATGAAAACACGAAGTTGTTACCAGAATTCTCGAAAATTTGCAAAAGGGCGTGAAATTTGAAACCCTAGGTGCTCCTTCAACCAAAACAACTTCCAATTCCAAAATTTAGTCAAGATTAAAGTGTAATATGAAGAGAGTAACGGATTCTATGTGAGAATTTGATGAAAATATTGTAGATTTTAAGCAAGTTTTAGAAGAGACGGACAATTTTTCTTGCTAAAGGGCGAGAAAGGTGTGTTTGATTGTGATTGAAACAGAGCCTGGGCGCCCTTATTTACGCCTCATTTCACAGACGCACGGGCCGTGCGCCTTGTGCACGGGCTGCCCGTGCGTCATGCCGTAGCCTTCTTCCAAGCCTTGCCGGCATGCACGGGTCGTGCGTAAGCGCACGCCCTGCCCGTGCGTGAGGCTGTAGCAAAATTGGGATTTTTCTTTTTTTTATAAAATAAACTGGGAAATCCTAACGTAGAAAAGGGAAAAATGAAAAAAATACAACAAACCATTGGGTTGCCTCCCAACAAACGCTAAATCTAACGTGTATAGCTTGACGCATGTATTTCTCAATCATGGGTCCAGCAAGGTGAGGTATGCTACCTCTTCCTTTTGATCTCTATGAAAATAGTTCTTATTCCTCTGGCCATTCACCATAAATGTCTCCCCATCCCGAGTCAACAATTCTACTATTCCTGGAGGATTCAACACTTTCTTGATTACAAATGGCCCCAACCACCGAGACTTGAGCTTTCCGGGAAAAAGTTTAAGATGTGAGTTGTACAAGAGAACTTGTTCACCCTGTAAAAACTCTCTTTTCTTAATCATCCGATCATGCCATCTCTCTGTGCGCTCCTTGTAGATTTGGGAATTCTCATAGGCTTCATCTCAGAACTCTTCCATCTGATTCAAATGTAGTTGTCTCTCTTCACCCGCTGTTTTGAAGTCAAAATTTAACTTCTTTACCGCCCAGAATGCCTTATGCTCTAACTCCACGGGTAAGTGACACGATTTCCCGAATACCAACTGATATGGAGATGTGCCCAAAGGCGTCTTGAATGCAGTCGGGTATGTCCATAACACATCATCTAACTTCATAGCCCAATTCTTGCGATTTATGCTCACTGTCTTTTCTAGGATTTGTTTGATCTTGCGATTGGCGACTTCTGCTTGCCCATTTGCTTGTGGATGGTATGCTAATGCTACTTTGTGCCTAACCCCATACTTTGCAAGTAGATTTCTCATCAATTTATTCACAAAGTGTGACCCCCCATCGCTAATCAAAGCTTTCGGGGTTCCAAACCGAGTGAATATATTTTTCTTGAAAAACCGCATTACTACCTGTGCATCATTAGTCTATGATGGAATCACCTCAACCCATCGAGATACATACTCCACTTCAAGTAGAATATATTGATATCCCGAAGAAGATGGAAAGGGACCAATGAAGTCAATCCCCCACACATCAAAAAGCTCGACTTCCATCACATTGGTCATAGGCATCTCATGTTGTCTAGAGATGTTCCCCATCCGCCTGCACCTGTCACACTATTGCACATACAAATAACAATCATTATATAAAGTAGTCTAGTATAACCCACTCTGTAATACCTTTGCCGCAGTGCGTGTGGGACCGAAGTGTCCCCCAGAAGGTGAAGAATGACACTGTTGTGGAACTCCCTCCCACTCTTCTTGAGCCACACATCTTCTAATGATCATGTATGCGCACCTCTTAAAGAGTAAGGGATCATCCCACATATAGAACTTGACGTCATGGAGGAACTTCTTCATTTGATAAGAGGATAAATCCGGAGGTATGACTCCCGCTACCAACTAATCAACAAAATCCGCGTACCATGGGAATTTAGCCTGTAATAGCAAAAGCTGCTCATCGGGGAACTCCTCCTTGATTAAATATGTACCCTCTTTCGCATCCTTTTTATACTCCAGTCTAGACAAATTGTCTGCTACCACATTCTCACAACCCTTTCTATCTCTAATCTCCACATAGAATTCTTGCAACAATAGAATCCACCGAACCAGTCTTGGTTTGGCATCCTTCTTGTCGAACAGGTATTTGATCGTTGCATGGTCTATGTGGACTATCGTCTTTGTTCTAATCAAGTAAGATCGGAACTTATCAAATGCAAAAACATTTGCCAGCATTTCCTTCTCACTGGTAGTGTAATTCTGTTGGACATTGTCTAATGTTCTACTCGCATAATACATGGCTCTAAACAATTTATCCCTTTTCGACCCCAGGCGCGCCTCTCACAAAATCACCGCATCACACATCAACTCAAAGGGCTGACTCCAATCCAGAACTACAAGAATCGGTGCTGTCACCGAAGCCTTCTTCAAAATCTCGAATGCCTGCAAATAATCATCGGAAAAATTGAAAGCAATATCGTTTTCTAAAAATTGACTCAAAGGTTTGGTGATTTTCGAAAAGTCACAAAAGAACCTTCTGTAGAATCCGGCATGCCCCAAAAAGCTTCTGATTGCTTTTTCATTTGTTGGTGGCGGAAGTTTCTCAATTGCTGCAATCTTCGCTCTATCCACTTCTAAACCTGCAGAAGAAACTCGGTGGCCTAGTACAATGCCATCACGTACCATAAAATGGCACTTCTCCCAATTCAAAACAAGATTAGTTTCCTCGCATCTCTGTAAAACTAGAGAAAGATTGGGAAGACAGTGATCAAAAGAATCTCCAAAAACGGAAAAATCATCCATGAAAACCTCCATTATTTTCTCAATAAGATCATGAAATATAGCCATCATACATCACTGAGAAATCGCGGGTGCATTACATAGTCCGAGTGGCATTCTCCAGAATCCAAACGTACCATAGGGACATGTAAATGTTGTTTTCTCTTGGTCTTCCGGTGCAATCATGATGTGGTTGTACCCGGAGTAACCATCGAGAAAATAGTAATAATCAAATCCCGCCAAACGATTTAACATCATATCAATAAAGGGAAGGAGAAAATGATCTTTACGAGTGGCATCATTCAATTTTCTATAATCAATACAAATATGCCACCCTGTAACTATCCTAGTTGCAATCAATTCATCATTTTCATTTCTTACCATTGTCATCCCCCCTTTCTTTGGTACCACTTGTACCGGACTCACCCAGGAACTATCAGAAATGGCATACACAATTCCAGCATCTAACCATTTTAAAACTTCATTCCTAACAACCTCTTGCATTATAGGGTTTAATCGTCTTTGGTTCTGCACTGAAGGTTTATAAACATCTTCCATTAAAAAATTATGCATGACAATCGATTAACTTATGCCTTTTAAATCAGATATCGACCAACCTATCGCAGACTTATGTTTCCTCAACACCCTAAGCAATTTATCAAGCTGAGTTGAAGTTAAAAGAGATGATACGATTACCGAATTCGTGTTGTTTGCCCCAAGGAATGCGTATTTGAGATGCTTGGGTAATGACTTGAGTTCTGGGGTCGAATTGTGCATTTCAGACTCGCACATGGGCTGCCCGTGCTCAGGCGCACGGGTTGTGCGTCCTTTACTCTGTACCTGGGTATCTTCGGCATCACGCTCGACATGGTCGTGCTCATACACACGGGTCGTACATCCCTTGCCCTGTTTAGTAATTGCTACGGCATCACGCACGACTTGGTCGTGCTCAGATGCACGGGTCGTACGTTCCTGCAGACTTGACTCCCGCACATTTTTCTTCGTGTTTTTGCCTCTCGTGCTTTTTGGTAGTTCCTGCATATTATCTAAAGAACAAACATAGTCATACAAGTCTTGATTATCGAAATTAAGCATTACACTTGACGTCGAACACGGATGTGTTAAACCAAACTCTAAATCATCCTGAGACAATGTATGATCTACGTAATCATCAATGCAACACTCAACTACGTCCATGAAATTACAATTCTAAACACTATTATGAAATTGCATTGCCTTATAGATAGAAAATAACACATGCTCATCATTAACCTGTAATGTGAGTTCTCCCTTTTGCATATCTATCAAGGCCTTCCCGGTAGCTACGAATGGATGCCCAAGTATCAAAGGGACGTCGCGGTCTTCCTCCATATCTAGCACTAAGAAATCCATAGGGAATATGAATTTTTCGACTTTCACGAGCACATCCTCGATGATTCCCTTATGATAAGTGAGTGATCGATCCGCAAGTTGTAAAGTGATTGTAGATGGCTTCACCTCTCCTAATCCAAGTTTCCTGAAAATAGATAAGGGCATCAAGTTAATACTTGCTCCTAAATCACAAAGTGTTTATTAAAGAAAACACCACCAATTGCACAAGGGATAGTGAAACTCCCCGGATCTTTAAGTTTCTGAGATAGTTTTCTTTGAATTATTGCACTGCATTCCTCCGTCAGATTGACTGTCTCGAAACCTGTCTTCTTTCTCTTCTTTGACATAACATCCTTTAGAAATTTAGCATAATTGGGCATTTGCTCCAATGCGTCTGCAAAAGGTATGTTAATATGCAGTTTCTTAAATATATCAAGGAATTTTGCAAATTGCGCATCTAACTTTTTCTTTTGAAAACGTTGGGGAAAAGGAAGGGGAGTAGTAAGTTTAGAAAAATCAGAGTTAGAAGAAGATTTAAGCTTCTCAGCCCCTTTTTGCTCATCAATATGAGCCTCAATTCCTTCCTCGGCCTCAACATTGCCATTTGATTTCGTTTCTACATCTCCCGCACTGATAACTCGTTGTTCAGCACCACGCACGACCTGCCCGTGCGTGGTTACGTATTTCAGTGTTTTCTGTAATTTTTGGCCCCTTGTATTCCGTTCCACTCCTCAGACAAATGGCTTTACACTGCTCCTTCGGATTGACCTTACTGTTACTCGGAAATTGGCCTTTCTGATGCTGCCCACAAACAATCATAGCTAATTGGCCGATTTGGGTTTCAAGATTTTTCATTTGTGAACCCATGGTATTAGCCAATTGAGTGACATGATTCTCAATTTTATCCAGCTTAGCCTCATCCTTACTAAATCGGTTCCTCATTTCACTCATAAATAAGCTCATCTGAGTCATAAATGAAGTGAGAGCGTCCTCCATAGATGGCTTAGCCTCTGAATTAATGACTCTGTTTGTCACACTGAACCCCGGTGGTGGTTGCATCACGTTCTTCATGTTCGCATATGAAAAATTTTCATGGTTTCTTACACCCGGATGATAATGGGTAGGAGTCTGATTGTTCCGATAATTGTTGAAATTCCGTTTATTGACATAATTAGCTTCCTCCATGGGATCTTGAGGAACTCCCCCATTACTCGCACCCGCGTTTCCTTTAGTCCCCTTTGTCATTACACTCAATTGATTCGTCAACACAGTCATCTGAGCTGTCAATGCCTTAATTGGGTCCGAATCAGAAACTTATGCTACCCTTTTCACATTTGTCCTCTCGGAGGGCCACTAATAGCTATTCATTGCCATCTCTTCCAGCAAGTTGAATGCATCTTGTGGAAATTTAGCCAGTAAAGCGCCTCCTGCTGCGGCATCCACAAACGACCTAGTCTGTCCCATCAACCCATTGTAAAAGAAGCAAAGTTGTTGATCCTCTGGAAACCCGTGTTGCGGACACCTCCTCAATAATTCTCGGAATCTCTCCCAGACCTCATACAGTGGTTCGGAGTCAAACTGTCTGAACTGCGTGATCTCGCTCTTAAGCTGCAGTGTCTTACTTGGTGGAAATAATTTAAACAGGAACTTCTGACTCAACTCGTCCCAAGTATTCACACTCCCCTGAGTTAAAGTGCCTAGCCAGTCCTAACCTTATCCCTTAAAGAGAAAGGGAATAGGTGCATATGTATAGCATCATCAGTTACCCCATTCATCTTAACCATGTTGCAGATTTGCATGAAGTTCGCAAGATGAGAATTTTGATCTTTGGATGGAAAACCCCCAAACTGGTTCTGTTGAACCATCAAAATGAGTACTGGATTCAACTTAAAGTTGTTCGCATTAATCGGGACATTGGCAGTTCCACCATAGTTGCGATTTGTCTGAGGGCAAAAGTAATCGCGAATCGCTTGTTGTTGGACTGTCGGGACTTCTGAAATCGGTAACTCATTAATGATCATGTTAGTCCCGTTGTTACCTTCGTTGTTGGCTCCGTTATTATCCCCGTTGTTTCCTTCCACATCCCTCATAGTATGATCTTGCTGTTTTTCTGCCCGTTTAGTAGATGCACTAAGTCGCCTTGCAAAAGCCTTAACCTCCGGTATGAACGGTGATAATTCTCTTTGCTTCGAGCGAGTGTTCATGCACTACCTGAACCAACTAAAAGAAACAAGTCAAACACAGTAGGAGTAGAATTAAACAAAAAAAATAAAAAAATAAAAAGAAAAATGTCTAAATTAAAAATAATTCTATTTATCGCAATATTAGTACTAAAATTTAATTAGTCCCCGGCAACGACACCAAAAACTTGATCACCTTATTTTTAGCTTCACCGCAAGTGTACGGTGTAGTTTATAGAACATGGTTAGCAAGGTCGAATCCACAAAGACTAATAAATTAGTGTACTAAGTATTGAGATCAAAATAGTCTTATCTTTATTCAGAGGATCGAAAATTGGATGGTTGTTTTGTAAAAGCTAAACAAGATTTTTATCATAAAAAGACAAAGTAAAACATTGATTGAAAGGTCATTGAGATGAATTGATTTCAGGGTTATGGTTTTAGTTAATATCTCTCTTGTTATTTGATTAATCAAAACCAAAGTTATTATTATCCTTCCCTATAAGACAATCACGAAAGTATTTTACCCTCTCTCTCGAGATGTATATAAAAACGTTGATTGGATTATCTGTGCTAGCATCTCTACTCAACATAAGATAACCAACTCCTAAAAGCACAAAATATCATAAGTCCTTACAAATATTTACAGACTTCTCAATCATGTGAATATTCATATCAAGTACTCACGATCTAGTATTGAAAGTCATCTCTCGAATTATGAATCAATAAATCAAAACAAGTTAAACCAATGGCTATTTGATAAAACAAGAAATAAAACAGAGTACTCGAATATGGTTTGAAATAATAACTTCAATTTCACTTAAGCATCAAACAAAAGTATCCATTAACCTAATCCCAAACCCCGGAATCACAAAGTGTTTAGCTGGACATGGGAAATAAATAATTCACAGACAAATTATTCATGTTCATGTCTAACTAATCGAAAGTAAAAGATATAATGGAATGAGAAAACTCCGGGATGTCGATGATCTCTCGATCTATCTTCAATCCTCAAGCGTGTGGTTGCGACCTTGCTCAATCTCTTGAATTCTCCGGTAGAAGGTTGCTCTTTTCTCTGCTTTCTAGAGCAAATATCAGTGTCCCTTGTTTAGGGCCACCTCGTCTCTGTTTATACTCTCGTTGGGCCGAAACCTAAGTCAAAAATCGTCAAAACCTGACTTTCCCGCACAAACGCACGGGTCGTGCGCTTACGCACAACCAGCCCATGCGTCAGGCCATAGGAATTGTGGAATTCCTCGATTGACGCACGGGTCGTGCGTCGAAGCACGACCAGGTTGTGCGTCCTACCGTAGGACTTGGCTAAACTTGGGTTGACGCACGGGCCGTATGTTGACGCACGGGCCGTGTGTTGATACACGCCCTGTCCGTGCGTCCCTGCGAAGGTTCAGTTATGTTCCGTGCGTGGCCATTTCTTGCCCGGTTCGTCTGACTTCTTCTCGATTCAACTCCAAACTTCACGTATTCGCTCGATTCTTGGCGGTCCATTACCGCAATGCTCCAATTTATCACCAGAATGCTATAAATGTCGTTTAATTCCTACAAAGCGAGTAAAGCGTAATACCTTTTCCACTTTATAAGAATATGGCCCATTTTACTCAGTTAACGCATGCATATCAACTTATTCTATCCACAATTAAGCCCAAATTACATGCAAAACTCATACTAATCAGTAAACATATCTATTATTTTTTATGTTTATTTTTTGTTTTATATATGCAATATGGGTGTCAAACTGAAGATCATAAAAATTAATTAATTTGATACAATGTACGTCAAAAACAGATCAAAAAACTAAAAATATATTAAATTTTACAAAAGAAAAAGAAAAAGACATATATAATAATTAATATTGTACACATTCAGATTTAGAAAACTAACTTTTATATATTCTAATTAAGGCGCCTTAAAAGTTGGCTACCAAAAACAACCATTTCAATAATAATCAATATTTTCTTTATTATGGAAATTTTAATTACTTTTTTATACTAATTGACAATGAGCGGGAAAATTTCAAGCTACTATTTTGAGGGACTTCTCATTTATATATGTATATAAGGGATAAGGTTACATGCTAGGGAACACGAACACTTCTATGAGAATGACGTACCCATACCGGATACGTATTGGATACGATACATTATCCGATACTACATAGATACTCCATAGGTATAATTTGTTCTATTGCTACTATTTTTAACATGTTTTTTATGTGCGTGAGTTATCACATTATAGATTTAAGTATTTATGAAATTTTAGTTTTTTATGCTAGAAATGTTGTTTTTTCAATTGTATTTAGTGCATCTATGTTTTCAATAACATAAAAATATATATAATTTTATATGTATATATACACCATACCCGTGTCTTAAAATTTCAAATCATGGCGTATTCCCGTACCCATATCGTATCATACTCGTGTCTCGTACTAGTATCAGTGCTTCATAGATTATATAAGACCATTGGCGAGTCCATAGGTACAAATCCCAACCATATATCTGTTTTTTTGAATGGTATGTATTTAACAAGTCTAACAATGATTTATTACCTAATTAATATATAATACATGTAAATTAGTCCAAAAAAATCGACCATTACCATAAATATAGACGACAATAACATGGAATTTTCAGAAGATCTTCTCCATGATCTTCTACCATTCATAACGAACTAACTCACTGAAAATATGGATCAATTCCATTATGATCTCCCAGTATAATGCAACAAATTTATATGACATATGCAACACAATCACACTAGTTAACAACACATATTTATATTACATAAGCAACATATACATATTAAATAAGTAATAAACGTATACTATATATGCAACATACTCACTTTAATGTGAATACACACAATATAATGCAACAAATTTATACTATATGTGCAACACAATCACATTAAATAAGAAACTCAAATTTATATTAAATAAGCAACACAAACACATTAAATAAGGAACAAATTTACACTACATGTCCAACACAATCACATTAAATAAACAAAACAAATTTATATTACATAAGCAATATAGACACATTGAATAAGTAACAAACTTATACTACATATGCACCACTCACTTTAAATAAGCAATACACTCACTTTAATTTGAATACACACAACATAATGCAACAAATTTATATTACATATGCTACACAGTTGCAATAAATAAGCAACACATATTTATATTACATAAGCAATACAGACACATTAAATAAGCAACACAGAGAAAAAGTAAAAAAAGGCAAGACGTGAATCAGGAAAATTAAAAAAAGACGAAAGAATCACATATCGTATCTATTAAGACGCAATACGTCGATTGACTGAAAAGGTAAAAATACGATTTAATTCTAATCGAATCTGACTTAACTGTTGTAAAGGAAAAATCACTTAAATACCCTTTTTAACTGTTCAAACCAAAAAAAAAAACTAAAGAAAACCCTTTAAATCTGGACTATTAAAAAAAGTGCTCAACGATTGGGAAAAAGATTTGTCCTTGCGTACTTACCTCAAATGGGTGGACTCGTAGAATCTAAACCTTGTATATATATATATATATATTATATTTATAAGTGGTCTCCTGTCAGACCATTAGATGGATCTAATCCGTCAAACGGAGCCCCTAATAACCAACACAGATAACTAACCCAGACCCGTTCTAATCCAACAAAAAAATGCAAAATTTATGCTAATATAATTCTCGTATATGCTAATATGCGATAACCCTTCTCCTCGACTACACATCCGTGAAATACCGCCGATCTGACTATGATGGGAATAGCAGATAATTTGGGATTTCTCCGATTGAATAGATGCCGATGAAATTTACAGATCCTTCGTATCCAATGCTTGCAAGATAACTTCTCCTACATGTAGTTTGTTAAGTTGGATTTTTAGCAACAAATTAAGTATTCTAGACTTAGAAATTGTGTTATTTTTTAGTAGAATGAGTGAAAATTATTATTGAAGTTGTAATCGAGTTGTAATAGGTAGCAAGTTAAGAAACGGACAAAAAATGGTGAAGAATGAGCTACACCGGAGTAAGAACAAAAGAAACTGCATTCAAAATGGGTACCACAAAGTGTACCGCGGTACAAAACAATCTTGTACCGCGGTACAGGATTGTGTACCACGATACACCATCCAAAATGTAACATATATTGCGGTATAAGTAGTGTGTACCGTACACAAGTGCAATTTCACTGTGTACCACGGTGCAATATCTTCTTACTGCGTTTCAACCCAAATTTCACCTGCTTTTGACCGCGATACATTCAACGCCTACCGTGGTACCTATCAAATATCCTTCAGCAATAATTCAACTTTATACGGCGAGAATCACGAAAACCTTTCTTTACAATAGAGAAAGCTCAATCAGCCGAAAGATAAGAACAAGACAATGAAGTACATGTGAAAAGAATAAAGTAATGGAAGACAAAGAAAATGGACAGCAGAAGTGTCCAAATGACAGGAGAAAAGAACAGAAGAAAAAGAAAGAAACTTCAGCTATAAATACATGTGAGTTTCAGCAGCAGAACACACCGGGAGACGGGAAGACCCAGGGACGGAAAATTTGATACAAAAGATGGAGCTCAGTTGGAGAGAACGTAGCGGGAAGGGAACTAGATTAATTCTTCAACAAATTCTTGGATAATTATCGATCAAGTCATCAAATATAAGTTCTTCATTCTTCTTGTCTTTCTTTCCAGTATAATTCTTGTATTAATACTTATGCATCGAATTTCTTCTGTGCATTGTTTGATGGATTAATTAGATATTTTAGGGGCTTGATGTAATCTTGTGTTTGATTTGTAGATCTATTTTATTTCATGCAATTCATGGTTTATTTGTGTTATTGTATTAGTTACATCTTGATTACCTGATCATTAATATTTAATGCATGATGTGTTAATCCAACATTCAAGACAAGAGATTTAATACCAGATCTAGAATAACACAACACAGAAGATTATATAATCAAGAGATTTATAAATCCTTTTAAGTTGTTGTAGAAATTCTACTATTCTATTTAGAAATATAATTCTTGAGATTTTTATAGAGATATTGAAATCTTGTATTATAATTTAAAATCGGTAGACACTCGAGAGAGATAGTTGATTAAATTGGAAATTTTGACTTATAAACTATTTCTTGAAATAGATAGATTGTTTATATTACATAAGTGATAACTTGATGAAATCAACCTCTAGAATAATTCTCCCGTAGATTTAGATGTTTGTATTTTAATTATTTACATTTAGTTATTGTTAATTATAAATCCACAAACTCGTCTATTATTGATCAATCAAATATAACATAGGTAATTTATACTTGTTACTAACATACACATTCCTTATGAATACGACAACCCTACTCATTACACTATATTAAAACTTGGCCACCGTACACTTGCGGTAAATTAGGTGAGTGTTTTTATGCCTAACATTGTTCAACTAAGGAGAAGAAAAGCCCATTTCGTTTTTGCCCAAATTACTCGTTATGATCTCAACCATTAATTCGAGAAGACATGGGTGAGAGGGAAGATTTCATTTCAGGCTTGAATCTCGATTTTTGTTTCCCACGGCTTATGTGCAATCGACATTAAGGTCATTGAAGAAATTAAGCAAAATCAGAAGACATTGAATTTTGAAAAATTAAGTAAAGTTGGAATATAAGTAGTAATAATACTTTTTAGGAGAAACACTAATACTTTACGGAAGGATTACTAATACTTTTTCTGGGAAAAAAATCTTGTCAAGGAAACTACTAAATATCTTTCAAGGGAAAAATCAATATTTTTTAGGAGAATTACTAATATTTTTTAAAGACTACTAATATTTTTCAGGAGGAAAACTAATAATTTTTAAGGGGCTACTAAATACTTTTCATAAGAAAACCTAAATCTTTTCAGGGTGACCACTAGTACTTTTAGGAGAAAAACTAATATTTTTCAGAGAAATTACTAAATATTTTTCTGGAAAATTACTAAATACGTTTCAAGAGGACTACTAAATTACTTTTCAAGGAAAGTACTAATACTTTTTAGATGAACTACTAATACTTTTCAAAGAAATAACTAATACTTTTAATGGCCTTAGTCATATACTATGTCACTGTCTAATATTACAAAAATGCCACCACTGCCAGAATATTACAAAAATGCCACCAACACCAGAATATTACAAAAATGCCACCACCACCAGAATTTTACAAAAATGCCACCGCACATGCTATTGGATTTTGGTTTTAGGATCCGTCTAGAGGATTTCGACCTATTAGACCGCCTGCTAGGAATTTTTGCCATATATTTATAATTGGATTAAAGACGCTATTGCTCCACATTCCGGAAAGAAAGACAGCTTTTTACGCTCCCAGATATTTTTTGGACAAATTTAGACTCCCGTCCTTTTTTGGGACAAATATACCCTCCCACCAAATTTTTTGAACTTTTTTACGTTGTTGGTTTAAGATTGTTTCGAACATGTTTCAAACATGTTTCATCTAATAAGATTTCAGTGATAAAATAAATTTTAGTACCCCCATTAAATAATCAATGTTATACTTGAAATCTTATAAAACAAAATCAAGAAATATACACAAAGAACAACACATATTAAAACCAAACAAATTGAATATAATACAGAAATAATATGAATAATAAAACACAATTTAAGTTTTGATCTGATGCATGAACATATAAAAAAACATGGAAACAACCAAGAAACAATATAGAAACAAACCAGAGACAATATAGAAGATATCATATGAACAAAAAGAGCTTAAAAATAGGTAAAAAATATATTGAAACATCAAAAACTACGTGGAAACAACAAAGAAACATCATAACAACATTAAAAACAATATGGAAACAACCCAGAAACACCATAAACAATATTGAATACACCACATGAATAAAAATAGCTTAAAAATAGGTAAAAATATATATTTACACATTGAAAAGTAAATGGAAATAACAAAAAAATTATTAGAAAAACATTAAAAATATAATAGAATAACGAGAAAATAATAGAAAGAATGTACAAAAAAATACATGAACAAAAAACTAAGTAAAAGTTGTTTTGAAACATCGAAACAACAAAGAAACAACCAAGAAACAAATTTAAACAACACTGAAACAACATATATAAATATAAAATAATACAGGAACAAAAAAATCGAAAAAAATATAAAAATAACGAAAAAATATGCAGGAGCGTAAAAAAGAAAAAAAAAAGGAGTACAAAAGTGATAGGGGCGGAAACATTATTTTTTTCTTCTTCTAAAGTTGAGGTATTTCCAATAATTTCTCTCTATAATTTGTATGTAGTATAACCATTTTTGCGTACAAAAACAAAAACAATTATTATGCATGTTACTGAACTATATTTATGTTTATTAGTTTTATTTCTATGTATAAAAAAACTAATTAATAATCTTTTTTATCCACCATCCATCAACCCAAATGATTGTCAAAATAAATATTTAGGTTGTGATTGCTGTAATTTTTCCCCCCTAATTTTTATCTTACTCTTTTAGCCTACCTCGTGGAGGTCTCTCGGGTGTCTATGACAGATCCTATCAGCGAAAAATTGTGGAATATGTGATTATATGTGAAATTCTTTTAAAGAAAATTTTTTTTTCTCTTCAAAATTAACTCATATTTCTATCTCTCTCTCACACCTCTCAATATTCATTCATACTATTTATCTCTCTTTGCTCTTCATATTGATATAAATAATTTCTGTAATTTCTTTAATATTTTTACCATTTTTATTATTTTTCTCTTGATTTTTATAACAAAAAGTCTAAAATAAGATCCATATTGCCTATTTTTGTTTTATTTTTTATTTTTTATTCAATTTATTGGCATTATATTTTGCATGATTATTTTCTAAAAAAATCTACAAACAATGAACATCTCTAAAAGATTCTCAATCACATCAACACAATTATTATTTTTTTCTATAGATCCAATTTTTATTTTTGAAAAAAAATTCACCACTATTCACTTAAAAAAATAAAAGTGAATGAAATGAAAGAATGTTTAATCACACCTTAATGATTGCGTCTCCTCAATTGTCATCAAGAAATACCATAATGCATTTTATTATGTGTGTTTTTGTGAGAAATAAAGTAAAATATAACCAATTCAATCAAAAATAAAACAAAATATAACCAATGGTTTTCTAGTGCACAGATTTTGAATTTAAAATACTGGCAAAAATAACATAAAATAAACCTAAATTTAGACATGTCCATTTTTCAAATCTCATGGAAGTGTGCCCTAGCCCCTAAACCACATTTCTCAAAAAAAAAGGGAAAAAAAAGTAACACCTAAATTACAGAGAAAACAGTTACATCACGTTGATTCGATTTCTTTGGAACATTTGTTTCTAGCCTATATTCTTCATTTTTTTTTCCTCCATTTTTTTCACCCTTTAAAGATTTTTCTCTTGATGGGTTTTTCTGTACTGATCATTCCACTGTTGAATTTTCTTGAATTCTCAGAAAAAATCACCTGTGCAAGTCGTGTGGAACGCTTTATGGCCATATTCCAGTTCCAAAGATCCATTTTTTAAGGTTCTTCTTCTACTTAATTGTTCTTCATTTCTTATTATCGCCAAGAACAGAAAAAAATAAAAATAAAAATTCTTTGTTTGCAGCCCTTTTGAATTTAAACGCGTCGCATTAAGAGGGAATAATATCATAGACATGGCGGGTTCATACAGAAAACCCCGGTTAAACGACGCGTTATTTCGCCGTTTAGTTTTGATTGTTGTTTTAGGAGTTATTTTGCTGGTGCTACTACTGAGAGAAAATGCAATTGCAAACTTAATTACCAGATATTCGTTTGAGACTGATGAAAACACTAGAGCAATACATAATAACTACAACTACACTTTGGATTTTAAGAATTTGAAGCTTCCCAAACAGAACGAGCTTTCGATTTCATTAGAGAAGCGTAATCTGATGCCCCCAAGGAACTTAGATTTATATCCCAAACTAGCAAAGGATCATATAGTCATTGTGTTGTATGTTCATAACAGACCCCAATATCTTCAAGTTGTTGTAGATAGCCTTTCCTTCGTATCTGGAATTAGCGAAACGCTACTTATCCTTAGTCACGACGGTTACTTTGAAGAGATGAACAAGATTGTAGAGAACATAAAGTTTTGCCAAGTGAAACAAATTTTTGCACCTTATTCCCCTCATATCTTTCCTGGTGATTTTCCGGGCATTTCACCGTTGGATTGTAAGGATAAAGACGATCCTGCTAAAACGAAATGTATTGGAACTCCTGATCAATATGGGAATTTTCGGTCGCCAAAGATCGTTTCTTTAAAGCATCATTGGTGGTGGATGATGAATACCGTGTGGGATGGTTTAAATGAGACTAGATTTCACTATGGTCATATTCTTTTCATAGAAGAAGACCATTTTATTTATCCCAACGCCTATCGAAATTTGCAGTTACTTATAGAGTGGAAGCCTAAAATGTGTCCACATTGCTATGCTGTGAATTTAGCCCCATCTAATGTGCTATCAAGGGGAGAGCAGTGGGATGTTTTGATAGCAGAGAGGATCGGAAATGTGGGGTATGCATTTAATCGTACGGTGTGGAGAAAGATACGTAAGAAGGCGAGAGAGTTTTGTTTGTTTGATGATTATAATTGGGATATCACTATGTGGGCTACGGTTTATCCTTCGTTTGGAGAACGTGTTTACACGTTGCGGGGGCCAAGAACGAGCGCGGTTCATTTTGGTAAATGTGGTTTGCATCAGGGTCAGGGTGGGAAAGAGGCGTGTTTGAATAATGGTGTTTTGAATTTTGAAGTGAAGGAAATTGATAGAGTTGCTAATATTGAGTCAGATTGGGGAGTGTTTGTGTACGAGAACCAAGATGGTTATAAAACTGGGTTTAGGGGATGGGGAGGATGGGGAGATGTAAGAGACCATCAACTTTGTTTGGATTTTGCCAAACTGTATTGGACTTCCCAATGAATTTGGCTTCTGATTTCTGATTGTAACTTGTAAACATTATTAGCTGTTACAATTTGCATGTTTTTTTTTATGTATTAGAGAACTCAATATTTTTTCACTCTTGTGCTGTAAAAAATCAAGATTCTTTGTTGTAGTGATTGCATGAGTATAAACAGACAATCATTATACTTGGCAAGAGTAAGCCCAGTGCAGAATTTTGTGCAGATATTTTCGTAACTAGATAATGGAACATGTGATTAGCATATCCCGTAACTGGAAGTCTCCATCTGTCTTTTTTTCTCTGTATTGTTTGGAAGGTTGTAGAAATCCTTAGGCACTAATCGGGCGGCAGCAACAAGCCTAGCGTCTAGGAACAATACTATTTTTTAGGGATAATTACCAAAACTATCCATGAGGTTTGGGTTAATTACTCTAAAAACCCAGAGAGGTTTGAAATTACCAAAAAACCCTTTGCTGCTCGATTCTGTAGTAAAATTTGAGGAGGTAGTTGTAATATTCTTACAAATGAGATGGGGTATTTGAAATATTTTTGCTTTTGAAGGGATGGACTCTAATACATTATCAATTCTCAAGGGTGTTTTTTCGTGATTTTAAAAAACCTCTGGATTTGTTTTTGTAATTAACTCAAACCTCATGAGTAGTTTTTGTAATTATCTCTTTTTTTAAGCTACTTTTGGCCGATTGTTAGCCGCCTAGGCAGGCTTCTAAGCCCGAATTTTGGGCGAGGTGATTTTTTTCACCGATTTGGACATAATCACCTCAGTTTAGGAGCGCCTAGACCGATTTTACAAAACTTTGCTAAGGGATACTAAACAAGGTATGCGCCTGAGGGAGGTTGCTTTGTGAGATAACATCTTGAATTTTTTCAAGGATAATTACAAAAAACAATCCATGAGGTTTGATTTATTAATAAAAAAAAACCAGAGGTTTTTGAAAATTACAAAACTCCTCTGAAGTTTGATTATGTATCACACTTTATCCTTTTTCATAAGCAAATGTAAAACATTCTCATTACATTTGTAAAAATATTATAGTTACCCCATTTCTTATAAGGTAGAATCAAACCTTAGAGTGTTTATTTCCTTGCAAATTTTGATATTTCTCTGTTTCTTTTCTTTTTTTTTTTTTTTGTAATTCTTCCAAAACTCAGGGGTAGTTTTTGTAATTATCACTTTTATTAAATATGTTTTTACATCGTCATTAAATTATCGTTGATATTATGCCACATATCAAAAGTTTGGACTCACTTATTCTCAAATAGACAAATAAATACCCCTCCTATCCTAAAGTTGACGTTGTAGTTGCATATTTCATACATTCATTCTTTCCTGATCCCTTTTTAGAGACAACTGTAAAATGCACATAAATTCGTGCAAATCTATATATAAATAATAGCAGAAGTCCGAAACAAAAAAATTCCCGCTCTTTATACTTTTTATATTAGGAAAATATTATAAATGGTATTCCTACATTATATATATATATGAATTAGGAAAATATTATAATTGGTATTACATTAGGAAAACATTATAAACGGTATTCTTATTTTACTTTATATATGTATAAAAATTGGGAATCCAAGACAAAAAAAATTCCCGCTTTTTTTTATTTCTTATATTCAGTAATATTTTAATTTAGGAAAATATTGTAAATTGTATTCCTATTTTATATATATATATATATATATATATAAGAAAAATATTACGACTGGTATTCCTATTTTATGTGTATAAAAATTAGGAAAATTTTATAAATGGTATTCCTACTTTATACTAAAAGTGAGACTGGTATTCAAGTTTTATGTGTATAAAAATTAGGAAAAATTTATAAATGGTATTCCTACTTTATACTAAAAGTGAATTTGTACTATCAATTCTATATATATATATATATAAAGGGGGAGGGTTATATAGGACCCCCTGTTATATGAGTATGTAGGACCAGATCTAAGCCGTAAATAAATTCATCTCAATGGCTGAGATTATTCCTGCTTATTTGCTGATAAAACATTCGAAACAGTCAAAGGAGGGTAGATTAGTCCATATAATAATAAGTTATGGTAGCTAAATCTAGTAAATCCCACTAAAATAGGATAAGTTACAATCAAAGTCAATCAAATCTGTTATTCAATTAAATCGTCCACTTCATTTCATCTTCTCCACCGTTCTTCTGTAACTTAGATAGTCTCCCAATTCACTGAAAATTCTTCATTTGCAGCGATGAATCAAGAAAGAAACGAATGGATGACACATATGAAGAAAGCTTCAATACTAATGAAGAACAAGGTAACACATTTTCTTGCCTTCGAAATTGTTTTCATTGTCCATTTTTTACTGAATCCCGTTAAAATTTGATTCGTAATGTTTCCTAAAATCAATGATCCGATCAATCATTTTTGTTTTTTTTTTTGTAATAATTACCCAACAATATGCTTATGCGTGTCTGTAATATTGCTTATGGCTTGAAAAACACATGCTTACATATCTGAACTTCTTGGTAATCCAGAAAGGACATATCTTCATCCCATTTTTTTTGTGTGTGTATGTTTACCAAGTGAGTTGCTTATTTTTTATGATAAATGTGCTTTCAATTGCCTATAAATGTGCTTATACGTACCAACATACTTTTGAACACCTAAAATTTAATTCCTCATCCACGTTTTTTTTCTTCATATTAACTCAGAAAGTTGCTTATTCGTATTCATAATATTGCTTATTTGTGAATACTAATATGCTTATAATTATGAACATATAGCTGAAGCATGAAATTTAATTCTTCGTCCCCATTTTTTTCTTTAAAAAACGTATATGATATGATCGACAATGCATTTTTTATGTGCTTAAATTGCTTGCTGTCATGAATAAAACATATTGCTCACGTCTGTTCGGTGTCATTATTTAGGTTGTATGAACTGAAATTATTTGATTACGATGTCGTTTGTTCTGATCCTGTGCTTTGCTTATATATGAGTATAACATTGCTTATAATAATTGACCATTATGCTAACGTGTTTTCAAAATCTTGCTTATTTATTTCTTTTGTTGAGTCAGTTGTAATTGCAAGTGTTCCGCAACAATGGATTGATCCAAGGATTCGTTGGGGACAAAACCCAGCTAGGGGAGTGGCAGTCGAGTCAAAAGCCGACTTCAGAGTCAAAAGAAGAAAGCAATAAAGGCTGGACAGAAAATGAAGAGACGTTGTGGGAAATGCGGAGAAGTAGGTTTGCACAATAGCAGAACGTGCGACAAGTAGTTGATTTTTTTTTTTGGAGTGCATGTTTGAGACTACTTATTAAAGCATTTGATACTGCTTATTTATTCATATTTTATCGCTTATTTTTTTAGGTTTATTTTAGATTTTGTACTTGTTTGTTTCATATACCTAAATTTTGTTCCTTGAAACTAAAAAAAAGGCATGTGCACGATAATAAATATTGTGACTGACTGTTTAATTTTTTTTACCTTGCACTTTAATTATTTACTAACAATATAAAATAACAAGATATACATGCTTACAAAAACATTAAAATCTGCTTGCACAGCATTTGAATCATGCTTAAACACACTTGAATACTGCTATATAGTATGCGATACTTGATAAGTTATAATATTTGAAATAGTGCTAACAAGACAATTGATTTCTGCTTGTGCAACGCTTGAATTCTGCTTACGAAATATTTGCATACTTGAAAAGGTTAAAACATTCAATATTGCTTACAAAGGTCAGATTGATTTACGCTTACAAAGAAGAAGAACACTGCTTAAAAAATATTTGAAGTAATGATATAAACATTATAACATACCATGAAAATGAGTGCTTACAATAGAGTAAAATTCCGCATATTTATCACTTCAATCTTGCTTACATAGGTACTAATCAAAAAAACATTCAAAACATCACTAAAAAGTACTTCAAAAGACCAAGCAAAATTACCGTGTCTTTAAAATCACTAAAAAGTACTTCAAATATCAATAAAAAGTGCAAAACAAATAAAATATTTCGGATTGATCTTATTTCGTTTTGGCAAACTCATTCACTCGTCCTATTACCCCCTCCCTAAGATCATTCATTGAGTCCATGCATGTTGCAGCTGCGTACTTTCTACGCATCATCAATAGTTGCGCCTCGTCGTTTTTTCGGAGCCCGCTATCCCAGTTTTTGATCCCACCTCCCATATAGGTCTCCATATGGCGCATTGCGAAAATACCACAATCAACTTTGTTCTCCTTGTCCCTCCAGGACATGCACAATCAACTTTGTTCTCCTTGTCCCTCTAGAGCCAACTCTAGCAGACTTAAGCATAGTATATAAGAAAAGTAAGCATGATATAGAATGTGAGTAAGCATAATACTGAACACCAATAAGCTTACTATATAAGATAAGTAAGCATTTTATAGAATGTGAGTAAGCATAATTCTAAACACAAATAAGCAGTACAAAGCATCAACATGCAAAACTACCAGGCTTGGAAAAAAAGGTAGGAAATGCAGAGTTATCAGCAACAAAAATGTATTTAAAAATCCCATAAGAGCCAACTCTACCAGATTTCATTTTTCCAGATAATAAAGACAATTTAAACCAAAAACACAACAAAGTCCTAACCATTTCGTACATACTTGGATATATATAAGCATATTATAAAACATACATAAGCGATATTGTTTCATCATTAAAGCAGATAACCAACACTTGTGCAAAATAAAAGATGTGACCATGGTTATTGACAAACAATAGACAATTTTGGGCTAATTAAAAACTATCTCCCCATAGTTATGACAAACTAGGAAAATACTAATTTCCACCATTTCTCCTTATACTTTTGGTACGTATAAGCACATTTATAGGCAATTGAAAGCACATTTATCATAAATAATAAGCGATATTGTTTCCTCATACTATTGCCGGCTCGGAAAAAATAAAAAAAAAAATAGCCCTACCTACACTGTTACCGGGTCGGAAAAAAAATTCACATTGTTGCCGGCTCAGAAAATTCATACTGTTGCCGGCTCGGAAAATGCAATAAAAATAAAAAAGATACGAAAATAAAAAGAGAAAAAAAGTAGCCCTACCTACACTGTTGCCGTCCCGGAAAAAAAATTCACACACTTTGGTGTGTTCTTTAGCGAAACTAAGGGTTCCAAGACGAAAATTCTGTGAAAAAAAACGTCTGATTTCCGCCCTCACGCGGGAGTTTGATTCTCGACCGAAGATTTGGGGATTTTCCACCGAATGGTTGGGGATTTTCGCGAAGGGTTAAGTTGGATATGGTTAGGACTTGGGATTTTGATTTCTCACTTTAATGGAGGTTGTTTCACGATTTGCAGAAGAAGGATGGTGGAGTTGAAGACGTTGAAGTTGTTTGCAGAGAGTGAGTGTTGAAGACGGTAGAAATGGGGGAAATGACTCTTCATTTACCAACTAGTGTAAAGATATGCATAATCTTGGATTTACACACGTCCATAACCGGCCCTACAATTTAGCCCACTACCAAAAATAATTTCCCCGCCAAAAATTGATTTAAATTAAAATTACCAATAAGCCCTTTTTAAATTAAGTTACATATTAAATAATGGTAAAACCTGATTAATCTTAACCATTTAAAAATTAAATCAATGACTCAGATTTGGTCTCATGTACTCACCTAAGATATGTGGACTCACCTGATCTAAATCCTATATATAAATATATATTCAGATTTTAAAAATTATATAGTCTTTGACTATAATTAATTAATTAATCTACATATATAATAGCAGAAGTCCGAAATAAAAAATTTCCCACTCTTTTTACCTCTTATATTAGGAAAATATTGAAATCGAATATTTATTTATAGTTTTTAACAAGTTTGCAGTATTTATTTATATTTTTAATCGAATTTGACAATGTTATGTGATCAGATAATTAAAAATATATTTAGGACAAAATTAACAAAATCTTACCTTAAATTAAATTTTCATCAATCTAGAAATTTATTACCTTACAATAGAGCAATTTGTTCAACGCAATAATTTTTTCAAACTGTATAACAGTCAAAATGAATATCTATGTATTACCTTTAAAGAAAAAATTTTATTCTAATATTTACCAAAAACAAATTTCGTTTGTGCTTTGCATTTTTAAATAAACTTCCTAAATAAATATTTTCGGGTAGTGAAAATTTTCATCGTATTCTATAATTTCTTTTGATTGATGAGTGATTACAACAATTCATTGTTGATCAAAACGAGAAAACTCAAGGGGTCTGCAACTATTGGAAATAAATGATAGAGAACGGACATAGATGTCAATGGTACGACTTATATTCTCTGTTTCAGCTATATCATGTTTATATTCATAATTTGTTTTTTGTATTATTATGATATTGTTATAAAATTTACAATAATACAACTATTGTTTATATCTAATGAACATAGTTTGCTGTAAATTTTTATTCGTGATTTTTTATACCATATTATTTTGAATAATATCTCAATTTAAATTTTATCAATTGACTATAGAAATCTTTATTAATTTTTCTTTAAAAGTGTATAGTCAAATAGCATAAAAAATATCTATTATATAGCTAGCATATTCACAATGCATTCATGCCTTTTCTCTTTCTCATTAGTTACTATAAGAAAAAAAAATAGAAGGTCTCTTGTAAGACCGTCTTACGGATCCTAATCCGTAAGACGGATCCTACAATCTAGACCCGCTACCCGGATCCGAAAATAACACAAAAAAAAAAAAATCCGCCTGTCCCAGCCGCTAATTGTGAAATCTCTAAAACAGGTTTCTTTTTCTCTCTCCTCTTCTCAATGGTCACCTCCAATATATCTTTTTTTCTCTCTCATTTTACCCCAAAGACTTTGTCCGCTAATTGTGGGATCTTTAAAGCTGATTTCTTTTTCTCTCTCCTCTTCTCAATGGTCCCCTCCAATAGATCTTTTTTTCTCTCTCTTTTTATCCCACTCGACTTCCTCTAACAAAGCCATAAATATCGTCAGTGATACTTTTGAGCAATAAATATGATACTTTTAGAATTGTTTTGTGAAACTTTTATATTTTAAATATTGTAAACATCAAAAGTTATATTTTTTCACCAAATATTGATACTTTTAGCATTAAGTATGATACTTTTAAAATGAACAATAATACTTTCATATATTATATATTCCAAAAAAATGCACAATACTCTGATATAAAAAAGTAATAGTTTTTATGTTATTACCGTTACTTCTCAGCATTAAAAGTGATACTTTTACTTTCAATACAAGAACTTCAAAAATCACTTCACAAAGCAATTCTCATTTTGTTAGATGATACTTTTTACCCAATTTTTGATACTTCTCAGCATTAAAAAATGATACTTTTAATCCAAATGAGCATTTTGGGTCTGTAAATAGTAATACAATAACTCTAATGTTAAACTGCAATTTCAAATGACTTCGTATCAATACATGAATTTCAGCAACATACAAATGATAAAAGAATCTCAAATGACAATAGTTTGTTAACAAAAAACACACTCTTAAATGCAATATTCTTTTCCAATTCACGGCTATTGCTACTTCCTTCACCGAAATTCTTTCTTTTACATCAATTTTTTCCAGAGTCCTTTGCAATCCCTTTTTCTGGGTTGTCTCTTCCCTTCCTCTTCCACTGTCTCTCCTGTACACCAACAATTTATGTCATGTCATCTACAAATATGAAAAAACTGAACTTTTAAGGTAATTTTTGATACTTTTGAGACAATTTCTGATACTTTTAAAGCAAAATTCTGAAACACACATATCAATAAATCTAACAATTTTAGTTACCATCTAACAACAAAATAATCAAATATGCAGTTCAACAAAAAATTAAATGTTGAAATACATGTAGTCATATAAATATATGTTCAATGGTGAAATACAGTAACATAAAACTTATATTTTAAGGCAATCTATGATATTTTTATAACAATTTCTGATACTTTTAAGCATCAATATTCAGAGATTTGTACTATAACGACAATGTCTGTATTTTAAGTATTTCTAACAACAATATTCATAATTTCAGTCAGTATCTAACTACAAATTTAACAAAAATGCAGTTAAATAGAAAGTCCAATACACAACTCAACAAATAGCCAAAAAATATTTACAGAAAATAGTGCAAATTTTTTGCAGAAAATATAAAATTAATTTACAAAGCTGAAATTTTTGCAGAAAATATAAAACTAATTTACAAACCTGAAAACTTCAAATGATGGATAGACACTTCGGCCACGAGTAAAACCATCGGAGTGCGCGTCTCGACGAGTATACTTGGAATCGATAAACATAGAACTAGTCGAAAAAGAGAAGAACATAGAAGAATAAGCAAGCAAGAAGAAGAAAAAGAGAAGAAGAACCACCGGATTTGCGTCTTGGAGAAGAAGAATAAGCTTTGAAGAAGAACATAGAAGAAGAAGAAGCAGCAAGAAGAAGAAAAAAGAAGAAAACCAGAGAAGAGAAGAAAAAAAGGGGAAGAAAAAAACCCTAAGTAAAAATTAAAAAGGCAACAAAAAGCTGGAAAAAAGAATCTGGAAAAATAAACTAAACTGGGCGGGTCTGGGTAGTGGGTCGGTAGGATCCGTCTTACAAGTTCTGACCCGTAGGACGGTCCTACATGAGTTTTTGCCAAAATATAATTGCACTATTAACACCCTATTATCTTGAATTATCCACATGTTACTTCTATGATATGAAACTGGTCAAATTTATTTTTTTCTTACTAAATTATACCATAGAACAAAAAATAGCAAGTTCTTGTGTAGGTGGGGAAAATGTTAAGATCATCTTTATGTATTTTTATATTATATGTATGAATAAATTTATGAATTGATTATTGATTCTTGAAATTTTGATTTAATTTAGAATTAAAACACTTGAATGATTAGTTTTCACACAATTATTTAAAGTATTGAAATCATAATAAGAAATAACAACAACAATAATAATAACAATAATACTAATATCATGCATTTAATTTATTACTATCTTTGTCTTTATATCATTTGTAAAGTGTTGGTACTTTGTATATTTGCAAAAAAAATTGAATTATCAGGATCCGGATCTACAGATCACCTCTCAGAAAAATCCGAAAAACCTATAAACAGTGAAAATTTTGAATTGAGCATTGAAACATATACATTTCAAGAACCCATTTCAGTGGTAAATGATATTTATTGAATATATTACTTGGCTTCTCTTTTTAAGCCGTCCATAATATGTTTGACAAAAATATTGGAAATATTTGTTAGATGATGTTTTCTACAAAGAACGCCAACTGAGAAAATGCCAAGGTATCAAATATAGACAAACTATTTTGACTAATGTTATTATATTGAATTATTAAAATTTACTATATTTATTTGACCTTTCATTTGATGTTTTCCAGAATTGAATTTGAAATTTAAGTCTATAATTGAAAATATAAATTTTATTTTTATTTACTTTATATGAATATTTTATTATTAAAATAAAGTAATGAATACCAACTTATGTTAATAGATAATTTCAGTATAAACCAATAAAATAAAAAAATAATACACGTGAATAATAATATAAATAATAATACATGCGAATGATAATAAAATAATAATACACGTGCAACGCTCATGTAGGATTACTAGTCACAATATGATGCTCGAAGTTATTCGATTTTTCTCCAAGAATAATATTTGATTTAATATTTGTTTCTTTATTACAATTTGACAAGATCGCATAGTGATATCAGTAGAGCTAATAGTATCACATCTTATACTATTCTACTAAACATCAGTTTGCTTCTCCAGACAATGACACGCGAAGTTAGAAACGACAATGAATTATTTGTCGAAGATTTGATTCAATTGGGTTATACAATTTATATTAGATATTCAAATCTTGTTGTGATGGATAACCCATTTTAAATTCAAGTTGGCCGGACTGATAACTCTTTTTTATGTTAAAGAAATTAAAACAGTACTTACTTATTTATTAAATTCTGAAAAGACTACCTAGAAATACAACACTAAAAGAAAACAATCAAATTCCAACGAAATAGAAAACCATTGGAATTTTTAAAATTCCAATAAAAATTCCATTGCTACATTATATTGTTGGAAATTTTCAATGATAAACAAAACCATTGGAATCCCTGTTGGAATTTAAAATTCAAATAGAAATTCCAACACCACAAAAAACAATTAGAAAATTCCAACAGTACTTCCAACAATAATAAAACCATTAGAACAATCCATTGGAAATACTGTTGGAATCTTAAAAATTCCAACAGAAATTCCATCGCTAAAGCATATCATTGGAAATTCCAACAAAAACTCCAATGCTAAACAAAACATTGAATTTTTTTCGTTGAATTTTCATTCGAATTGTGTTATTCCAACGATTATTTTACCAATGGTGTATTTTCTATTGGAATTTCTGTTGCAATCGATAATTCCAATGAATTTATTCCGTTGGAATTATTGGATCTAAGGTTAACAATTTAAAGGAATAATGATAAAGGGAAAAAAATATAAGGAAATTTGACAACAACTTTGTGACGATAAAAAAAACAACACGTTTTTAGGGTAAAAAAGCATTATCTTGTCTAACACGTATTTTAATTGTCTAGACAATGTATTAAGTTTTATTTTAAAAATAATTTTATTGACATAAAAATGTATTACGTACCTTTTTTTTTTCCGTCGCATGACCTACTCAAGATTTTTTTTCTTACATAATTCATTCAATTTTTCCCTTTTCTTCATATTTACCATCTATAATATTTCTTTCATGTTTCATTTTCTTTCCTTATTTATTTTGACAAATTCTTCCGATCCCCACCCTTTTTTGTTTTCTCTTGATGTCGACAAACTAAAAATCCACATAATCAAACCAACAAAAGTCTATGGCCGTGTAATCAACGAACAAAATATTAATAAACTAATAATGAAACAATTAAGAGAAATGAATATTTAACTAGTCACATGATAAGTGTGATCATACTGATCTCTAGAATTATGTCGAATGCGTGTACAGAAGAAAATCAAACCACTGCAAAAATGTAAGAGCAAGTCTCTTGTGAGACGGTTTTACGGATCTAAATCTGTGAGACGGACCTCTTAAGGGCTCCGTCTTGAGAATATGAATCATGAAAATAAATTTAAAAATAATAATGAACTATGAAGAAATAAAAATAAACCCTAAAAACACGAACCATGAAGAAGAAACCCGAAAAACAAAAATGAACCCAAAAAATAAAAAATAAACCCTAAAAAAAACTAAAAATCCTAAAAACCCAAATCAATTAAAAATAAACCTAAGAAACAAAATAAACCCTAAAAAAACAAATATAAACCCTAAGAAAAATAAAATCTGAAAAAAAAACCTTTAAAACTTTGTGTAAGGGCTCCGTCTCACGCAAGTTTTTGCCAAAATGTAATATGTTTAAATTTCATGAGTGGAGAAAATTACAATATTAGTCTCACAAGATTTCATTGATTGCAATTTTAGTCTTATGGATTCAAAATAGTTCCACTAGAATGGTTTTATTGCAAAATTAGTCCGTCTAATAATTTTTCCGTTAATTTCTTTTGCAATTTTGGTCTCATCGTTATTTTCTTTGCAATTGAGACTAAATCTGCAACTATTCCTATCCCATGGGACCAAAAATGCAATTGTCTCAAATAAAATTATTAGCGGCATGTGATGCTCTCCTTTAGTTTTTTAACGGTCATGGTACCAAAAATGCAATTTTAGATTCTTATGGAACTATATTTATATTTAAAAAAAAAGCAATTGGACCAAAATTGCAAATTATAGGACTAAAATCGCAAAGTCTCAAATTTTGTGGGACTGATACTGCAATTTTCTCATATTACTGCAACTTTCTATAGAAATCGACAAAAGATTAATTAACAAAATAGATTGCGTCTGATCTCAGTTATCAAGTCAACCAATTGTCCTTCTCAGCTTTAAAAACACACACACACACACACACACTAAAACGCCTGAATATTCCAATGTACAATCAATCTATCATCAAGGTACAAGCACTCAAAGAACGAAAAAGACAATTCTAAACAGTCCCATAGGCCGAAGGCAGTGTGGGGTCTGTGCCCCCAGCTGGTGTGGGGATACTCTGGATCGTCAAAAAAAAAAAAAAAACAGTAAACACCACACTCAACCGATTTCTAGCTACTTATTTTCTCTCAATATACAAAAACAAAATCCGGATATCTGGGGAAAGAAAAAGCATATATGTATGTTGGTAGAGAAATGAAAACAAACAAACTGGTTGTGCAGAACATCCTAAATCTACCTTCTGCCAATGACGAGGCGGCGGAGGGAGAGAAAGCGGGGAATTACGAGGCGAAGACACGGGCAGACGGTGAAGGCGTACGAAATGGCGCTGCGGACGAGAGGCTCCATCGTCTCGACGAGGAGATTCAGGCTGCGGATCGGCGGAATGCAAAGAATGAGCGGCGCCGCCGCGAATGTAGCCGTGAACAGCAGCTGCAGCATCGACAACTTTTCTCTCTTTTTTGTTTTCCTTTTTTCCCCCTCCCTTGTTTTGAGTTCAGTGCATGAGTATATATAGAAGTATTAATAGGAGTAATAACGATTTATTTGTCCTTTATATATTAAAAACGTGTGAGGGGTCTGCAAAAATGAGTACCAAGTATTAATAAGAGTAATAACGATTTAACTGTCATTTAAATAGGGTGCAAATGAATTCGAGTCGAGCCGAATATAATATTGTTCAAATTTGTTTGAATTTTTATCGAATTTGAAAAATCATGTTTGAACTTGGTTTGATAATTAATCTGGTTGAGCTTAAATGAGTTTTAGTCGAATCGAACACGAATAGAGCTCAAACCGAGCTTTATGTTTTATCAAACGAGAAATTATGTTTAAGTTTAGTTCGTTATATTCGCGAACTGAGATTAAACGAATTTTTAGCAATCAATCTCGAGTCAAGTATTAAATAAATTAGTTCGATTTTCACCCATAACTTTAATTATTAATAACGTGCGAAAGATCAGCAAAAATTGCGTGCGGCTGGGTTTAACGCATAGATTGTGGATTTTGAATTAATCTTGTTTTCAGGGAGAATAATGTCAAAAATGTCCCGGAAATTGGATAGTTGACTTTGTTCTGTTGGGTTGTCATTTAGATAATTACTCACTTTTTAAAATTGTTAGCACTCCAATGGTGATAGCGTGAGATGGCTAACCCGCTTTTTTGTTTTTTTTTTGTCGAACGATAGAATTATATTAAAACAACTCAAGAACTAAAATTACAACTACAATCGCCTAATGAACTGAAACCAAGACAAGACTAACTAAGAAAAAGGGGGAATTGGTAAAACCAATTGATTCACACATGACTAAAAAAAAAAAAAAAAAAAAAACTACCCACCCAAACTAACCACTCCACGCCGGAGAGTTCAAAGACTCCTTAAAGGAGATCGTAACACACCAAAAACGAAAATCGGGCACGAGCAACCACTACATCTTTGCGCGAACGTAAAAAATCGCTCCGCCTACGAGTTTCGCAAATCAACCGAAAAAGAAAACACAAACAAAATAAAAAACAACAACTATACTAACAACCTAGAGATAAAAAGCAAAAAATTGCCTCTCCCTCTCCCAAATCTCGTCGCATGACCCATCGTCTTCTCCGCTCAGAGACACCTCCGTGAAGCTCCGACCGCCGCTTTCGCCTGGACCAAAAATTTCGCCACCTTCATACGCCCAAGGACCGCCATTTGGTATCCCTTCAATAAAAGCATGGAGGGGAGGGGAGGGGAAGGAGGGAGGGGAGGGGGAGAGGGAAGGGGGGCCGCAAAGGGAGAGGGAGGGGGAAAGCTAGGGTTTTTTTTTTTTGTGAGTGTTAGAGAGAAGGGGGAGAGAAAAGAATTAGAGAGAGAAAGTGTAAGTTAAAATTACACGGATATGGCTAACCCGCTTTGACTTGTTGGGAAAAGTGGGTTTGACCTTACAGCCGGGTAAGTAGATGCTACCCACTTGAGTAGCTACCCAACTGGGTTTTATACCGTTAGATCAACACATACACACACACATCCACATGGGTGTGTGTTAATCCAATGGTATAGAACTCAGTTGGGTAGCTTCCCAAGTGGGTAGCATCAACTAACCCCTTACAGCCCATCTGCGTACATCGATTTGGGGTCCCACACACATTTTTTATTTGTTCACATTGTGAGATGAGAACGGTAAAAGTTAGATGGAATGATGGGATTTTTTTCTAGAGAAATGTGATGAAGAGTTTTTTGACAAAACAATATTTCTTTTTGTATGTGTAATTGAATATGCGATAAAAATATAATGATAAAAGTTGTTTTGAAATGAAAATAGTAAAATAATAATTAAATATGATTGATAGTTAAGATAGTGAGTGAGTGTATATTGGAATTGGAATTTGCAAGGGATGTGAAACTCTAAAGGTTTTCTTTTAAGAAAGAAAACATAAGTAAAATTGGTCGGAGAAAAAAGTGAGTAAATGATATATCTTTTTAATAAATTTCATAAACAATCACATTATTAGATAAACAACTATCTCTAACAGAACGAAAATAAAAAGATTTATTGTGTCCAACTGCAGATGCTTCATACAATCCCACCCTGACATCCCCAACCCTCAACAAAAAAATTGAAAAAGTTTACTGACAACTTAATACTCTAGCCTACTCTTTTCAAAAAAATTGGGTGAGTGGATATCATTTCACTTTGAATTTTTTCTTTCTGCTAGAGAATAATAATGAAAAAAATATTAAAAGAAGAAGAATGCCTTTTGATAGTATGATTGAATATGAAATAAAAAAAATGTAATAGTGAAAGTTAATTTGAAATAAAAATAGTAAAAATAATGGTTGGAGATTTGATGATTTTCTGGAAAAATGACTAGAAGTGATTGGTGAGAGAAAAAAGTTAAAGTCAATAATATCAATCGAATTTTCAGATAAAAAAATTCCTCTAATAGAACAAAAATGATTTTTTGGTATCCAATTTTTTTTTTTTGAGTCAAATTTTTGGTATCCAATTGCTGCCTTAATCTTTGACTCTTATAGGGGTATAATCGAATGAAAGCTTTGACAAGAAATGGAACCAAAAATTTCAAGTCAATATACAAATCTTAGTTTCATGAATTATTTGAGAATTTATTTCCTTCTCAATATTAATTGAGGATTAAGACATTAGTGTCTAGTGGCCGGCACTTCGAAGGGGTATGAATGGTAGTTGGGGATCTCATAATTGTATTGACAAACTATTTGGGGGGCTTTGGAAAGATAGGGTAAAGATAAAGAAACAAAATTAAGACATTTCATGTATAAGCTAACAATGTGATCAAAACATGTGTAAAATTATATTTTTCATCAAATGTTTGGAAAGGAAAGTATGTGGACGATTATTTGTGAACGTTTTACGTCATATATAAAAGTTAAAACTGATGTTGACATGCCAGTTCTCATGGTTGTAGGGATGTAAAACATGAAATTTGTACACACTAAATTGTTTTTGGACCACCATATGTTTTGCATGAATCGAAAAGAAAGATTCTTGAAGAGATTTGGTTCCACTGGTCGGATTCATAACCAAACGTCGGATTGAGTGAGATCCAACGGTTATTAGTATAGATCCCATACATATTCGAACATGATCGGACCGACCACAAATGTTACAAATTTTTGTAATGTTAGTGATATCAAAATTAAAGGAGACAGTTGATTTTTTTTTTATCTTACTTATCAAAAACAACTTATGAGTTGTATCTTATAAGCTTTTTCGGAAAGTTACAAAACAAATGTTAAGAAAAACTCTCACAAACTTATAAACTCTGTCATACACCCTCTAAATTAACATTCTACAGTTACGTATGTACGGTAAATAGGCATTTTCAAACTTTAGGGTAATTTGAGTACGAACAATAATGGTAGAAAGAAAACTAATGGGAGGTTAAACATACAAGGAGTTGCTGGCACATTAGCCGTAGATCTGGGGAAGGATCTGTTGCCGATAATTCTTGAAGCAACGTTCTTGCCTCTAATAGCCTGTCGGATATGGTTTCTACCACCTCTTCTTCACTTGCCATTAGACACGTCAGCAACTTCGCACCGGCCGTTTTCTCCTGTGAATAACAACGAGCCACCAAGTGGACAGTAAGTTTATGGTCCATCTTACACAAATTAGCAACGTGCATAAGCTAAGAAGACCACATCGACAAAATTAAAATCTGAATTCGACATGTCAGCTATGATTTTTTCGACATGTCAGTACATCATAGCGACGTTGTCGTGTGACAGATTTGTGCCCACAATCTTATTCTGGAAGATTTAATGTTTTGCAGATCTTAGACAAATAAAGTTCAGCAAATATTATCATTTATCACCTGTAAAATTATGGTCTTGTAAACGCTTTCCATTTTGCCAAGAAGAATTTGAATAACAAGCCTTGCATTTGAATTTAGCTTGGGGGTAACTTGCAAAAACTTACTCCTGGGTTTAGCTTAATTACAAATAATTTTAGTTATTTTTCAAAATTACAATACCACCTTAAGGTTTTACAAACGGCCTCAAATGACCTCTTGAGGTTTGAATTTACTTAACACATACCCCCTTCAATTACTGCAATTTGTAAAAGAAAGCAAAAATCAAGGTGGTATCTGCACCTTTGAAAGATACTTGTTTTTTATAATTAAACTGAATCTCAATGATATTTATTGTAGGGATAATTACAGAAAATACCCTTGAGATTCAGTCTAATTACAGAAAAACCCAGTTATCTTTCATAATTAAAAAATACCCCCTCGACATTTGTTCCAATTTTACAAATTGCACCCTCAAGAGGGTGTATTTGTTAAGCAAATACATAACTTAAGGGCGTATTTGTAATACCTTAAGGGGTGTTTGTAATTTTGAAAGATAATTGGAGCCATTCGTAATTAGGCTAAACCTCGGGTTAGTTTTTGTAATTTAACCTTTAGCTTATTATCAGTCGTGTATCTATCATGCCACATGAGAGTTGCTTAGTAAGTTCGTGTTTAGACATATCTCCAATTACCTTCAGGGATTCTTCCTTGAGTGATTTGAGAACGACACTAAGAAGATCGTTAGAATATGGAAATATCCAAGACTTCAAATGGTATGCCACTGCGAAGAGAACCTGGATGCACGCTGCCCTAATCTCCGGATCCATCATCGCCTGAAAACAGAAAATAGCGTAACAAAGGACAAATCAGTCTTTCTGATAACCGTATGACAGAAGCTCAGTACAATGATACGGAAATAGCATACCCCAAGAGAACGGACAACACGTGGAAGAATTTTCCTAATAAACGGTTTCTTTCCAGTATCTGATATCTTTTTACAGGCGCTTATAAGGACATTAGCCATACAAAGTCGAAACGAGAGGCGGCTTGTTGCCTCAGCCATCTTATCACCTCCATCATATTCGAAAAAAATATCCTCCTCATCACTTGTCAATTGATTAATCACATATGAAAGCACAGAACCTCCGTTATTAGCTGTGCCTGCAATTGAACCACAGGTCTTTTGGTTTCAGGAGGAACTATGAAATACCTAAGACATTTCAAAGTTAGGTAAATTACAAAACTACCCCTGAAGTATAAGCCAAATTACAAACAACTCCAGTTATCTTTCATAATTAGTTAATTACGAATATGGAAATACCCCCTTATGCTATTACAAATACACACTCGAGGTTTGCATTTACTCAACAAACACCTCCCTCTTGAGAGTGCAATTTGTAAAATAGAAACAAATGTCAATGGGGTATTTGAAATTCTGAAAGATAGTTGGGCTTTTAGGTAATTAGACGCAGAACCTCAATGGTATGTTTTGTAATTAACCGTTGAAGTTATAATTTCTAACATGACATATATTCTCAAAGTTCGAACCTTTTGAGGATTTTGGTTCTTGTAGTTCTGAGCACAACATTAAAGCCAGACAGTCAATGCACCCATGTTGCGCTTTGGAAACTGAAGACAAAACATTGCATCCATAAGGTATAAGAATGACGAAGGAACTCAGCAGCACAAGTAAGTGATTACTTACTTTCATCCCCATCGACTGATGGCCATGACAAAACTTTCCTTATTGTTTTCTTTATTCTGAACAAATCAGGATGCATATAGACACTGTTGCCTCTAACCTAATCCCAAAAACAGAGAAGAAAGTGGGAACTGGTAAATACTATGCACAATTATGCAAAGTTGACTCCCATTAACATATTAAACAGGATGTTGGTGATGACCTTACCATAAGAGACGTACAAAAGGAAAACAGGCATACTTTGATTGTCAACACATCCTGAGTACTAGCAGCAAATTCCAACTGAGAGGACAAATTTGGAATGAGAACCTGCATAATCACAAAACAATAAAATCACCATGACTTATACAAATTTGGATTTTGTTATGTTGTGCATAAATATGTAACTAAAGTTCATATAAAAAGATTTGTTGTAAATACCATAACCCTTTTTTTGAACAAGTAAATACCATAACTAAGCAGGCATAGATTTACGTAACACCTCATTACTGAAAAATGTTATATGAATTACATTCCATGGAATGTTTGGGCAATTAGATGTCTAAGGTAATAGTAAAGAGAATCAGGTAAAAGCTGTGCATGATCAGGTTTTATATTCAACTTTGGCTACCTCGGGGTGAATTCTCCCGCAGAGCTCTGCAGCAAGCTTCCGAACATCTTCAAACTCGGACTTACTCAAAGCCCTAAATATGATATAAAAAAAAAAAATGAAATGCTTTTCCCAAACACCATCACCTGGAAGTATTTCATTTGTCTGGCAAACCTGTTAATCATCAAGGCAGCAACGTACTCAGTGCCCTTAATGCTGAAATGCCCATCTTCAAAAGCAAAGAAAAAATCAGAACATAATACTCATATGAATCAAAACGACTATAACTATAAATTGAAGGGAACCAAAGGGTTAACATGATTTGTGTTTATCATGTGGTCAAATTGATTAGAAATTCGAGAGAATACAAAAATAATGAACAAGCACATCTCAACAAAAGCAAGCGCTTTCAAAAGTGTTTTACATGGGGTGGGTTTACAAAATCTGAAATATGCTTGCTGAGTCCGAATTGTCATTTGCATCCAATCACTAAAACTATTAACAAGAGGAGTTGAAACCAACAGTATTAGTGGTCGATGGAAACTTATCAGGCACAAAACGCCAAGGTCAATTTACCAACTAACTCTTTGGCAAGGAGATAAACCAAATTCACATAAGTTATGCAAAGCTTCACTCCGCAGATTTCTCAATTTAATATTTTAGATTCATGTATAACCCATAATTTTTATGAAGAAACCCCTGAAATAATCCACTTGAAGGAGCATCGTGAACAAACCAATAACTAATAATTAAACAAGGTGAAATTGAGAAACATACCATGCACATTTGAATTCCTCAGACATTCACCGTATACAATAGGAGAATTGAGGTCGTCAAAAACTCTTAAAGGAAGCAGTCTGATTACAAGCAATGGGCAAAGGCGACTAAAGAGACAATGCTCACGTTTCATAGCCTCAATGTTTGTATCTGTCCTTCCTTTCCATATTGAAAAGCACTCATCAATCCTGCCCAATGCCAAAACAAAATAATAATAATAATAACAATAATAATAATAATATAATATATATCATATTAAGATATGCATATAACATCTGTCCATAGTCAGAACATTAAATCTCCTGGTACTACCCCAATATGAAACTAAATAATCACTAAACATACATTATGTAAGGGAAAATGTTAAAAGGAAAAATAAGAAGCAACCAAACAGTGAGGGGCTGGCTCTTCATATATAATGACCTACCTATTATATATACTTCCTCAGCTGTGACTGGTTGCTTTATTTTCCATTTTGGGATGCCAACAACTAAGGCTGTGCTTGCGTGTGTTTTTTTCAAATTTTCATCTTTGAGCGAAAATTTTGTGGAATGTGTGATTGTTTGTGGAAATAGTTTTTAAAGAAATTTCTTTTCAAAATTAACTAACTTTCCCCTTTCTCTATCACACTTCCCAATACTCATTCATACAAGTTATTTCTCTCTCCACTTCATATTGATATAAAGCATTTTGGTAATTTCTTTAATATATCTCCATTTTTATTATTTTTCTCTTAATCTTGATAACAAAAGGTATAAAAGGAGATCTATATTGTCTATTTTTTGTTTAAGTTTTCATTTTCTATTCAATTTATTGGCATTATATTTTACACCATTATTTCCTTTAAAACTTTCCACAAACAATCAACATCTCTAAAAGATTCCACATCACATCACCACAATCGTTACTTTTGCTCTATACATCCAACTTTCATTTTTGAGAATTTTTCACCACTATTCACTCAGAAAATGAAAGTAAATGAAATGAAAGGACAAGCAATCACAGCCTAACTTTTCCTTTCTTAAAAAGAGTTAGTTACAATTACTAAATACTTAAAAACAAAAATGGATCATTTGGTTAATTTATTTCCGAATTTTTCTTTTCCTTTTTCTTTTTATTATTTTCTTTTATTATTTTTTTAAAATTTTGGTTATATCTACTATCTACCTTTTTCCAAATCACCTAAACTTCTAGTTCCCTAAGTATTCATTCACGTGCATTCAAGAAAGTAGAGAACAGATCAGAAAGACCCAATCCCTAAACAAAATACAACAGTTTACTTACATGTATCCGGTGTTAAAATGGTCATATTTCATAAGTTATTTTTATTGAGAGATTGGGTAAATTGAGAAGTCATGAGGATACCATTATAACTACTGAAACAAATTCAAAGAACAGCATAAATAAAAATATTTAAAATGAAGAGGAGATCAGGAACAAGGTTACTCACTCTTTCTGTTCTCTCATATGCACTATAAGTCGATTAAAGACTACATCCACAGCCTCAGCCAAGTATTCACTTATATGACTGAGGAACCTGACAATTACAGCATTTGATGGTTCATCTAACATCTTGTCTATCAACGGACCAACCATTACATGCCAATCGTCAACCTGAAATCCCAAAAAAATGTGGTGAAATCATCAGAATTTTGGGGGAAAAAACACCAAATGAAACATCAACCCGTAAAACGAATATAGCCAAATCATATGAAGCAATTTGGGATTCATTATCACTTTGTAATGAATGTAATATAGCAAACACACAGAATGCGAACATTTCTTACTAGTTTTTCTAAAACATATAAGTAAGAAAAAACTATGACCATTCGAGATTCTGTCTCAACGATGAATAAGGTTTTTGACACAGGGAATCGTAATTGTTGGTTTATTGGTTTTCTCAAGAAAGCAGAGATAGGCAGCAGTCTGAAGTCACTCATTTCGATAGTTCTTTGTAGCTTTTATTCTAATAGAGCATTGCTTATCTTGTTCCAGTCACCAAAAGAATATTTGTCTTAGCAAACAAATAAGATGACGGTTTCAAGGGACAATCATGGCAAAGAAACATGGACGCTATATACAGATATATACTGTAAAAAGAGGTAAGGCGAATGAAGTATGGACATCATGGAAAGCAACTTCCATCCAAGCAAGCCAGTGAAATACAGCACATTGAGGCAACAGATATCAAAAGAGTTTGGTCCAAAAATGCCACAGGTAGTTGCATGTGATTTTTTTGGAGATATGTACCAGGTTATAGATATCTATTTATTAGAAACAGACTATCTAGCATTACACTTTAACTTACATGTTTTGCCCACTCTGAAAGCAACTTCAGGATCCTGTCAGCATCAAATGTTGATCCTACAATGAAAGATTATATGAACCATGTTAAATAGGGTATATATGTAATATTTGGAAAAGGCAGTTCTTCCCATTTCTTTTTTCCCTTCTAATTTTTGGTGGGGATCCACACGGGAAGCAACTATTAGTGGAAAGGGTCTAATATCCATTTTGATGAAGCAAAAAATATGGAATCTCAGCAAGAAGTCAGAATAGGAGTTTCAGATGTTTTCCGCAAACCTTCTTTTCTACTATTGGGAGCACCTGAATCAGGATTTCGAGAGAGTTTGCTGCAGAAGACAATAGAAAGATCGTAGTCACAAAATTAAAGTGGAAAACATACAGGGCCGTTAAAAATGAAAAGAGAACTTTTTATCCGTTCAAGTCTTCTGTAGTCTAGAAAGTAGTTTGACCCAGAATTTGCATGAGTTCTTAATCTCGCACGTATAAGATACCAAAAAATGGATAAACAAATAAATAATTCATTTGTCAAAGTACCTGAGACAGTCGAGCAGCATGCACAAGATTTCTGGTTTTTGTTTATGGTTGACTAGCAAGGCCATGAGTGCATTACTCGCCGAGATTTGTACGCTTTTGTGAGTTGAATAACTTAGGTCAACAAGTGTAGGCAAAACCAACATTGGGTCTGCAACACGAAATTGAAGAGATCAATTAAAACTACTGGATCAATTTCTAAACACATCATGTGAAAAAAGGTCATTTCACATTCAAGTGATGTTCTGTCGTTCTGATGTAAAAGTGGAGAAGAAACAATCAAACCCATGCTCGAGTGGGGTGTCTGTGTGTGTCAAAACGAGAGATAGAGGAGACATGTGAACGGTGATCCCATTATTTGGCCAGTCCATCAAAGAAGAGAAAAATTCGGGACTGAGTGCACACAGTGAGCCATTCAATAAAACTGCAGACTGGTATAAAGGATATTACATAACCTTACCCCAAAGACCAGGGCAATTACAATATAAAATACTCTTGCATTCGGGAAAATTTATTACCCTTGTGATAAAGAAAATATATGACGTGCTGTCGACCCAACAGAAAAATGAGTCACAGAAACAAAACCCAATATTCTAATTTTGATGGTCAGAAATTTCTGCTTGATTCCGTTATTCCGTATACTGTTTAATTTATCAATTTAGCTAAATCACAAACTAACCGATCATGGGAATCAAATTGGCTGCCTGATTTTGAATAATTTGATCTTCATCTCCAAGACACTCTAACAAGCGGTTAGCAACATCCATCCTGAAATTCAGCAAATATTAACACCCAAAAAGAATCGAAAAAAAGAGGTGGTCGGCGATCATAAGATGTAAAAACCACCAATTTAGTTACACACCATGTTGCTTCTGTAAGTGCGTTAACTGATCCAGAAGACATGTGGATGAGATCTGCTACAAAATCAACAGCATTTCTCCTCTGCGCAACATTTTTAGAGTCAATGTGCTTTAGAACTTCATAAAGGCACTTACTGTCTGAGCATCTGTCACATAAACGATTAACAGTTACGCCATAAAGATGGGCTCCAACTGCAAAATAAACCTAACATGTCATTAACAGATCATACATTGAACAATGTTCTGCAAGAAGCTTTACAATGGCTTTTGCTGCTGCATCTCGTTCATCCAAAAGATTTAGCAGTATTGGAAGTAAAGAATCCATTTGTCTAATGTCACCAAGACTTCTTGTGGATAAAGTATGATTTGTTCTCAAGATGACAGCCTTAAATATGCTTATAGTTCCATCAATCACTTCCTCATCAGCACAACGCAGCTGTAGAACATCATTACAACTTAAATGAAGTAGACACTTCAAATACATCACATATTCCTAATATGGGATTAATTCAGATTTTGCAATTAGCCAATGAATGCTCAAGACACAAACAGCAAGAATAATAAAATCCAATGTAAGTATTAACCAGTTGCCACTGTCCAGAGAAAATACAGGTAATGTATTGAGTTTCACGATTGATTTTCCATAAAGACAGTTAAGTGGAACAATTTCTAGGAATATTGTCTAAATCTGATGCAGACAAACAGTTAAGAAAAAGCAATTGTAAAGCCGAAAATATAGTGCAGCACAAATCAGACTCATTCAGGATCCGCAATTTATTTTCCTGGGCGTTTTTATTTCTATCAAACAGGAATATCTTCTTATCTTTGACCACTTCTGAAGTTGCAGTCTTGTGTAATCATGCATGAGAGGATCGAGCTTTTTGGTAAGCCAAAATATGTTAGAATTAGTTTGGCAGTCCATTTAATTAGTATTTAATCAGGAAAAAGCAGTCCTACCGTGTTTAGCAAAGAGTAGTTATCCATAATACCATGTACGCAGAAATTTTAAGCGATTTTGTTTCCAGATGGGTGATGCAGTAACAACCTGGATGTGATGCCTACTGAGATACATGGGTGGTCCTTCTCCTACATCCTCTTTTGCTGTTTCTTTATTTTACTGTTCTCGTTAATGTTTAGGAGACCTCGAAACCTTATTTAAACTCAAGAAGCAGTACACCCAAAGGTGGCCATCACCTTGTGAAAATAGAAAAGGTGATGCTCATTTCCATTTTTATGGTTCAAGCTCAAGCTTTAAGAAAATATGAACCAGAACACTAATAGGCGATCACCCTCAAACGGACCTACACAAGACTCAACATATTTTATGCAACAAAACCCAGACACATTTCCCTTTTAATCATTGCCCACACCAGATAAACATGCTAGATATCAACCAATTTGCAGATTACTTCTTGACCAGCTACAAAAGTCCAAAGCAGTGTCTTCTGAAGTTAATTCTCATAAATGCAGGTCATTTGGAAGTAGCATCCACCAAGAACCATAATATATAAATGGAAATGTATCACCACCACCAAAAGGCAAGAAGAAAAGAATAGAGGTCAACCACATTAAAAAGAAAAAAAAAGTGTAAGTTACCATTACATCTAACTAATAACCAAGCATTAGAATTCAAGAAAGATAACCAAAAAATTTCAACGGTCCAAACAGTGCAATTTCCTATTACTCAATATCGAAGTTCATAATATTACCTGAGACATGAGAACTTGAGAAATTTGAGATCCATATTCTGTTATTGCATTTCCAAATTGCTGATTATCTAGTCGACCCAATAAAAGCAAAAGGCAATTCAGGAAAAAATTTATGGTCTCTGATTTGCTGTTTCTGCTCATACTAGGTTCTTCAGCTTGATTGTCTGCATAAAACTGCAAATGCTCATAAGAATATGAAGAATGAAAGAAGAAACAAAAGCAACGGGCAGGATTGCACCCCATTCATATGAGCGCATGTTAATGTATGTCTTAAACTTGACTACAAATATAAAACAAATATGTGAGACTAGGAAGTGTGTAGCCTCCGACTCGCCAATATTGGCTCACAATCTTCAGATGGTCTAATATTCTTCTACAAATGCACTTCCCTTTTTTGTAAAAAGAAAACGAAATGGAAACATGCCAATTCTCACAACATGCTAGTCTATATAAAAGCTGAATTTTACAGCTTCAGCAGCCTGAAACCTGAGGCTGCAGATTTTCTTCAAATAACCACACTAAGTACTGATTTTTGGTGCCTAATTGCCTGCCAAGTATTTCATATATGCTACAACTGAGAGAAAAGGCTTAAACATATACGTAGCAGAAAAACTTAAACAGTGCATTTACTATTGCATCCATGATTTCTAGGAAAGACAACAAGATATAAGCAAACTTTTGAAGCAGTTCAGTAAAAAGAATTTCCCTTCCAAACAAATACTGAATACTATAGAATACTATAAATAAAGTAAAACAGGCACTTCACATAAAGCTCATCTGCAGAGAAAGAGAGTTGGGATTACCGCAAATTTGAGGCCTTATTAGTCTCAAGATTAACAATGAAAACAAATTATCCAAATGAAGAAGTGTTACCTGGATACCAGACAAATATTGGTCCAATAGTTCTTTATGTTGCTGAGAGAATTTGGGATCTTCTAAGCGCAAGAGCATGCCATAATGTTTCCAACAAGAAGACAAAAGCAAAGACCCAGACGTCAACATTTGCGATTCTGTCTTTCAACAACAAATATAAAGAAAATAAGACCTACGTTGAGCAACACAGTACGGGGAAAATACATAAAACATTCAGTATCAATAAGACCTGCCTCATCTTGAAAGCAACCATAATGTTGTTTAATTTCTTGCAGCCACTTAAATACCCTTTCCAATCCTTTGGCATGCAAAGATCGGCTTTTCCTGCTCCACTGCATGTTTTTTTTTTTAAAAGATAAATAAATCAAATGAGTAAACCATCTTGTCAACAAGTTGAAGCAAAAAAATAGCAGATGACATCACAAAAGCAAAAAAATTAGAAAAGCTGTGATAACTTTTCTAAATTCTAAAATCTAAATAGTATTAGACCAAAAAATTAGCACATTACCATACTTGTGTGAAATTATTACACAAATAAGAAGCCCTCTAACTAGCAGTGCAAATCTTTCTTTTATAAGACATCCGATTTGAGCAAAGAGAGGGAAAAAATGGAATAGTTCCATCAATGTTAGCCATAAAGACGGTCGAAAAGGGAAATAGAAGGAACTTTTTACAAGGCTCCACCATTTTGCTCATTCACTAGAGTGAATAAGGGAAAAAGAAAACTCAAAAACAATTCAGGACTTGCATTCATTTAAAATAACATGATATACCAGAAACCAACAGGCTACGACCTCTAAAACTACAAACATCCTCTTAAGAAACCACAGATCAAGGAAGTCAACTTCCTTTTTAGTCCCATACTCTCCCTGTATGCTTCAGTAGTTCAGTACGAAAGGAACCTAGGAGAATAACTGACATCATAAGAGTTCTCAAAATAGTTACCAAATTTAGTTTCAACTGATAAATTAATCCATGCAGCATACAAGACTGCAACTTTTGCTCATAAAAATGTATGCCTAACTCATTGGAACATCTACCAGAAGCAACATCCAAGAAAACCATTGTAAAATTCCAATTCAAGTAACCATTAGCAAAACCATTTTTCTTTAGACTATACTTTCAAGTTTCAGTAGCAACAATATGAACGTTCAGCATAACATTTCAAGATAGAATTTGGTTAAGAGAACACAAAAGCAGAAAATAACACAAAAAGGTGGAGAATATATATAATACAGATGAGAGCAGCAATTAATATGCAAACACCAATAACATAATGTAAATCATTATGGTGAATAGATCAGCAAATATAAACAAAATCTGTACAAAGAGATGATAAAGAAAGTAAAGAACATACAGCTGTAAGTTTCTTCACAAGAGTTATAAGCTCATTGAGATTATTCCAAAGAAGCAATTTCAATTCCAAGCTGGAGGATAGTTCAGATGCTTTCCTCAAAGTATTCTCGTCTCCATCATTAGTAGCACTCGGTAACAAATTGAGAGTCTGAGTTTTAACATAAACAGAAGATAATTTTTGCTTTTTAGTTATCTTATTGGATGCCGGATCCTTTTTGGTCAATGCTACTGTAAGAGATAAAATAAAATCAGCAGCAGCAACTGCAAGGCGAGTTGGCAACTCATATCCCTCCTGCATATTGCTATAGTTTCAAATGATCAAACATCCAGTCAGAAGCACAAACATAAGATATCTACTAACACAATCATAGTAATAGACTAATTAACTATCAGCAGACAGGAACAGTTAACAAAATCAACTCAGTAACATTTCACAGTATCTCATATGAAGAAAGAAGATATCAAGAAAGACTCACCACCAGAACCAAACCAATCCAGGCAACTAACAAACTTAGCCATCAAAATTAATAGAAACAAATGCAAGTTTATAGCTAACGAAATACACAGACTTGTACACCATTTCCATGAATGCATAGAGAATTCCTTCCACCACTTGTAACTAAAGGCATGAAAAGTCCAACATCATTGACTCAACATTGAGGAGTATTGAAGATTACAAAATGCTTCGCTACAAGTACAAGGAGAACGTACCTCCCGTTGCATATTATAGATAAGAGATGGGTGACACAAGAACAAAATGTCTCCAATATCACATCATATTTCTCGCTTATTGCTGCACAAGTACCAAAAATTTACTTGTTAACAACTCCTAACTAGTTTGGAGTATTCACAACAGCAAAGAAGACGTAATCAGCACTTAAGAGTCTATATTAACCACTAAAGGGGGGAAAAATAAAGAAACAAAAATAGAACAAAATTTTGTTGAACACAGTATCTCATCCAGAAATATATGGAATAGTTCAACCGGCAACATAAGATGGACAACTGTTCAAATAAACAATCAACTAAAAGATTAATTTGATAACTTTTCATTAAGCCTAACAGTTACTGGTTAAGATCAGGGGTAATAATGCTTAATCTGGCAGCTGGATTCAAGATCTCAGCCAACTATAACAGCAATTGTCCAACATCCACTATTGCATAATCCTTAATCTAATTTTACTATTAACTTATGAAGAAGAAACAAATAGAGGGTATATCCAAGTAAGTAGTAAACTTACCATTTTCTCAAAAAAAAAAAAAGGTAGTAAACTTACCATTAGCTGAGACATTGTCCACAACATTCTCATATTCGATAAGACTGCGTCCAAGAAAGCACCACCCAAGAGCCAAATAACGATCATCCCTTCTCAAAATAATGGCTGCCATATTTCTCATGATGGCTTGGAACAAAACCTCATCTTGAAACAGCCAGTTCAGGAGTATGAGCGACTGGTTTCCTTGTTTTGACTCTCTCAATGTCAATGACTGACAATAAAGCCAGCGATCATAAAAAATTAATCCAAATTCCAAAAGAATGGCACTAATTTTACAATAAGCAAGGGATAATTTAGCAAATCCTGCATTTAAATTGCCTAAGTTTTGCAGATTACAAATCACTGCATATAAATTTTTCAGCAAACCAAATATAAGAACTGCCAACATCGTACTTTGCAAATTTTTATAGCTAGTAATAAAATTGCATATATGTCTCAGCAACATCTATATTGATTGCTCATATCTTAGCAGTTAGCAAACCCTGAATATAAAGCCCATGTTTTGGAAAAATATTCACATAAATAGCCTTATGTTATATTTCTTCGTAAAAAATGACTGAATACAAGAGAAAAGATAAATAAATAAAATTCAGAACAAGTCCGCATGTTCAAATTTCAATCACCCTATTGCTTACGTTTTAGAAAACTCTTTCCATTGATTGTCTATATCTTACAGCAAACCAGTAGATAAATGGCCAACGCATATATTATGACCCATTTGAAATCAAGAAAAAGGAAAACAATAATGAAAACCGTGTACATGTTGAAGAATGGGAACGAGAACTTGGTCCAAAGGCTCGCCTTTTTCCGAAGCTTCGCCTATGTACTTGTGCAGAAACCACAGTGACTGTTCCAAAGAAACTTAGGTACAAAAACCAAGAGTTAATGAACAGAAGAAAAATAACAAAGCAAGAAATAATAAAATAAATTAAAATTTAACAGTCCACAAGAACAAAAACAAAGCTGGTATATATGTTATACATATGTGAGTGTGTTTGCTATCTATGTAATTTGTACCAGTTAGGGGGGTAATTTGGGGAGGGGAATGGAGCCGCAAAATGGCGTCCTGGAGTTTCTTCAGCTTCGCCTTGAGTAGAGTAGTCATGACCCGACCCAGAGTCGCCGAAACCATTGGACCCGAATTTGAGGCCGACGCAATCCCGATTAACTGCTGCTCTTCTTCTTGTTCCATCTCTGTGTGTGTGAGAGAGAGAAACAGAGAGGGGATTTGGGGGGTCGTTTCTGGAACAGTAGGCGGAGAGCGGGTGACCCGATTTTAATACAATTTTGGTCTTTTGAACTTTTTAAGCCCTATTAAAAAAAAACAAATCCATAGCGCGATTGAATATATTTTTATTTTGAAAATTTTCGTTTTACTAGAGAATAGTGGTGAAAAAAGATATAGAAGAAAAAAGATGAATTTTGAGAGTGTAATTGGATGTGAGATGAAAAAGTAATGATGAAAGTTGATTTAATTTGAAAATAGTAAAATAATGAATGATAGTTAGAAACGTGTGACTGAGTGAATAGTGAGATTTGTGGGAGAATGTGTAATAATGATTAGTTTTTTGTGAAAAAATGTGTAGATGTGATTGATAAGAGAAAAAATGAGAAAAAGTCAAAGTGAGAGAATAGATTTTCTGAAATTTTTCATAAGCAATCGCATGTTTGGTCAAAAAAGAATCTCCAACGGAACGAAAATGGAATCTTCCTCACATCCAATCGTACTCTTACCTTTTCCAAACTTTATCTCTCCTTTTCTCTCCCAAAAACAACTATTGGCTTCCACCATCTCCAAATTCAGAATTTTCTTGTCAAAACGAAGGGGGAAACGACTGGGCATTGACCGAAAATTGATAAGAAATCGAAGTTCATCATCCACAATTGTTCTTACATCAAATTTTAGGGTTTTCTCAACCAAAATCGCTTGTTTTTGAAGTGAAAATCGAACCATTGAGGTATTAATTGATTTATTATCATTATTTCTGTTTTTCTTTTTCTAATAACTATGGGGAAAGCTTTTGAATTGATTTGGTTGTTGTTAATATTATTGGCCCATTTATGTTGTCCATTTATTAATGATCCAAGGCCCACAAGTGCAGCCCATTTATGCAACAGGCCCAACATGTGATCCAGTCCAGTGTTTCTGGGTTTGCGGGTTCGGATTGCGGGACCCAAACATTATATATGCGGATCCTATCTTCTAATCTTGTCCGTCCGACCTTACTTCCTCATCCCAGCCGTTGGTTAACCCTTTAAAAGGTGCCCTAACCCAAACCCTAATTCATTATCTGATCTTTTGTTTCTCTCTATTCTCTCTCGAATCCTCCATTGCTCTGTGCTTCATTCTCTCTATATAAATCTCACCATCTCGTGATATTTCTGTGTGATTCGTGGGTGTTTCTGTGAGATCTGAGTGTTCTCTTGCTAGTTCACCTACTCTGTGGACAAACTCTGTGTTTTCTTCGTGAGATAGGGTTTGTGGGTTGAGGGTACCTTTCTAGGGTTTCTGGGGTTTTTCGACTGGAAGATCCGTGTTGGGATTCTGAGGGTTTTATGTGGCGTGGCCTTTGTGGGTGCTATCTTGTGGCTCTCTGGTTGATTCTTTGGTGACTGCAGTGGTTTAGGGAATACTGGTCCTGAGCCAAATCTATTCTATATTTCGGTTTTGGGGTTTTATCCCTCATATTTTTGTGTTAAGTTTTACTTCCTAGTATTCTTTGATTTAGTTGTATTTTACATTCTGCAATCTTGAGTCTAGAGTTGTTTTGTATTAATAGGCTTTTGAGTCTGTAATTTGATTTCGGTACTAAGTGTATCGATCTATTAGAGGCAGATAGATACCCAAAAGTGGTATCAGAGCACCTATCTGCCTCGTGGTGGGTTGATGCTTCTGGTTCTTGCTGAATCTTGGTGATTCTTGGCTCCTGGTGATCTCTGTGATTGATTCGATACCCAGGACTTGCTCCTGGTTGTAAGCTCATCTCTTTCCCTTTACTCTCCCTTTTATTTTCAGTCAGTAGTAGTTTTAGGGAAACCCTAAGCTTCAAGCCTCTTGACCCTGTGCCACGAGCACAGTGGAATCCTGAGGTGCGAGGGGGATCCACCCTAGTGCCTTGTTTCATTTCTGTTGATATCTGGATTATTCTTTCGGACTCTGTGTGGTCCTATTGTTGCTTTCTATTGGACTCTGTGTGGTCCTTATTTGCCTATTGCTCATTTTATTGTTGCACTATTTTGGACTCTGTGTGGTCCACCTATATTGCTTCTGCTGTTCAGTTCCATGTGATCTTGGTGTACCTTTTGTGTACTCTGTGAATTGCATGTGTCCTATCTGTGTGATATACTCTTGCTTATATCTGTGATAACGACCGTGTTTTTTAAAATCACATGGAACCCTTCAATGGAAAAACTGATTTTTCTATTTGGCAACAAAAAATGAAGGACATTTTGATTCAACAAAAATGTTTTAAAGCTGTTGAACAAAAGTATCCTGATAAAGATACTGCTGAAATTAAAGTTGAGCTTGATGAGTTTGCTTATTCATCCATTATCCTGAATCTTTCTGATTCTGTTTTAAGAAAAGTTGGCAAGTTGTCAAGTGCCAAGGATCTGTGGAAAAAATTGGAAGAACTCTTTACTGAAACATCACTTCCTTCCAAACTTTTCCTACTTGAAATTTTTTTCAGATTTAAACTTGACTTGACAAAGGATATGGATGAAAACCTTGATGTTTTTACAAAATTGATACAAGATATCAAATTGACTGGTGATAAAAACATTGATGATTATACTCCTATTGTCTTGCTGAATGTTATTCCTGATACCTACGCTGATGTGAAATCTGCCATTAAGTATGGTAGAGATTCTATTACCCTTGATACTGTGATTAATGGCCTTAAGAGTAAGGAATTATATCTGAAAATATTCAAGGGAAATGAACAAGGGTCAGGAAAAGTGATGCATGTTAGGGGTAGGAGTCAAAACAAGAGGAATGGGAATAACAATAACTATAAGTCAGGAAGAAAGAGAAGCAAAAGCAGAGGTAGGTCTAATTCCAGACCTAGGAATAACAGGAAATGTGTGGTGAGCACGATCATTACATCAAAGAGTGTACTAAACCCAGGAAACCAGAACAATAATCAAAACAATAACCAGAACAACAAAAACCAAGCCAATGACTCTGTGAACTTGACTACTTCTAATGATCATATGGGTGATGTGTTTATGGTGCATGAGTTGCCTGACTGTGTGAATTCTGTGCCATCCAATGTTTTCAGTGATTATGAATGGCTAATTGACTCAGCATGCACATTCCATATGACACCTTTTAAACATCTGTTTAACACTTATGCTTCAGTGCAAAGTGGATCTGTTTCGATGGCTAATGATAAAAAGTGTCAAGTACTTGGTGTTGGTACTGTGTGTTTAAAACTTGATACTGGTTATGTTTTGACTCTCAATGATGTAAGGCATGTTCCTGATTTATCCAACAATTTGATCTCCTGTGCTATGCTTGAACATGATGGATATGAGGGAAGATGGGGGAAGGGTGTTATGAAACTCATGAGGGGTTCTATGATAATTGCTAAAGCTGAAAAGAACAGAAATCTTTATGTTTTACATGCTAAACATGATTCTAATGTGCCAAATTCTGTGAATGCTATTGCTAATCTTGTGTCAAATGAATTGACTGATTTATGGCATAAAAGGCTTGGGCATATTAGCTCCAAAGGTCTTGATATTCTACAGAATAAGGGTTGTTGTGGTAAAAACAAACTTGATGCTTTGTCTTTCTGTGAATCATGTGTGTATGGTAAACATCAAAGGGTTAAGTTCCCCTCCCCTACTAACCCAAAATATTATGCTAGTACTGAATTGCTATAATACTTGCATGTTGATAATTGGGGTCTCTCTTCTGTGCCTACTCATGGAGGAAATAGATATTTCATATCCATAATTGATTATTATTCCAGGAAAGTTTGGGTTTTTTTAATGAAGAATAAATCTGATGTTTTTGATAAGTTTAAAACCTGGAAAATTCTTATTGAAAACCAAACTGGCAAAAGGATTAAAGTTTTGAGAACTGATAATGGCCTGAAATTTTGCAATCAATTAATGAATAATTTGTGTGATGAATATGGTATAAAAGGCACAAATCGATTGCCTATTCACCTCGGAAAATGGTGTTCTTTGAGAGGATGAATAGAACACTTTTAGAAAGAGTGAGGAGCATGCTTGCTACCTCGGGACTTTCTAAAAGATTTTGGGAGAAAATTTGTTATTCTGACTACCTATTTAATAAATAGGTCCCCATCAGTCCCCTTGGAAGGGAAATACCCTGAAGAGGTATGGACTGGGAAAGCTGTGGATTTTTCCAACTTGAAAATTTTTGGGTGCACTGCTTTTGTTCATCAAAAGACTGATAAATTAGAACCAAAGTCTATAAAATGTGTTTTTCTTGGCTATCCTGAAGGGGTTAAAGACTATAGACTTTGGAACAGAAGAGAACCTGGTTTTAAAACTATAATTAGCAGGGATGTGTTATTTAATGAACTTGAATTCCCTTGCCTAGTGCATCCTTCTCCTCAAACTGTTTCTGAAACTGATACGACTCCAAATGAGGTGGAGCTTTCTAATGTGTCTCCTAATATTCTTTTTGCTTGATTCTCATATCAATGATGCTTTGCATGTCAATGTGAATGATAATGATGTGCATATTGATAATGATACTCAGTATAATAATGTGCATGATATGCATAATGATTTTCATGATGATAACACTGAGAATGAACCTGTTGCTGATGTTCATGATGAGTTGAATGATTATGTGTTAACTAGGGATAGAACTAGGAGGCATGTTAGAGTCCCAAACAAATTTGCTGATTTTCACATGACATCTTATGTGTTCTCTGTGTTTGAATCTATTGATGGTTCTGAGCCTAAAACCTTCTCTGAAGCTATGAATTCTGTTGAATCTACTAAGTGGCTAAGTGCTATACATGATGAAATGACTTCTCTGCATGTTAATAACACATGGATTCGTGTTCCTAAACCTTCTAACTGCTCTGTGGTTGATTGTAAATGGTTATATAAGGTTAAACAAGAATCTGAGGGTGTTAGATTTAAAGCTAGATTAGTTGAAATCTTGTTTTGGCAACTTTCTTTATTTGAACAATGAAATTCAAATGTCGGGAAAACTCTTGCATAATTTGATGTTGCAGATGATTGCTTATAATGATAAATTACCCGAGGATGATGTAGATGAGATTTGGTTCTAGTTTGAAGGGTAAAATGTTGTTTGTTTTTCGTTTAAGGATTTCATTCTCATTACAGGATTTAACTCTGGTAATGAGGAGTACAAAAACAATTTGCCCGGTGAAAATAGGTTAGTGAACGAATATTTTAATGAGTTTGGTCGTGTGTTAATTAGTTGATGATCTAAAATTGGTATTTAAGGAAGAGGTAGAGGACGATGATGATAAATATAAACTTGGATTAGTACTTAATTTATGAGCGTATATTGAGCGCCAAGGAAAAAGCTACATCTATTGAGATGGATGTGTTAGATATAGTTGACAATTTGAAGTATTCAACAAATATCCGTGGGGCAGAAGATGTTCCAAATTCATCATACATGGGTTTTAGAGAGAGTTTGATAGTGCCAGAGGTCACTACTCCATATGGGGGTTTCCATTGGCTCTACAGGTAAATAAATTATTGAACTTGTCATATCTTTTCTCAAGTTTTAGTTTATATCTATAAACTGTTTTTTTTTTTGTAATTATAAATGGTTGTTCAAGTAATCTTTTACTGACGTGTTACTTAAATGTGTTTTTTCTTTAAGGTATGGGCATTTGAGTCGATTCCGAGTATCGCAAGTTTATTTCAAACATCTATGACTAAGAGAAATATTCCAAAGATGTTTTGAAGGAACTCAAACCTTAAACCCGGACTCTTAAATATTTCTTGGATATTGGATTCACCGAATGTGAGTACTTCAATTGTTTAAAATATTTTTAAACAACTTGTCTATGTTTATGAATTTGAATATCTAAATATTTATTGATAAAAGTATTTCTTATGTGATTTCAGCTTAAAGTTTGCACAAAATTATCTCTTACACCTGAGGAACAATTATTGGACTGCATGCAATTTTTTGGTACAGACAGTGAGGGCACCCAATCAGATGAGGCAAAAGGGGTGTCACCTGATGGTGATTTTTGCAATACACAAGGAACATCCAACCAAGAAGTAAGAAATTTTAAAATTTTAAAATTTTAAATTGCACTTTTCAATTCATTATGTCATAGATGAAATTAAAATATAATTTGTGTTTTTTTTTGCTTGTAGGATGTGCATAGGCCTCCTTCCACGCAACATCGATCTACTTTTGATGCCCCTATCAATTTAAAAAGTTTTTTAAATGTTATTTTGTCGATGGATAGAAGATTAAGTGGGAAAATAGATGCATTGGAGCAAAAAATGAATGCATTAGATCAAAAAGTGGAGTAAGAGGAGGCCAAATGAAGAGGCAGATGCAACGGGCCCATTTTGGTGTGATGAGGTATATAAGAGAACTCTGTTTAAAATTTTGAATTGCAGATTTTAATTCGTGTATGTTGTTAAATGATATTTTTCGCTAAGTGATACTGAGTTATAATTTGTATTTTTCTTTGTAGGTTATGCATCATCCTCTTTCTCCTCCACATGATTGTGGTGAAATGGTTTACAATAGAGCCCCAACTGCTCCTGATGAGCAGTTCAACGAGGGAGCCCCGATAGCTCCTAATGAGCAGTTTGACGAGGGAGCCTTAGCTGTTCCAATTGAGGTGGTTGACAATGGGGCGCAGGCTGTTCAAGCTGAGGTGGTTGACAAGGGATCCCCGGTTGTTCCTAATGAACAGATTGACAAGGGAGCCTCAATTGTTCCTGTTGAGGTGGTTGAGAAAGAGGCAAATGTACAAAAGAAGAAAAGAATGATATGAAAGGTGTACAAAAGAGCGTCTAAGAGAGCGAACATTGAAGATGTAGGCCTTGAGACAAGTAAAAGAATAAAAATATCTTCACAGTTCGTATTATCTCCATATACGAATGAATTGAAGTCGAGAATTTTTTTGGACAAGATGGTTCCAATCCTTCTTCATAGGGTTTGTCCAACAAAGGCACAAGAGTCCCATAAATGGTACTCAAAATCGAATAACAGGTAGATGGTTTTAGCTTCTATTCATCCTTTTTTTCTAAACACACATTCTGACCCAAAAAAATGACCATGGTCATGTACAAATAACTAGTGTCGTGTAGAAAATGACCAGGTTCATTTTGTACACGACAAGGGTCATTGTTTTCTGTCAGAATATGTGTTTAAGTTTTGGGGTAAATACCGAGAACCTCCCAAACTTAGAACGAGTTTTACACTATGCATCCTGAACTTTAAATTGGTGCACTTTACCTCCTCAACCTTTTAAAATTTTGCACTTTACCTAAAATTCCAGATTTACCCCTATAAACATATATGTTAATTCCAGACTCCTATCTAAACTTTGAAATCGTTGCAGATTACCTCCCACGTTATAAAAATTATTATATCTTCTATCTTTACTCCAACTGGGTTTTGCGATCCATAAAATTGGTATCAGAGCCTAGGTTTATTAAGAACTTTTAATTATATTTATTATATTTATGTAATTAACAATTGGTGAGGAGTTTTTCTCCGAGAATATAGATCTGGACAATTGTCCAAGATGTTTACCATACAGGACATATCGTCAAATATTGACGATGTATGCACAAGAACACCAAGACAAGGTGGCATATTGGAACGACCAATATGTTGAAAAAGAACGCGCATGAGCTGATAGGGAAACCTTGAGACACTGTGAAAGATAAGTGGCATATTATCTGAGTTTTCGTACGGTAAATCAGATATTATATGTCGATCTAATGAATCGCCAGGAATCAGTCCATGAGAATGCTCATCAGAATCATGATTCCTGATGGGGTACCAGAATGGAACGAGATATTTCCGGATACATCTAAGATCTCAAAAGATATTAGGGAAGTCCAGAAAATGGTGCAGAATTATGGCAACCGCCATATTCATTTACCTACACAAGTTCATCAGATCTAGAACCAGATGGATACGATGGTAAAATATCAGAAGGAAACTTTTGAAATCCTTCATGATATTCAGAAACGAGTCAAGAATCTGGAGGACAGACCAAGTTCTTCTGTAGGAAAGAAGCGCATCGTTTCGGGATGGTACCCTATTTACACTAAAAGGGGAAACCAACTGAAGTGGTACGGAAAATGACGGACGATGAAAAGCTCATTGAGATCATCAAAGGAAAATCCATCATAAACTAAAAGTGATGGATATGGAAAAGGTGAATCTTAAAGATTTACATGACCTTGCAGAATCCTTCGCAGGATTAGGAATTGTAGATTTAAAGATGAACGCAGGAGATGGAACAACTTTGGTTACCTATGACCCACAAGGTAGACCAATTCCACCACCGCCACCAGTAAATCCCACCGTCGCAGAAAGTGTGGATTCAAATCATGGATCCAGGACGAGAGAATGCATCATGTTGGAGATTTTCACCACATGGAGTGAACCACTTTTAGGAACAGGAGCTCGACCACCTATTTCAGGAATTCGACTACCTCCTAGAAGGCCAAATGCTTATCAGACGCCTTATGGAAGATCGCATCTCGATCTGATACATCCGTATGGATTGATGCTAAATCTGGATATCCCAGATTTCAAAAATCGAGAAGTCCTTATTGATGAATGGGCATCATCTATGAGGATTGCGGCAGGTACCCTCGATCTTACGAAAGAAGGATTCATTTTACTTCTTGAAATGAGTCTTGAAGGATCTGTAAGAATTGCATGGGATATGACCGAAGCAAATATGAAAAGCGTGGTCACAACTGGAGAATCATTAAAAGAGATTGTCGATGATATGGCAAAATTATTCAAAATCCATTTTATTGGCACATGCTACTTTGAGGGATTAGAAGAAGAAAAAGAAAAAGATATAAACAAACCCTCTCTAGCCTCGAGTTAAATGATATTTGTCATATTGACGAATATATCAAATTATTCACCGAGTACCGGTGGAAATTCAAGGTGGGAGACAAAGAAGCTTCGCAACTATTCTTTGCAAAGATTCCGAGTCTCTGGAGAGAAATGCTTATCAGGGAATACAAGGATGCAACTGATTTGGATACAGTGACTAGAAGAATGTCTTTCCTAAAAGCCAAGCTATCTGAATGGTGCTATCAGGCAACACTATACCGGAATTACAAGAGATTACGAGAAATTAACAAATCAGTTCCTCTATGTTGTATCGATGATGATATCCCAATAGTTGTGGGAGGTCAACCCGGGCGGCATAAGAAGAAGAATAAGAGAAGCCATCCATACCGCCGGGGAAGCAACAACAAAAGAAGTAGGTCTTCATGGAGACCTAGAAGGTTCTAGTCAAAATAAAAAGCCCGGTTACAAATCGGGACAAAGATCGGCCTGGCGGGGAGTAGAGCCTCATCATCGGGTTCAAATCAAGCAAGTACAAAAAACCACGGGGAGGGAGAAGAACTTTTAGGCGAGCTCACACCGAGCTAATGAAAGTTTCAAAGACATCAAATTCTTTGGACATGCGAGCAAGAGGGCATATCTCAACCGATTGCCCGAAAAAATAAAAAATGAGGAGTCGAGGCGTTCAAGCAACACGAGAAATTGAAGAAGTCATCTACTATCAAGATCTTATACATGTGTATCAATTTGAGGATATACCTCGGATGAAAACATCTATGAAGAAGAGATCTATTCGGATGATGGAAGTGACTCCGGCTTCGAATCGAGTGAAGAAGAAATTCTTGATGAAGCGGTCGAGAGAGGATATGTCGGGATTCCTCTCTCACACTACTGATTTCTCATAAGACTCTTATGAGAATTATAAAGGAAGATCCAAAGCTTCAAATATATGATGGTTTTACGATTGGAGCTATGGAAAAGGCTTTGGATAAGATTGGGTTTCATAACGAAAAACACCAAATTATCCACGAGTAACTACTGGAGAATTTGCCATCCCGATGGAGTTCACTGGTAACTGATCGAAATGCGCTTGGTCCCTTATCGGAAGTACAGAGATCAAAAGTACGATCGAGAGAAGTTGCAAGTACACTCTCATGGATTCATATTGGAGCTATAAGGGTTATTATTAAGGCAACATTCAAAGAAGGAATAGATTCGCCACTCAATCTGACTATTTTTGACAAGCGAATCTCAAATCTTAAGGATTCATGCCTTGGAGCGGTCACATGAAATTTGTATGCAGGAAAACTGGCATTCGATGTTTATCCTAGAATTGCATACAATGTCTGGGAGATCGAGATTTTAACAGAGCCTAACCTTTCATCAAGACTTTAAAAGAGTCGATTGATGAAAGAAGGAAATAGGCCTTACTCGATCACATACATGATTTCCTATGCTCTCTCGAATACACATCATTCTGAGGTATTCTTGAGAAAAGAATTTATTGAAGTTCCAAGAATCTTTGAGTACTTTGCCGGTGGGTTCTACCGAAAATCATTGAGTCTCCAACTATAAAGGAGATCGACATGCAAATTCAAGATCAACCAGTCTTCAACAAAAGTCGAAGTCTTAGAGTTGAGCCAAGGAGGATGTCTTTCCAACATGATAGAATGATAAGTAGCAGCCGTTGGGAAGAAAAAAGACCGAGTACAGTTCAACATATTCCAGATGTTTTCAAAACACAAGGAGAGCTGAAATGTCCAGAAGGATGGAGAGAAGTTGAAGTATCATTCGACATCACTCAAAAGGATAATATTTTTCCTTGTGATGTTCTATATTATCTCCAATAACCTATAGTTGGAAGGTTTCAAGGAAGCCTGAAGATAGGAGAAACTGAGTTGACTATCACATGAGTGGCAGGGAAAATCCCGGAGCAGTTAATACTTGGGATTGAATTTCTTGAGGATCATAAACCTTGGGAAAGATTACAAAATGGAATGGAGTTCATAGTGGCTGAAAAAAGATACAGAATCAGATGACCACTAGCCCATTCTCCATATACATTTCTATCGGAATGTTATATGCTGAATACAAGGCCAAGTATTTCGCCGCCTATATTGACTCAGGGGCCGAAATATGTACTGCAAAGCCGGATGTTTTTCCTAAAGAAATTGGAGAAGATTTACCAGCAATTGCAGGAAGAGATTTCTCTAAAAGGATTCTTATCCTTAATAGAGGAATTAAACAAGCAGAAATCATGATCGGAGGCGCAGGCGGTACACCACGGTACAAAGTAAAGACGCCACCAATCTATTTCCATGATACATGAGCAGATGTTTTACTAGGAAATAATTTCCTACAAATATTCAAGAGATTTACACGGGAGAATGAGACAAGACGACTTATTTTCACAACCTTATGTGATCATAAGATTATTGTCCAGAGTCTGCGAGAAGCATTTTATCGAAAAATGCCCATTAATTTTCGCAGCAAGCGTGGTGATGAAGCCAAACTTTGAAATCCAAAAATGGCGGATTGAAGAAGATTTGGTGAAGCATTATTATCCTTTAGACAATTTGGTTCGAACTATAAGGATAAGAAACTATGGGATAATAACTTGTATTCATTCAGAGTACAAGGAGAGGAACGAGTATCTCCAAAAGCTATTGCGGAACTAATGATGAGCCTAATGGAGAATACACAAAAGTGTTGTTCAAAGAAGAGCAAATATCACTCGAGGATATCAAGAAGAAGATCCAAAGGAATTATAATGAAAATCCTTTGGCATGGTGGGAAAAGAACGAGCTTAAAGCTTCTTTAAAAGTTAAACCAGGAAAGGAGTACAAGTTCGTGAGATTCAAACCAATCCTTATAAATCAGGAGGATCGTGAGGATATGCAGAAAATACTTAAGGAACATCTTGACCTTAAGTTAATTTCACCAGAGTTTCTCCATACAAATGATCCGTGATTCTTAGTCGAAAACCATGGAGAAATCAAAAGAGGAAAGCCAAGACTTGTTATTAATTACAAAGGGATTAATAACATTTTGGAATTCGACGGATACTATATCCCAAGCAGAGAACATCTGGTTAACTGTATCAAAGGTGCCAAGATTTTCTCAAAGTTTGATTGCAAATCTGGATTTTACCAGATTAAGAAATTAAGAAGTTCACAACTTTCTCCACACCACAAGGACATTATATTTGGAACGTAATGCCTATGGGATTGGCTAACGCACCCCAGATATATCAAAGGAAGATGGATAATCTTTTCAAGGATTATTTCAGTTTCATGCTCGTATATATCAATGATATTCTTATCGCTTCAAAGAACATGAAAGAGCATCTCAAACACTTGGAAATATTTTCAGATGTTTGCCACAAGGAATGATTAGTGCTTTCAGAGAAGAAGACAATAATTGCTACGAGATAGATTGAATTCCTTGGAATTGAAATCGACGAATCTGGAATCATTCTACAAAGTCATATTGTAGAAAAGATACAAGGATTTCCAGATACATTCAAAGACAAGAAGCAGCTTCAGAGTTTTCTTGGAGTTGTTAATTTTGCTGGAATATTCATAAACAATCTAGCACACTACCGAAAGGTGTTTAGCCCATTGCTCAAAAAGGATGCTACATTCAAATGGGAAGATGAACATCAAGAAGGAATAAAGCAACTTAAAGAAGTTTGTAAAAAGCTTCCAAAACTTGCAATTCCACAAGATGAAGATGAACTGGTTCTATACACAGATGCCAATGACTATTGGTGGGCGGCTGTTCTTACAAAAGCTACACCAAATGGAGAAGTGCCATGTAGATATTGCAGTGGTCTTTTTACAGACAATGAAGCAAATCGATGGCATATCAACGAAAAAGAATTCTTTGCAGTCAGAAAGGCTTTCAAAAAATGGCCTCTATTTTTACTGGCTAAAAAGTTTACTTTTTAAAAATTGATAATTCAAGTGTCAGGGCTTTTCTAAAAAACAAAATTGAATCAAAACCAAAAAAGGCTAGATTACTTAGATGGCAAGCATGTCAATATTATGATAATGATATTGTCATTGTAAAATCTCATGAAAATGTTCTTACAGATTTTTTAACACGAGATGGAAGGACGCGTAGCTGACGAGGTCCTTAAATGAGTAAGACATCTCAGGGAAAACCTGGAGAGTCTAGAACGAGATTTTGAGACGTTATGTCTCAATGCAGAACTTGCTGGATGACTTCAACAGGCTGACCAGAAATCCATTTCTAGTCAAATACGAGTATGCCAGTTTGCTCAAGGACAATTGTTCTTAGCGCTGCAAGGGCCTCTCCTCCAAGCTGCATCTCCCACGATGCAAAAAGGGGCGAATAGAGAATGGGGCTCTAACCCAGAGGTTATGGATTCAAGTACCATAATCACAAGTGTTGCAGGTGATGCATCTCTGAGGGTGTACAAATTGTAATGAATGTTGAAGCTCCGGTGTCACAACCCGAGTCTTCAAGTCAACCCAACACCTCTAGGGTAAAAGAGGGAGAGTTGAATCTTAGGCCACAGACAGACAAATCTAAAGTTCAAACTGACGAGATTAAGATTTCTCCAATGCAGGTATATCAACGACAATGGGAGAAATTAGTTACAAGAAGAGGTATTAACCCAGAAAAAATAATGGTTGATATCTCAGGCAAGTATCCTAGAGTTTGGATGAAACCAGGAAGTCATCCAAATGAAGTACATGAATGGTATACTTTTGGAGCTTTAGCTGCAATTTATACTGTATCACCCGGATTCCCATAAATTTCAAAATTACCGAAATGGATTGGGGAAGCAGTTTACGAGACTTGGGCCAACAATCCACATATGGCCAGAGGAGAAATTCTGGAACTGTATTTTATCAGTGCAGCTCCAGAACCAGCGAAGAAAGGCTTTAATGAAACTTTTCATTTCATCAAGCTAAGAAGACCGGATGGAAATGATTTAAAATTTATCAAGGCATCTTCACCTGAAGAAGTGCCAGTGTTAGTAAGAGCAATTTCTGAAGACGAAGCTTCTACAAGGCGAGCATGGGGACTTTGGGTTTGTCTAACCGAAATGGACAAAGTCAAGTATCCATTCAAGTTTTTCCAGAATTTAGCAAATCGATCTTTCCTTTTGAATTCGATGACCGGATCAACAACGGATTCTGAGAGGAACTTTTCGAGACAAAAAGAAGAATTCTTTGGGAGAACAAGATTCCAGCAAGCAAGGAAACTTACCGGAAATTCTGTAACATGGCGCATGTTGGCTGTTGGATCGATCGGATCTGTCAAGCATGCCCCGAACAGAAAGAACCCGAGTTTGGGAAAGGATTTCGACCCAAACCCGACCAACAGAACCATGCAGCTGGAAAAGACAAGGGCCCAGCTCACAAGACACGTTATCCTCGGGGACCACGTAAACCAAATTTTTAAAAGATTCCCCGACAAACATCACATGGACTGAGTCACACGGAAAGAAAAGAAAAACAGCTGGCGAGGCAATAATGTAGGATATGACGTAAGTAGTGACATCATATATCAAACGAGATTTGGAGTCCGCCTTTCAAGTCCGGATTCAAGTCTATAAAAGCCGAGAGTTGAAAAAAGCAGAGGACATCAAACATTTTCCTTAGTTTTCTCATAATAAATTAAGTGTGAAAATTTGTATTAGGTAGTGTTTTAGTTTTAAGTTTTATGTATTTATGAGTGCAAATCTCATATATGAGAGGCTAAACAAGTATTCTCCTCCCAAAAGGAGATTACTAATGTAATAAATATTTCTATAAGTTCTTAATAAAAAAGAGGCTTTCTACTTCAACATGTTTCTTAATGTTCTATTAATTCATCCCGTTTATGAAATACTTTATACGCCTGGAGTAGAAAATGAACCAAGGCTGTGCTGAGCAGTTGCTGAAGGAGTCGGATAACTTGTAGATCATCTTCCCTATTGGTTGAAGTTGAACAATGTGAACTCTTTGTCAAACGGTCTAGGGGCAGTAATTTTTCGACTGGTGGTGTTGCGAGCCATCTCACCCGGTGCTGTTTCGGTCAAAGAAGGTATAAATTTTAAGGGATTTATTAATTTTATGGAAGCATGTTGGGTCTGATATGGTCGTAATGGACTATATCCAATCTTAAAATCAAAAGACCCAGTATGGTTCTCATGCATAGATTATTCCGAGAACAAATTATTTTGGAGTAAAATTTATACTGATTAGATTATATGATAATTTTATAAATTTTGGGGTCAGATGCAACAAATTGGAGCTTAGATGGATTTCTGAAACTATTTAAAGTTATTTACAAAACTATAGGGGCAAAATTGTCAAAAGATGGTAAAGTGCGAAAATATTCATAGTCCAGGAAGCATAGTGAACCAAAACGAAGCCTAGGAGGCAAAGTGTAAAAACAGACAAAGTTTGGAGGGTAAAAAATATTTATCTCTTAAGTTTTTGTTGCTACATCGTAGTATATAAAAAAATTCTTACATTTAATTTATCATTTCATCGTGTTTTTTTACTTTCAATAGTGGTAAGATAATATGGTGTGGATATAAAAGCTCCAAAAGGATGGTTGGGAGAAATTTTAACATCCGGTTCTTGGCTTGATAATGTGCAAGTTGATTGTGCAATGCACTTATTATGGCGGAGAGCAAAATATTTACCAAATGTCTTTTGGCGGTTTAATATAGTGATAATCGACTCAATGTAAGCCTGTTGTGGCCTGATGCTCCACACCTACTGCATTTCATTCTTTTCGCAAACTCTCTAGTTAAAGGAATTCTTGTTGTTCTACGACAACCAACTTGTTGCCGGACAAGGGGTGGCATACATTTATATTCTTAATATTTTCAGGAACCTCTCATTCTGTTTTATTAGGTTCTGGCATTATACTACATGCATATGCGACTCTCCAAAAGTCAGCAGTATAATAATGAGAGCATAAGTTGTACGCTGAAAACTGTCTTTGTTTGGCTATTGCTATCGCGTGCTCGCATAGAAAATGTTTGATAAATGGTTTTATCATGATTTTGATGATTTTGTTTTTACACCAAAACAATGTTCTTTTAATGGTTGTCCAAATACTCCTAAATGATTTAAAATGGTTTTAATATTTTCCGGAGTATTTCTTCAAGTTTATTTTCGACAAAATTGGATAACGCTTTTAATGATTTTATGTCAAAGTGTTTTTTCATCAAAACAATGTTTCTAAATGTTGTCCTAATACTCCCGATCGGTCTAAAATGTTTTTACTATTTTTTGGAGTATTTCTTAGAGTTTATTTTCGATAAAATATTGGACAATACTTTGGTTTTGAGGCCAACCGATCGCCCTATAGGGCAACCCGTACCTGAAGAGTACGTTGAAACAAAATTTGGGCTGAACTTTTTTTGAGCAGGACGATCGGTCGCCCTGGGGGTCGACCGGTGCCGTCGACCCGTCGCCCTGGGGGTCGACCGGTGCCTGCACGTGAGATATCTCTCATGTTCTTCATTATATCAAGGGGACCGGTTGTGGATGGGGGTGACCGGTCGAAGCCTACGTCGACCGGTCGCCCTATGTTATTTTGCTATGTATTTTTCAGACGTCTATTTCTATGCGACCGGTCGCCCTATGGTTTGACAGCAAAATTCTAACCGTTGTGCAGCAGACAACTTTTCCCTAAATTGTGGAATTGATTTCTAACAGCTATAATCTTCATTTTAATTGCAATTTTTTTGTAGATATCAGATTCCAAGAGGAGCCTATCAAGTATCAATCATCTCCTATAAATAGAGGAAGATTTGAAGCACAACAATAAGAGAAAAAACTACATCACAACAAGATACACTCAAGAATACACTTGTTCTTACATTGTCTTATTTCTTGTTGTAATTTGCCTAGCTTTTCACTTTCACATTCTTGAGGTCTAGGCTTTTCTTGATTACACTTGCACTCTATTGTATTATCAATTATCGAGTTGTAATCTTGAATTTGGGTAATCATTCAACACAAGATATCCTTGTGAGTGTTCTTGTGGTAAGAACACACTTGGGTGATCTAGGTGTTAGGTGTGAGAAGATTGTGGTAATCTTCTTGTTGAGGTGTTGAAGAATTTGGTATTCTTCAAGGTTGAAGATTGTGGTAATCTTCACAAGGTGCCGTTGAAGGAAGATTGTGGTAATCTTCAAAGGGAGATTGTGGCAATCTCCAAAGGTGGTGTTGAAGAAGAGTGTGGTGCTCTTCAAGGTGTTGTAAGTTGGTGTTGTATTAATTTTGGTAATTAATAAAATCTTTTTTTCTTTTTGAAATCCATCCCGGATATACTGGGGTGGTAGTAGATTAGGCCCTAGGTGGGTTGAACTACTATAAATCGACGTGTGCTATTTACATTCCGCACCTTTGTTATTATCTTTGAGCATTCGGTTCGAAAAAGAGGGCATAATCGAAAAGATGGAGATAATCTATTCACCCCCCCTCTAGATTATCGTAGCCGCTTGGACTTACAAGTGGTATCAAAGCCAAACTCTTTGGCAAGCTTGTTTCACATCGCGAGTGAAGAGGAACGATCGTCGGCTACGAATGAAGCTCATCTTACCGGCACCTCCACCACCAAGCCACCTCTATTTGATTCCAAAAATTTTATATTTTGGAAAGAAAGAATGGAATGTTATCTTCAAAGTTGCGGGTTCGATTTATGGAACATCATCATAAATGGAGAATCCATTCCGATGATAGACACACCACACACCTCCAAAGGATTCAAAGAGCTCAATGATGAAGAGAAGAAAATCATCTCCTTAAACGGTAAAGCTCTCAATATTTTGTATTGTTCATTTACTAATAAGGAATATGAACATATTGTAGGAATTCGATCGGCACATGAAGTATGGCAAAAATTAGAAGCCATCTATGGAGTATTTGCGAATAAAAGGAGTCAAACAAAAGCATCTACTTCTCAAAGGGATACAAGCTCAAATCTAAGGAACAAGCCTCTTACAACTTCCAACTATGAAGAAGTTGAATATTGTTTTATGGGCATTGAAGAAGAAAACGAGGTATGTCTTAAACCCTCTACTTCTTATAATATTGTTATTCAAAATGATTATAGTGATTTGCAAAATGATTTTGATGATCTTCAATATGAATTCCAAAATTTACTTGTTAAATACAAAAATTTGAAAAAGGAATTCAATATTTTGAAAAATGATAAGGATAGTTTATTTACTTCCTATGAATCACTATCATGTGCTCACACCACCACACTTGACAAGGTTAGAAACCTTGAAAAAGAAAATAGTACTCTTATTGAGGATATTAAATGCTTGAAAAATGATTTATCAAAATCCAACTTGAGTACCAATGAATTGCTTAATGTGGTAAATGATAATGGTTGTGATAATTTGAATAGTGAACTTGATCATGAGTCCAATGTTGTCAATCATATGAAAAGGAATCAAGTCACTAAGCATGTTGGTCATTATGCTCCTAAATTATTACTTGCTTTTATTGGGAAAAAGGGTCATACAGTTAATACTTGTCGGACTAGAAATAGATCAAATTATTGTTGGAGACCTAAAAGTCTCAAAGCTAATCCTAAAGGACCCAAGCACATGAGGGTACCACAAAACAATGTCATATTAGGTACCCGGCGAAATAATAATCGAAGAAAATTCATACCGCCAAGAAGACATCAAATGACCATTTCATTTGATCAAAGAAGAAGACATCATCAAAGTCAATTTCCAAGAAGAGGATATAATCAAAAATGGGAAGAACACAATCCTTGGAAATGGCAAAGACATCATCAACGAGATGATTTTCAAAGAGGAAGAGACCATCAACAATGGGAAGGTAACAAACCTTGGAAATGGAGTAATCAAAGAAGTCATCATCAACAAAATGACTTCTCGAGGGAAGATATCATCAACAATGGGAACGACACAACCCATGGAAAAGGCGTAATTGGTAACCCGTATCTCCCCATTCAAATATGTATTTTATTTGTCTATTATGCATGTTTTTATTTGTGTCTTATTTGCAAAATGAGTTTTCATATATTTATTTTAAAATTGAGGTCTTCAATATATATTTGTGGTTTTAAAATATTTTGAAAAGAAGACCTTATATGATGTTTTTAAAACTCTTGTGCATTTTTAGACTCAAGTGGTTTATCATATCTTATGGATTTTTATGGCATGAGCTAACTTGTGATATCTATTAGCCTACACTTTTATCATAATGATTTGTGCTAGATTTGTTTTAAGAATTGTGTAGGATTTACATATTTTTACAAATGGCCATCTACGTCATTATTTGTCAAGAAAGGCATAAACTATCGAGGCGTTTACTTGTGTTAGTCTTACTCTTATAGACTCGATATATGTTTTGCCATATGCCTATGAGCTTGTTTTTCAAAGTATTTTATACAAGTGCCATTAAGAGGATGTTGTTATTTTGAAGGGCACTATTCGATATTTGATTGCACATATTTGCCTTGTCTAACTCTTGATTTAATGAGGTCTCAAATATAAGCTCTAGGATTTTCAAATTTCAAAAGAGACCTTTTGTAGCTTTCTTAAGCTTATTTGAACTTGCATGATTTATTAGACTCTTGATGATCTTCTAAATGTATAGTATGTGTTTCTTGCTTCATGGTCTACATATATAGTGTCTAGTTCTACTATGCTCTTATGCAAGATATTTTTGTAATTAATGATTGAGGCATGTTTTTACACTTGGGCTATTTTTTCTTGCTTATATAAGCGATGCCGTTAATGAGTTTGTTAAGTTGTGTAGATGAGAAATGAAGTACTCCAAATGTTAGTTACCTCAAAATATTTGGATATAAATTATCAATTGGATGCCCTATGATGATAGTGATAAAGAAGACAAAAAGGGTATTAGGAACAAACTCGATGACCAAGGCAACATTGGTCGAACTAAAGGCAAGTTGATGCAAGGTGTACTTGAGATGAGCATGATGGGGAGCTCAATTTCTTGCTTGGACTACAAATTACTCAATGCCAAGAAGATGGTTATATTTCAAAATAACTCTTGAAGGAGTTAGGCATTGAAGCAAGAAGAACCATCTCAACCTCTATGGCTAAAGATTGAAAAGGTTGAGAAAGGCATGTCAGTCGACAAACAAATTCGAGGTATGTTTTCTTGTATTATTCCTATAGACTCGACATTCCATATGCCTTATGTCTATATGCTCGACTTCAAAAACTATCTCAACGAATCTCATTAAAGTGCCATTAAAAGAAATTTTCAAATATTTGAAAGGCATTTCTTCTTATGACTTGTTGTATCCAAAGCTTTAAAACATTCTTATTTTTTCGGGATAACAAGTTCGGTATCTATTATACGATTATTTGTATTCAAAATTTGGTTCATCATAATCGAACTAAACATATTGAGATTCGATATAATTGTTAAGGGATTGCATGTTTTAACAAAAACTTGAGATGTGTTTAATTCCGTCTCAAGGATAACTCGCGGACTTTTTAATCACTCACCGCCGAGTATTTTACCTCATTTCGAGCTTGATTATGACATAATGTATATTTAATGAGGTCTACATTTGCATTTTGCATGTTTTAAAACTTAGGGGCGAAAAATTGGATTTTTGGATCAAACTTCGGATTTTTAGACAGAACTCAAACAGTGGGCTGACTGGGGCAAGGCCGACCGGTCGCCCATGCCGTCGACCGGTCGCCCATGCCCTGGACCGGTCGCCCTTGGTGATATTTCAGTTAAAATAAGTTCTATTTCCAGACTTAGCCATTTTGGCGTTTTTCTTCTCTATTTCGTCCCCTTTGCAATTTTCACACACAATTCACTTCAAATGAGTTTTGTTGCATGAATTACATAGTTTGGGGATTGTCTAGCTCGATTATCATCATCATTGCTCGTCTTTACCGATCAAATGGTAAGAATTCTACTTCCTTAATCTCAATTGGGTTGAACCCTTGAGAACTTGGCCTATATGTACTATCTTGATGAAATTAGTATATGTTTGTGATGAGCTTATTGATTGTTGATGAATGATATTTATTAAATTGCATTTGGTGATGAAAAACTTGGCTTGATTTCATTTACAAGGGCTATATATATCTTTTTCAATTTTTGACGCCCGCCAAGTGTTCGATAAAACGTTTCAATGAAAAATTCATCATCTACATGATTCTCTCGATTTCAAAAGTCTTATATATTTATAGAGATCATGTTTTGCTTATCAAATGATATTTCATAAGCTTCTACAAGTCGTATAATTTGACTCTTCCCTCCTATTTGGTTTAAGAGATTCAATGTTCAAAATAGCTCGATACATCGGTTGAGTTGCGCACTTTGATATGAATATATGATGTATTTATCGTGCTAACATTCTTTTTGATGATTACAAAGGGGAGAAACATGTTATAAGCTCTTTAGCTCAAGGAAGCTAAGATAAACTTAACGAAAAGAAGCTATAAGCTATGGCTTCATAAAGCCATAAGTTGTGGATCATGTTTAGTCCACTTGGTGCATTATGGTTATGTATGAGTTGTGGTCCATTGGTTGTAGTATGGACTTATATACATTTCTAATGATGTCTCTTTGACAGGGGGAGCTTTTAAGTTTTGATACTTAAGCTCAATATCGAAAAAGCTAAGGTTTTAGCTTTTGGTTAAGTTGCTTCTATATTACTCTTGTTGTGCATGTTGATAGGGGGAGCATTTGCTATATATGTTTGAATATCTCCACTCCCATCCAGAAAAATTGTTTTGTTTTCAAAATCGGCCTTGTTGAATTGTTTTGGTTTGTAATCATCAAAAAGGGGGAGATTGTTTGATAAATGGTTTTATCATGATTTTGATGATTTTGTTTTTACACCAAAACAATGTTCTTTTAATGGTTGTCCAAATACTCCTAAATGATGTAAAATGGTTTTAATATTTTCCGGAGTATTTCTTCAAGTTTATTTTCGACAAAATTGGACAACGCTTTTAATGATTTTATGTCAAAGTGTTTTTTCATCAAAACAATGTTTCTAAATGTTGTCCTAATACTCCCGATCGGTCTAAAATGTTTTTACTATTTTTTGGAGTATTTCTTAGAGTTTATTTTCGATAAAATATTGGACAACACTTTGGTTTTGAGGCCAACCGGTCGCCCTATAGGGCAACCCGTACCTGAAGAGTACGTTGAAACAGAATTTGGGCCTGAAGTTTTTTTGAGCAGGACGACCGGTCGACCGGTGCCATCGACCGATCGCCCCTGGGTTGACCGGTGCCTGCACGTGAGATATCTCTCCTGTTCTTCATTATATCAGGGGGACCGATTGTGGATGGGGGTGACCGATCGAAGCCTACGTCGACCGGTCGCCCTGTGTTATTTTGCTGTGTATTTTTCAAACGTCTATTTACTGCGACCGGTCATCTCGCCGCCCCTATGGCTTGACAAAGAAAATTCTAACCGTTGTCAAAGCGACAACTTTTCCCTAAATTGTGGAATTGATTTCTAACAACTATAATCTTCTTTTTTTGCAATTTTTTTGTAGATATCAGATTCCAAGAGGAGCCTATCAAGTATCAATCATCTCCTATAAACAGAGGAAGATTTGAAGCACAACAATAAGAGAAAAAACTACAACACAACAAGATACACTCAAGAATACACTTGTTCTTACATTGTCTTATTTCTTGTTGTAATTTGCCTAGCTTTTCACTTTCACATTATTGAGGTCTAGGCTTTTCTTGATTACACTTGCACTCTATTGTATTATCAATTATCGAGTTGTAATCTTGAATTTGGGTAATCATTCAACACAAGATATCCTTGTGAGTGTTCTTGTGGTAAGAACACACTTGGGTGATCTAGGTGTTAGGTGTGAGAAGATTGTGGTAATCTTCTTGTTGAGGTGTTGAAGAATTTGGCATTCTTCAAGGTTGAAGACTGTGGTAATCTTCACAAGGTGCCGTTGAAGGAAGATTGTGGTAATCTTCAAAGGGAGATTGTGGTAATCTCCAAAGGTGGTGTTGAAGAAGAGTGTGGTGCTCTTCAAGGTGTTGTAAGTTGGTGTTGTATTAATTTTGGTAATTAATAAAATCTTTTTTTCTTTTTGAAATCCATCCCTGATATCTTTGGGGTGGTAGTAGATTAGGCCCTAGGTGGGTTGAACTACTATAAATTGACGTGTGCTATTTACATTCCGCACCTTTGTTATTATCTTTGAGCATTCGGTTCGAAAAAGAGGGCATAATCGAAAAGATGGAGATAATCTATTCACCCCCCTCTAGATTATCGTAGCCGCTTGGACTTACAGAAAATGATCTAATTGAAACTTTCTACATGTGCAAGTGTTTTCAGCAAATTTAACAATATAATTCATGGTGCTGCCCCTCTCACTGTATAAATCAACTGATCAATTGATTGACCTGTAAATCTCTTCGACATGTATATTGTTTGCGCATTTTTAGTTCCATTGTAGGGTTAAACGACTTGTGCAATTTTGTGCATTTTGACGTCTCTCAAAGAACCATTTTTGTAGCTTATTTCCTATACTCTCAATCAGTGGGAGTATTGGACCTTGTCTTTCCTTTTTGAACAATGAAAGGAGCAACTCTGCATTGTTCGAGGTCATAATATTATAGCAGTTCCCCTGAAAATGTGACATTGCCCATGTCTGGAAATTTGTACCATTAAGATATCTCCAACTTGTCTCATTGGTACTTCTAATTTGACCTATGAAATTCCTAAACTCCTCATTAGTATAAACTTCTACTTTTTTCATAAAAAGCGAGACCGTATTGGCATTTTGAGTCACGGTCCTCAAGTTTCCTTTTATGTGATAGATGCAATGACCGTGACGGGCACTCTGATAAACATCTTGCATTGCATTGATGAGATTTCTATGGCTGCCAGATATAACAAGATCTTTCTTATCACCTGTTATTTCTTTTAGTTTTGAAAAAAACCAATGCCACGAAGCATCACTATTGGAATCAACAACGCCCCAAGCAAGAGGATATATATGCATATTTGCATCCTGACATGTAACAACAATCAACGTACCTCTATACTTTGCAGTCAAGAATATGCCATCTACAATAAGAACCGACCGCATTGACCAGTGAAATCCTCGAATGCAAGGCCCAAATGCCAAAAAAGTACTTGAAGCGGTCGTCGATCTCTAAATATTACACAATATCGGGATTAGCAAGGGCCAAGTTGTGTAGATATTGTTAGATAAATGTTTTTATCATAATTTTGATAATTTTATTTAACTGAGTTTTTCACCAAAACAATGTCCCTAAATGTTGTCCAAACACTCTAATCGATTTAAATGATTTTTACTAATTTTTCGAGTATTTCTTTACGTTTATTTTTGACAAAAAATGGACAACACTTCTGTTCAAAGCAAACCAACGCCACTGAGGGCAACCCATGCCTGAAAGTTTGATTTTGAAACAGAGAAAAAGAGACGGAAGGAAAAACCCGGGAGGTCGGTGCACGAATGAACAAATTTCTCAAAATTTGTTTGTCTCAAAAAATCACTTGCCAATCGGTCCAAGGGGTACTCGATCGGTCGAAGGCTTTGTCAACCAAGTCCACCCCTATTAGACCGGTCCAAGTGTGTAATTTCAATATAATATTCAATTTTTTGCATTTGAGGTCAACCGGTCGATCTAAGATTTTATCCGTTGCACAACAGATAGATTGATTTCTAACAACTATATTCTCCATTTGATTTGCATTTTTTTTTAAAGATTTCAATCTCAAGGAGAGCTATGGTGAAAATCAAATTTAAGACCTCTCATATAAATAGATGAATGATTGAAGCAACAAGTGATAATAACACAAGCAATACAAACACGAGCAAACTTCTTGTTCTTCACTTTCATATTCTTGTTGTATTTAGCCTAAGTCTTTCACTTGCACATCTTGAGTACTTGGCTTGATTCTTGATTACATTTGTACTTGAAAGTTGTATACCTCATTTGAGTTGTAATCTTGAATTGTTTTCAATCACCTAATATAAGACATCCTTGTTAAGTGTTCTTGTGGTAAGAGCACACTTGGGTGATTTTAGGTGTTGAAGAGTGTGGTACTCTTCATTAGTGTAAGACGATTGTGGTAATCTTCATAAGTGGTGTTGTAAGAAGAGTGTGGTGCTCTTCAAGGTAAATGTTGTAATAGTTTGGTATCTATTAATAAATCTTTTTCCTTTTCAAAATCCATTCCGGACATACCAGGATGGTAGAAGATTAGGCCCTAGGTGGGTTGAACTTCTATAAATCATTGTGTGTTGTTTATATTTCCGCACTTTCATTTTGGTCATCATTCTCATATTCGAAAAGAAGGGCAAAAATCAGAAAATCGGGATAATCTATTCACCCCCTATAGATTATCATAGCCACTTGGACTAACAAGTGGTATCAAAGCCAAACTCTTTAGCAAGCTCGTTCTTCATTGCGAGTAAAAAGGAATGCCTAAGAACGAAAGCTACCTCACCACCGGCGCCTCCACCAACAAGCCACCGCTATTCGACGCCAACAACTATGCTTTTTGGAAAGACCAAATGGAGTGCTTTCTACAAGGGTGCGAGTTCGATATTTGGAATCTGGTTATTGAAGGGATAGATCAAACAACCAAGAAATTGGAGGATAGAACTACAACTCTCAAAAGTTTCAAGGAATTTGTGATAATGACAAAGAAGTCATTTTCTCTAAACAAGATAGGACCTTAAATATTTTGCATTGTTCTCTTAACGCCACCGAGTATAATCGTATCATAGGCATAAAGTCCGCACATGAAGTTTGAAAAAAATTAGAAACTATCTATGAAGGTACAAAAAAGTAAAATAAGCAAGAAAAACTATGCTTGTTAAAGACTTTGAAAACTTCATCATGCTTGAGGGTAAAAATATTTCAAAAATGGTGGAAAGGCTTGACAACATAGCCAATCCTCTTGTGGCACTTGGGAAAGTCATCTCCGAGAAGACAAGGTAACTTAAGTCTTAAATGCTCTCCCCGATTCTTGGTCCAAAAAGGTGACGATAATTACAAAAGCTCAAAATCTCGAAACTCTCAAGTTTGACGAGCTCAATTGAAATCTTCTCCTCTACGAAGTATATCTCAAAGAAAGGAAAAATTCCAAACCATCCACCTCTCAATCGGGTATGCATTCTATTCCTAAAGGCTTAGCATCTTCTTCTAATAATACATATTATGCTAGTGATGAAGATGATGAGGAGACGATCGCCCTTGTCCGGAAATTTTCCAAGTTTGTAAATAAAAATAAGGTAAGAAAGTCTAGAGACAACTCGTGTTTCAAATGCAGGAAACCCGGGCACTACATAGCCAACTGTCCAAAATTAGCGGAGGAGGAGCAAAAGAAGAAAAAACCTTTTCCCAAGAAGAAAACTCTAAATGCGGAAGCAAAAGCATGGGATGAGCTCCTTGCCACATCCGACGAGGAAGAAAAAGCTGAACATGGTCTCATGGCTATAGACGATGAAAACAACGAGGTACGCTCTAACTCTTCATCTTCTTCTTTAGTTTATGAATTACAATGTGATTATGATGAGTTGCAAAATGAATTTAGAGATATGATTTGCAAGTACAAACTTTTGAAAAAGGAGTATAAAAAGCTTAAATTAGAAAAGGATAAATTATTTACTTCTTATGAATCTCTTGATCATGCTCATGCTATTACTCTTGCTAAAGTTCATACTCTTGATTCCGAAAAACAAATGCTCACAAAAAACATTAAAAATTTGAAAAAGAATGTGCAACATTTTAATTTAAGTATGGATAAAGTTACAAAAATTCTTGGTGCACAAAGAAGTGAGCATTCAAAACTAGGACTTGGTTACAAACCTTTTCAAAATGTTTCTAAGAAAAACGACCAAGCTCAGACTTTCATACATGCTAGTAGGCCTAACATTATTACTTGCTTTTATTGTGGTAAAAATGGACACTATGCAAATGATTGTAAATTGAAAAATAGCTTTAGTCATTTTTGGTGGCGAAAGGTCTCAAGACCAACCCCATGGATCCCAAAATTATAGGGTACCTAAAAATGATTTATTTGTAGGTGCTAGGGGCTATAACAATTAAAGATTCAAAATGGCTCGTGGACAATGGGTGTTCACGCCATATGACCGGAAGGAGGTAACGTTTTACCAACATCAAGCTCCAAGAAGAAGGCATAGTTATGTTCGGGAATGGCAAGGGATAAATTATTGGAAATGGAGAAATTGGTAACTCTTCTTTCTCTCTTAGTAATGTTTTATTAGTTGAAGGGCTTAAGTTCAATTTGATAAGTGTTAGCCAACTTTGTGATTCAAATTATGATGCTATTTTTAATAAATAAAAATGCCTTATTCTAAAAAATGATAAAATTATTTATGAAGCTAGTAGAAAAGACAATCTGTACAAACTTTGCACAAGTGATTTGGTTAGTCAAAATGTTTCTTGTCTTGTCGCCAATAATGATTTAACAAGTTTATGGCATAAGCGACTTGGACATGTTGGATACAAAAATTTACAAAAGATTTACAAAAACCAACATGTAAAAGGACTACTCAAATTGAATTTTGGAAATCTTGGCTTATGTGACACTTGTCAAAAGAACAAATTAGTTAAAAGTAGTTTTAAGCCCAAAAATGAAATTTCCACAACCAAGCCTCTACAATTACTTCATCTTGATTTGTATGGGGATATTGGTACGACTAATCTTAGTGGAAAACATTACACTTTTGTTATAGTTGATGATTTTCTACATATACTATGGTTATTTTTCTTGCAAATAAAAGCGATGCCGTTAATGAGTTTGCTAAGTTGTGTAGACTTATTGAAAATGAAAAGGAAGATACTATTAAGTCTATCTGAAGTGATCGAGGTGGTGAATTTGATGGTGAATTTAGAGTCTTATGTGAAACCAAAGGATATGCTCACAATTTATCGGCTCCAAGAACACTAGAACAAAATAGTGTAGGCTGAAAGAAAGAATCGGACTCTTCAAGAAATGAGTCGGTCCATGCTCAATGAATTCTCACTTCCAAAATATTTCTGGGCCGAAGCCATAAGTACCACATGTTATGTTATAAATCGTGTATACCTTCGTTCTAAGTTGAATAAAACACCGTATGAGCTTTAGAAAGGAAGAACTCCAAATATTAGTCACTTCAAGATATTTGGTTGTAAGTGTTTTATTTTGAATACTAAGGATCAATTGGACAAACTTGATCCCAGTGTTGCAGAAATCGGCCTAGGCGCTAGGCGGCCCTAGGCCAAACCGAAAACCATGTAATTGGCTGAAAAAACCGTCTGGGCGCCTATTCGCCGATTAATCGGACCTAGGCGCCCTAAGCGCCCTAGGCGGGCGGTTCGGCGACTACCGATTTGAGCATTTTTTAATTTTTTTTAAAATTAAGTTGTTTGACTGATTTTGACCTGGTATAAACAAAAAAAAAATTAAAATGTAAAAAGTTTTAAAACTTAAAACATAAAACACAAAGAAAGTAATAGAAAACATAAAACGTATAAAAAATTGAAAAGAATACAAACAACCAAGCTTAGAAGAATTATCAAAAATTAAAACTTCTTGCCCTGCTCCTCTCGACTCTCATAGTCTCATTCATATTCCCATCTCGCCGTCACTGTCTACTACCGAGTCCTCCACCACCGTCCGCTGTCGCCACTCATCCACACTCCACAGACGATCGCCACCCCTTTATTTCTCTATAAGGTTAGTCTATTTTATTTATTAGTTCTTTTGTGTTTGGTTTAATTTTTAAAATACTAGGGTTTGTATATGATTTAGGGGCTAAACTTTTGAATTTATTTTTGTCAAAATTGATTGAGGAACTCGTATATAGTTGGATTGTATTTGCTCTTGAATGTGAAAAAAAAAAGCCGATATATGAGCTCTAATATGCTTTTTTTTTTTTGTTTTTCATTTGTTGTCTTTTAAATGTTAATGCTTGACCTTCAAATATGAAGAAATGGTATAATCTCCATTTTATAGTTATCCCTTATTTGGTTATTCCTATAACAGTGCAGATATTAACTGATTACGTGATCCATTTATGATTTATGAATTTATGTTGGTTGTTGGGTTATTGATATTCTGCTTTTAATTTGTTTCGAATCAGTTTCGATAGTTTACAGATTAATTGTTTCAACATTTCATAGATTAATTCTATTTCACATTTTCATTTTTCACAGATTAATTGTTTCAATATCTATTTTTAATTTGTTTCAATATTTCACAGATTAATTCTATTTCACTGATTAGTTGTTTTAATATTTTTTGTCCAACTTTAGGTACACAAACAAAATGGAATGTTCAAGTGGTGTCTCTGCGAGTGTTTCTCAATCTTCTAATTCTTCTCAACCGGTGCTTAAACGAAAGTCAAAAGATGTTGGGTGGGAGTATGTCATCTTAGTTGATGCCAAGAATTTGGATAGGGTCCAATGCATTAAATGTGGGAAGACAATGTCCGGAGGAGTTTATAGAATTAAAGAACACATCGCACAAATAATGGAAAATGTTTCTTCATGTACAAAGGCTTGAAAAAAAGATCATGCTATTTGTAGAAATGCTATCAATGAGGGAAATATTCCCAAAGGCATTGATGAAGTTAATGTCGACCAATTGCAAGAGTCTTTAGGGTCCATGAAATCACCATGTACTCTTGGCCCTATGGATAAAATTGCAAATGTTATCAACCCGAGGCTTCTTTGGGGTCGGGAAAGAGCAAACGGAACAAAGTATCAATGAGGCGCTTTTCAAAGAAAGAAGCAGATGCGGTGAAAGCGTATGTTTGCATATGGGTGTATGAAGTGGTGTTTCTTTCAATTGTATTGAATTAGATAGCTTCAAGTTGATGATGGAGGCTTTGGTCAATTTGGACGATAAAACCTCCTACAAGATATGAGATAGTGAGCCATTCTTGGAAAAAGAGATTGATCGAGAACAAAGGCTTATTAAAGACGCATGAAGAAGAGTGGAAATTGAATGTGCTCGATTATGACAGATGCTTGGGTAGACGAAAAGAGGAGGAGCATCATGAACTTATGTGTCAATTCTCGATTAGTCTTGTTTTCTTTTCTTCTAAGGATTCTTCGGACATTGCACACACAAGTGAAGTTAATTGTGAGTCGTGGAACAATGCATTCAACAAGTTGGCCCGGAAAATGTGGTTCAAATAATGCCGACAATGCATCGAATAATATGGCGGTACAAAGTTATTAAAGGAAAAAAAGACCAAAAATATTTTGGACGTCATGTGCTGCGCATACTATAAATCTTATGCTTGAAAGCATTGCAAAACTACCAAGGTTCAAGAAAGTCCTTGATCAAGCAAAGACATTGACTATTCTTTTTTATGCACACCACAAGATCTTAGCATTGATGAGATCACACACAAAAAAGAAGGACATAGTGAGACCTGGGATGACAAGATTTGCTTCAGCATTCCTAACTTTGCAAAGTTTAAATGAGAAAAGGGTCCAATTGAAAGCAATGTTTGTATGTCCTGAATGGAAGGCGTGCAAATTTTCTAAGAGTGTCAAAGGAAAAGCCTCTTACACAACAATGATGAGCATGAGTTTCTGGAGTGGTGTGGCTTTATGCTTGCAGGTTTTCACACCTTTAGTTAGGGTACTTCGGATTGTTGATTGTGATATAAAACCATCAATAGGCTTTGTATATGGTGAACTTGAGCAGGCAAAGGAAGAGATTAAAAATTCTTTAAATAATCTTCCAAAAATTATGAGCTATCATTGAAATTATTGATGCAAAGTTGAAAAATAGGCTAGATAGCCCACTACATTTGATGGCTTATCTATTGAATCAAGTATTATAATTACATGAATCCACTTATTTATCTGGAACAAGAAGTATCACTTGGTGTAATTGAATGTTTGGATGTCTTGTTCCCTGGAGAATTGGATATGCAAAATAAAATCATTAGCGAGGAGTTACCCATGTATAAGGAAAGAGAATCTACATTTGGGAAAGCTCTTGCAGTAAAAGCATGATCTTCAAATGATATTAAGTTTGATCCAGGTAAATAAATTATTTATCTTACCTTTTTATTTTTAGTAACTTTATTATTATAACTTTGTAAAATATTATTTATTCTTCTTTTCTTTTTATGTAGTAAATTGGTGGTCAAATTTTGGTGTAATAACTCCTCACTTACAAAGATTGGCTATGAGGATCATTTCATTAACAACTAGTTCATCCAGATGTGAAAGAAATTGGAGCGCATTTGAAGGGGTTAGTAACCTTTGTAATGTAATTTATTACTTATTTAGTAACTTAATATTTAATATTTAATTATTTGAGTATTTTTAAAATGTACTTTGTAGGTACATACAAAAAAGGAATAGACTAGACACAAATCTACTCAACAATTTGGTGTTTGTTCAATTGAATGCAAGATTAATGAGCACGCAAAGAAGGAAAAAGATAGAAGTAATATGGAGTCTTTATTGGCAAGTGATTCAACTTATGCACAAGATTGGATTGTTGATGGGATCGATGAAGAAGAGGAAGTGGGTGATGTTATGGGAGAAGATGGGTCTCCAAGGCCTCGAAGTAGTATAATTAGAGAGCTTTATGAGGATGATTTTGAATTCGAGGATGAGGAAGAAATTAATGAGAATGAAGTTGAGTTTGAGTCAGATAAAGACCTTGTCTTGGAAGATCATGGAGAAAAAGAGCAAAGTTGGTTAAATTGATATGAGAGATAGAGAATCATATTGGTTACTTGTGCCAAGTTGCTACTTTTGATTTTTTGATAGTTGTAGGCATGACTCTGTGACTTACAAATTGACAAATTTTAATGCCTACTTGTGCCTAGTTGCTACCTTTGATTTTTTGATAGTTGTAGCCATGACTCTGTGACTTACAAGTTGTAGGGTGATTGGAAATTTGGTTATGCACTTATGCTTATATTTTATTGTTCATGATATCATGTTTTACAATTTATGTGATGAACAAGGTTGAAGCATTTTATTTTTATGATAAATATAAATTTGGTTAAAGAGCTTGCAGGCAACTTCTAATAGAAAAGAGTTAATTATTTTTTGTTATTTATGATAATATAAATTTGTTAAAGAGCTTGGCTTAATTTATAATTTATGGTATTATGTTTTTACTTTTCAATATCAAGCTATATGCTTGCTACAAAATTGATAAAAGGTAAAAAGTATAGGAGTTATGAGTTATGACATCAAATGATATGAAACTATAAATATTACAGTAAAATTTAAACCCAAAAAAAAAGAATAAGAGAACGATTATTCTTATTCACGATCATGATTTTTTGGAATTAAACATAAGGATAAAGTTCAAAATGATCATGAAACTATAAATATTAAGTACAATTTAAAACCAAAAAAAAAAAAAAACTAGGCGCCCTAGCGTAGGCGCCCTCCGAGCGCTGGCGAATTCTACAACCTTGCTTGATCCTAAGGCCGATTAAGGATTTTTATGGGGTAATCAACCAAGAGCAAAGCATATCGGGTTTATAATAAGACTAGCATGGTGGTTGAAGAATCTATTCATGTTAAATTCAATGAAGCCTCGGGTGTTGAAAGGATACCCAATGATGAAAGTGATGAAGGCGATGATATTGAACCAATTGTTCCAAATGATGCTCAAAGTGATCAACCTTCCACATCAAATCATCAACCTTCAACTTCAAATGTTCCACAAGAAAGACAAAGGTGATAATTGGATCTTCCGTTGCATTAAAATTCCAAGAAGATCATCCAAAAGATCTCATAATTGGGGACCCTCTAGACAAGGTTATGACTAGAAGGAAGTTTGCAAGAAAGCTCTTATTTCTCAAAAAGAGCCCAAAAATACAAAAGAAGCAATTGAAGATGACGATTGGTTTCTAGAAATGCAAGAAGAGTTGAATCAATTCGAAAGGAATGATGTTTGGGAATTGGTACCTTGTCCTCCATAAAAAACGATTATTGGTACAAAATGGGTGTTCCGAAATAAACTCGATGCCCAAGGCAATATCGTTTGAAACAAGGCAAGATTAGTGGCTCAAGGGTATTGTCAAGAAAAAGGTATTGACTATGATGAAATATTTGCACCCGTAGCATGTTTAGAAGCAATTCGTATTTTTACTTGCCTATTCTTGTTTTAAAAATTTCAAGCTTTACCAAATGGATGTTAAATCCGCCTTTTTAAATGTTTTTATTGAAGAAGAAGTCTATGTAAAACCACCTCTGGGGTTTGAAATTTTTGAGGCAAATGATGTTTATAAACTTAAAAGACCTTATTAAAACAAGCACCCCGAGCATTGTCACGATAGACTTTAGCTCTTTTCTTTTGCAAAATGGATTTTCAATAGGTAAAGTTGATACTACTCTCTTTGTTTTTGAAAAGGGGCAAGATTGCTTATTAGTTCAAATTTATGTTAATGATATTATATTTGGTGCTACTAATGAATCTCTTTGTAAGAAATTTTCTAAGCTCATGCAAGGTGAATTTGAGATGAGCATGATGGGAGAGCTCAATTTCTTTCTTGGACTTCAAATAAAACAATGCCAAGAAGGCATTTATATATCACAATCAAAGTATACAAAAGAACTTGAAAGAAGTTCGGAATTGAAGAAGGAAGGACCGTTGCTACTCAATGGCAACCAACATCAAAAGCTAGACAAGGATGAAAAAGGCAAGTCGGTTGATGAATCAAAGTATCGAGTTATTATTGGTAGTTTACTTTATTTAAACGTAAGTAGACGCGATATTCTTCATGCCATATGCTGTGTGCTCGTTTTCAAAGCAATCCCAAAGAATCTCATATGAGTGTTGTTAAAAAGAATTTTTGATATTTAAAGGCACTATTTCATATGGCTAATTTTATCCAAAGAACTAAAATTTTTCTCTAAAAGGATATAGTGATTTGGACTATGCGGAAATATTGATGATCACAAAAGTACTTAGGATCATGTCAATTTTTAGGCGATTGCCTAGTATCTTGGTTTTCAAAGAAGCAAAATTGTGTATCTTACCAGCGGCGCGAATATATTTCCGCGGCGTTTTGTTCTACTCAACTTCTTTGGATGAAACAAACCTTAGCGCATTACAAATATTCTTTTGAAAATGTTCCTATTTTTTTGTGACAATACGTCAGCTATAAATATTGCTCCAAATTCGGTTCATCATAACAAGACAAAACATATTGAGGTTCGACACCATTTTCTAAGAGATTGTGTTTCCAAACAAAAACTTGAGATGTGCTTTGTTCCGTCTCAAGATCAACTCATGGATATTTTCACAAAACCTTTATCAGCCGAGTCTTTTTACATCAATCGAGATCGTTTAGGCATAATGCATATCAAATAAGGTCATGATTGTATTTTGTGCGTTTTTAAAACTTAGAAGCGAAAAATCAGATTTCCAACTCAAAATTCGAATGAACCAAAACTACACTTTCGGGGATCGGATGACAAGGAGGTCAATCGGTCGGACAAGCTTTGGACCAGTCGGACCCCGCTTCAACCGGTCGACCATGACTATTTTTGGTTTAAGTCGGATCTGTCTTATTTTCATTCATTACATCCTTTTATGCCTTTTTCGTACCCTTTCGCCCATATCACACATAATTCACTCAAAATAATTTTTTCTTGCAAATTCTATATTATTGGACTTATATAATGTGTATATCTTCCATATTATTCATCTTCTCCGATCAATTGGTAAGTTTAATTCCCTCTTTAATCTCAATTGGGTTGAACCCTTAAGAATGTGCTTCTACTCGGTGAATTGATGAAATTATTGTATTATTGTGTTAGGAATTATGATTGATGATGAATTGTGCTTTCAAAATTGTAATTGGTGTTGATTTTTTTGGGCATGATTACATTTACAAATGTTATATACAACTTTGATTTTATTCTACGCATGCGAGTGTTCGATAAAATGTCTCGGTGAAAATTTAATCCTTTACATTAATCTCTTGATTTCAAATGTCTTATATGCTTATAGAGATCATGTTTTATAAATCAAATGAGCTTCTACACACTTTCTTCTCAAAATTTTCCTTACTATTTGGAATTTTAAGCTTTATGTTCAAAAGCATGATAATTCGATTCAATGCGCACTTTGATATGTATTTATGATGTTTTTATCGTGCTAGTAGTCTTTTTGATGATTCCAAAGAGGGAGAAAAATGGAATAAGCTCACAAGCTTATGTTTAGATCAAAAAAGCTAGAAAAAGCTCACGAAATAAGCTATAAGCTGCGGATGAAAAAACCAAAAACTGAGAATGAAACTTAGTCCAATGGATGTATAATGGACTTTTACATATGACTAATGATTTCTTTTTGACAGGAGAAGCTTTTAAGCTCTTGAAATTCAAGCTCTAATTATAAAAGTGAGCTTTTAGCTTTTAGTTGTTTGCTTCTATGCCTTCTCTTGATTTGCATGTTGATAGGGGAGCTTTATAAAATGTTTTGAAAAATATTTCTCCTATTCTTATGATTAACTTATTCATGAAAAGCATACCTAAAATGGATAGTTGTCTTTGACAAGAAAAACTTGTTTCGTTTTCAAAGTCGACCTCCTAAAATTATTTTGGTTTTAATCATCAAAAGGGGAGTTTGTTAGATAAATATTTTTATCGTAGTTTTGATGATTTTATTTAAGCTGTGTTTTTCACCAAAACAATGTCCTAAATGTTGTCCAAATACTCTAATCGTTTAAATTATTTTTACTAAATTTTTGGAGTATTTCTTTAAGTTTATTTTGATAAAAATTGGACAACGCTTGTTTTGAGGCCAACAACCGTTGCCCTAGAAGGGCAAACCATGGAAAGTTTGATTTACGAACATAAAAGAGACGGAAGGAAAAACACGGAAGTCGGCCAGGTGCCTGAATGAACAAATTTCTCAAAATTTGTTTAAATCTCAAAAATTCACTTGGCCAACCGGTCGAAGGGTGCTCGACCGATCGAAGGCCTTGTCGATCGGTCCACCCCTATTATACCGGTCCAAATGTGTAATTTCAATGTAATATTTGAATTTTTCATTTGAGGTCAAGCCCAGTCGACCTAAGATTTTATCGACAAACTATCTTTGCACATCACACAACTCTTCATGATTTTAAGAGATTGATTTCTAACAACTATATTCTCCATTTGATTTGCAATTTTTCTGATTTCAATCTCGAGGAGGAGCCTATGGCTGAAAATCAAATTCAAGACCTCTCCTATAAATAGATGAAGGATTGAAGCAACAAGTGACAACAACACAAGCAATACAAACACAAGCAAACTTCTTGTTCTTCACTTTCATATTCTTGTTGTATTAGCTTAAGTCTTTCACTTGCACATCTTGAGTACTAGGCTTGATTCTTGATTACATTTGCACTTCAAAGTTGTATACTTCATTTAAGTTGTAATCTTGAATTGTTTTAATCATCAAAACAAGACATCCTTGTTAAGTGTTCTTGTGGTAAGAGCACACTTGAGTGATTTTAGGTGTTGAAGAGTGTGGTAATCTTTATTGGTGTAAGAAGATTTTGGTAATCTTCATAAATGGTGTTGTAAGAAGAGTGAGGTGCTCTTCAAGGTAAAGGTTGTAATAGTTTGGTATCTATTAATAAATCTTTTCCTTTTTTGAATTCCATTCGGACATATCGGGATGGTAGAAGATTAGGCACTAGGTGGGTTGAACTTCTATAAATCATCGTGTGTTGTTTATATTTACGCACTTTTATTTTGGTGTAGGTCCCAGGGTGTGGTGTAAGGTTTAGAAGAGGGGATTGAATAAACCTTACCAAATTTCCGTTTTAGTCCTTTTAAAATATTCAACGAGTTGACTCAAGCGATTGTGTCCTTGGGGACACGACTAAGTTGGCTATTGGCTAAGTTACCCACTCAGCGAGGCTCAATAAGTTTGTTGATAGTATAACTCGTCTGCTTAAGCCAATTAAGTTGGGCGATTTGGTTTTTAACGTGGAAGACTTAACACCTTTTGATTTGATTTAAGCTTGTTTTTAACAACGATTTTTAGCACTTGGTTATTTATCGATTGGATAGCAAATGTATACTAACAACAGATATAAGTAAATATGCGGGAATGTAAATTTGCTTTGAAGGTAAATGACACAAATATTTTATAGAGGTTTGAAGATGGGGTAATTCTTCTAATCCTCTCTTCTCTAACTCTAGAGGAATCCACTATGTAACATATCGGTTTACAAGTGGTTATCGATCTGAGCGACGCCCGATCACCACAATTGGCTTCTCTTGCGACTCGACTTCTTCACGGGGCACACCTTGCTACTTGACTCACTTCTCAAGTTCTTGGATTTGATCACGAAGCCCTCAACAAACTTGATAATGGTTCGACCTTGAACCTTTCTACAATCCTTCAACTTGGAATGTTGACCCTTTGATTCTTCAAAGTTTTCCTCTTCAAGCTGGTTTGAAGTTATCTCTCCTTCACGACTTGTGTTGGATCGAGTTTCTTGAGTTTAAGGCTTGGAATTGCTTGAATTGCTTTGAGAAATTTGCGGGTTAATTGCTTGAATATTGCTTGCTCGTTCGTGGTTTAGGTAATCAAGGTAACTTTTTCTCAATAGATTCCTCGGCCTTTTATAGGGCACATTTGAAATTTTCCGTTGAAGAGATAGGCTAGTTTCATATGTCACTTTGTGTTCGTTGGCTTGTCTTTTCTTGATGCGACGCTTGGTGATGTTGACCTTTCCTCGTATTAAATGGTATTCCAACATTGCGGTGTCGACCGAGTGCAATGTTTCCCATTGGCTCATTCCTTTTGCACTATTAATGCAGGCCAAACACTTTTAGACACAGCAACTTAACATATTACTATATCGAGTAATATTCTTGACTTTAATCAACGGATCTAAGTCGATTGTCTTGACTTATTTCTTTGCCTTTACCCCATGTGACGTGAGTCTGCTCAATCATGAGATGACTCAACTATCACTTCAATTGATAAATTGGCTTCTTGATTTGACTTGGTGACACTTCTCACGTTGTTCCTCAAGCCCGACTCTTCTTGATCGAGTCCTTGACTTCCCTTCTAGGTCATACTCAAGCCGACACACAACGATCTTCATCGATCCATGATTGACTTCTTGTAATCTTTGACATAAGTGACTTGACTCACCTTTTACGATTCTATCTATTATAATACAAATTGCAAGGAAAATGGGGTGCCAACTTCCTAGTTTAAGTTTTACATGGTATCATCGAAATCTAACAAATAAATTTTCTAACAATTTCCCCCTTTTTGATGATGCCAAAACTTAAAACATTCAATAAGTAAACAACAAACATACAAGCAGTGCAGTAACGAAGAATGTATGCTTTGAATAATCATTTATTGATCATAACAATTTTGTCCTTTACAAAGTACATTTTACAATAAGTATCGAGCCTTTTTCTATAACATGACAAATCATTGCATATCTAATCTAGGATACATCTGAGTGAAGATTACGGGAAAATTCATTTGAGCTTATTTTAGAAGACTTACACAAATGTATTTACAACAAAATACATGAAGGGGTTTCTTTGTTAGGAAATTTATTTTGTAGATTTTGATGATACCATATAAAACATAAACTAGGAAGTTGGCACCCGATTTTCCTTGTAATTTGTATTGTAATAGTTAGAAATGAGAGAGATGAGTCAAGTCGGCTCCTGAGAATACAAAAGTTAAGCTGAATTGAATTGAAGACTTCTGCTTGTGTGTCGGTGAGTATGGCCAAAAGGAAGTCAATGACTTCAGCCCGAAGGTGTGTCGGTGAGGAACAAGCTGTAAGAAATGTCGGTCAAGTTAGTTCAAGCCAAGTCTCAAGGTTGAAGTGATAGTTGAGTCATCCGTTGGTTGGAAGGTGACTCAAGTCACACAGGGGTAAAGACAACGATCTAGTCAAGACCAGCGACTTAGATCTGTTGATTAAAAATCAAAATGTTACTCAGAATAGTAACATGTCAAAGCTATCAGTGTAAAGTGTTAGTCCCGGAATTGTGCAAAGGAATAAACGATGGGAAGCAACTGCAGTGTGTCGAAAAATGCGAAATGATGCAAGACATTTAATACGAGGAAATGTCAACATCAAGGACTACAAACAAGACAAACCAATGAAAACAAAATGACTTTTGAAATTAGCCTATCTCTTCAGGGCAAAATTTCAAAAGTGCACTATAAAAGGCTAAGGAATTTATTGAGAAGAGGTAACCTTGTGAACTGAACCACAAACAAGCAAGCATTATTCAAGCAAGTAATCTGAAATATTTTCAAGTACATTCAAGCAAATCCTCAAGCACGAAACTCGAAGGAAATCGATCCAACACAAAGTACTGTGAAGGAAAGACAACTTCAAATCTTGAAGAGGAAACTTTTGAAGAATCAAAGGGTCTACTTTCCAAGGAGGATTGTAGGAAGGTTCAGTCGAACCATATCAAGTTATTGGAGGGCCGTGATCAAATCAAGAGCTTGAGAAGTGAGCTAAAGTAGCAAAGGCGTTTTGCCGGTGAAGAAAGGCTGAGTCGCAAGAGAAGCCCGACTTTGTGACCAAAGGCATCTCTAGGCTATTCACCACGTTGTAAGCGTCTGTTGTATAGTGGATTCCTCGAGGAGTTGGAGAAGAGAGGATTAGAAGAATTACCCCATCTTGAACCTCTATAAAAATTACTTGTGTCATTTATTTTTACACATTTACATTTCTACATACTTACATCATATTTGCTAATAAAACTCACATTTGCTATCAGATTAATAACCAAGTGCTAAAATCAAGTGTTAAAACAAGTTTAAAACAATTCAAAAGGGTGTTAAGTCTTAGCGATAAAACCAATACAGACCAAGTTAAATTTCGGGTTAAATAGCGAGTTATTACATGTCAATAGCTCTATCGAGTTTGTTGAGTGGCTAACTCAGCTGAATAACCAACTTAGCTGTCCCTCAAGGACACAGCTGTTTGAGTTAACTCTGTTATTCTTTAAAAGGACTAAAATCGAAAAGTTGGTAAGGTTTATTCAACCCCCCCTTCTAAACCTTACTCACACTCCTTGGGACACCGTGCAAGTGGTATCGGGCGGTTGGTTCATTGAGCCTTCCGCACAGTTCTTGAACTAGATCTCTATCTTTTCAAAAAGGTTTTAAACACTTGCATTTTCAAAATCTTTCATTTTAAGCAAAGTTATTATCATGGAAGCAAATTTGACACCAAATCCTATGTTCACTGTTGAAGAATTTGATGATTGGAAAATTCGTATGCAGGCTCATCTATCTACTCTACACGATGAAATGTGGCTTGTGATAGAGGATGGGCCCTTGCAAATACTTAAAGTGAACACGGCCGCAATAAAGCATTTGCAAAGGAAGGAGAAGAAGGCTGCTGCTGAAGCAAGACCAGCCATGGTTGAAAAACCAAGGACTGAGTGGACAAATGAAGATATAAATAGATATAACTTGGACAATGTGGCCAAGGACATACTCTACAAGATATTGGACAAAGCAATGTTCAATAAAGTCAAATCTTGCAAATCTGCAAAGAAATCAGGAATAAACTAACTTTAATTTGTGAAGGATCGGAAAAATTAAAGAAAATAAATTATCATTCTTGCCGTTCAAAAATTTGAAAATTTCAAAATACTTGCGAGTGAAACCATGGATCACTGGATGCAGTTCAGCTGAAATCACAAATGAGCTTTCACCTCTTGGGAAAAAATATACACAAAAGGAAATGTGTATGAAGATCTAAGAAAGCCTCCCACTAAATGGGAAATGAAGACTATTGGCCCTAAGACATTCAATGGACCTCTCAAAAACATCTAACCATGAGCTATTCTCGGACCTCAAAGCCTATGAGTTTGGCGAGAAGAAAAAAAAGGAGACAAGCTGTACCCAAGATAAGCGCAGCGATAGCCAAGAGGATGGAATGAGAGGCGAACCCCAGGAAGCCATAGACCCGGAGGAGATTTCCCTAATGGTTAAAAGATTCAATAAGTTCTTCAATAAGAACTATAAAAGAAACAAAGGTGAAACCTCCGGGAGACATTCGGCTCCTCTAAGTCGAGGAAGATAGGCCACCCAGAGAAATGAGCATCAAAGGGTTGAATATCGGAGGCGATATCCCAAGAAGAAAAGAGGCGATCAAAGAGGCGAGAACTGTGTTGGAGCTGCGACAACCAGGACACTTTGCGATTGATTGTTCTATCCAGCGATCAACAAATATAAGAATGAATAAGAAAAAAAGTCTTGAGAGAAAGAAGCGGGGAAAGAAAAAGCCATGTTGGGCTGCAGGGCTTTCTTGAGACATCCAAGTCTAAAGAAAGCGATTTCGAGTAGTAGTGGTGACTACTCAAGTGACTACGAAGAAGAGGCTATGATGCGCACTTATGGCTAAAGAACAAGATCAACGGATCAAGAAGATGAGGTACACTCTAACTCATCTCATTGGACTCAGTGATAGTGATTGTGATACACACACTTCACCACCCAGCGATCTTTGTGATTCATTAGGCAAAATGATGAAAGATTTTGAGCACATAAAATCCTCACACACAATACTAAATGAGGAAAACGACCCGACTTAAAAGCGAAACTCACTGGTGATAAAGAAGCGAGTACTCACGAGTCACATAGGCGATGAGAACACAAAGTTGAAGGTGAGAATGCCAAGATTATAGAGAAGAGGAAAAAGATCTCAAAAATGCGATTGCCTCATTTACAAAGGCATCGAATCATTGGATGATATTATCATGAGTCAAAGAATGTGGAGATAAAGCAGGCATAGGATTTAATTCCTCTGTGCCGATCAAACTCAAGTGATTTTGGAAAAAGGATCTTCAAGCAATGAAGCATCTCAAAAATCAAAACGCCAAATGTTGCACCCACATTCACTCCTAAGCACAATCGCAAACAAAGCGGCACGGGATATACGGAAAGGAAAACGGCCGATTGAGTATCTTTGAGAGGGCGATTGAGAAGAAATCGGTAGAGTTCCTCAACAAACTCCAAGCAGAAAATACTCTGTGAAGAGTAAATAGAGCTACCAGAAACCCCAAAAATTTCATCAGAGAAATACATATGATAGGAATGGTAGAAACTACCCAAACCATCTTGATTGGTACAATGTGAAATATCGTGAAAAGACCAATAGAATACAAGCTAAATGGCAAAGACCTAAAACTCAACAAAGGTCATTCCAAAGGCAAAAGAGCTATTATCGACACACATATACACCCAAGCACTACACTCGGAATTATCACAATTATCCCAAGAAAGCAATTGCTAAAACAAACACACAGGAATACAAACAAAAGAGACAGTTGTATGAACCTAAAACCCCCAAGCAATTTGCTAATGTGCACTATGATTATGGCACTGATAGATGGCAACCTCTTAGAGTCAAGTCCTTTGGCTATAAGTTGGTTGGATCATCTTATAGCACTAACCCCTCAGGACCCATGCAAGTATGGGTACCTAAAAACTAATTTCCTTGATTGCGGGTTCAAGTAACGGTGAGTGCGAGGAACCTGGTACATGGATAGTGATTGTTCCGGACATATGACATGAAACAAGAAAAACCTGTCAAGATTCAAGGAGATTAGAGTGCAAAAGTCATATTTGGAGAAATGAAGCTCCATGGAAAATCAAGGGCACATGATCCATCAAGAAGAATGGACGAGGAAATCACGGATGTTGCTTATCTTTGAAGGCCTCAACTTCAACTTGTTAAGCATTAGTCAACTCTGTGACAAGGGCTACAATGTTGGATTCAATATGGGAGTGTGCGGATCAAAGATTACGAATCAAATGAAATAGTCTTTGCAAGGATCAAGACATAAGAATATGTATGTGGTAGATTGGTCTACTACTACACCAAGCACTTGTCTTCTAGCAAAACACAGTAGAATCAAGTTGGATGTGGCACAAGAAGGCATCTCATCTAAATTTCAAGGCAATCAACAAGCTTGCAAGGAGTCATCTTGTGGAAGGATTGCGGACTCGATGTACAAGAAATAAAGTATATGTGATGCATGCCGTATGGGAAATCAAATAAAGTCTTCATTTAAGGACAAACCAAGTCCTTCTTCAACAAGGATACTACATACATTTGCATATGGATCTATATGGTCGTTGAACCAGCCAGACATAAGTGGAAAGAAATTCACCCTCGTGGTTGTAAATGATTACTCAAGATATCATGGACCATCTTCATGTGCAAAAAGAAGGAAACTTTCGAAGTTACCTCAAGCGATGAAAAGAGTTTAAAATGAAAAGAGCCAAACCATTATAAAAATAAGGTCGACAAAGGAGAGTTTGTCAATGGAATAATAATTGATCTTGTGTTGAAAATAGAATTGCTCATGAATTATCAGCTGCAAGAACTCCATAGCAGAATGGAGTAGCTAAAAGAAGGAACAGAACTCTCAAGGAAGTTGCAATGACCATGTTAGCTGAAGCTGGATTGGCTAAGAGATTTTGGGCTGAAGCCATTAACACAGCATCCTATGAGATTTGGACAGGGAGAAAGCCAAATGTTAGTGATGGCTCAAAAGCTACTCTAGAAAACCATAGGCAAGTGCACCTATCGTTTTATAGTATAGATTATTAGTCACAGTGTCATTCCCACGAGGATTGTAAGTACTAATAATTACCGTCTTTTTGTTATCTAATCTAGCAATTTTCAGAGTTTTTGTTTGATAAATAAGGAAAAAGAAAAATAAAGAATTTAAAATAATTGCAACTTACAATAGATCAAATAAAAGTAGATTGCAGAATTAAGAAATCAAGAGCTAGAAATGTGTTTGAATGTAAATCCCTCTAGAATGTTTTTGTGATTCAACAAGATAAAAATACAACCATAAACCCTTAAGCAAAAACCAACCTCTTTTAATAAAATCTCATGTTTCATGGACCGTAGAAATTCCCGATTTAAGTTAAACCCTCTATCGAGCGCGAATAACTTCTAACCTCAAGTTGATTAACTGAAATCTCTTTGTAGTTAAAACCCCCAAGACAACATTATAACGATTTGTGAATTCCCATATTAGGTTTGACCCTAATCCATAAGATTTATGTCGTCCTATATCTAGGATTTCATGCAACTCTTTTCACTTATATAGGTTCTATTTCACCATGAATCTCTCGATTTCCCGGATGAAAAATAAACTTCAAATTAATATCGCGCATATACCAATTCGAATGAATAAAGCATAATATAAGTGAATCACACAAAACATGAAAATTTTATTAAAAACATACAAACCTTAATCACAAATCCATTCTAGAGTTCATTACATCCAAACACTAGAAATTTAGCTACACATGGCTTTGACAAAAGAGTATACTACACAAGAAGAATTGAATAAAATGAACATGGTGTACTTAGCTCTTATTCAAGACCAATACAAGACTTCCTCCTTGGTTGATTTCAATGATATTGAGATCCAAACCTTCTCCTCTATTGCTCTTCAACTTCCAACTCTACCTCTCTTTTATCCTCTCAATGTATTTTGCTTTGAAACTTAGAGTGAATGGATGAATGAATTAAATGGAATTGAATGGAATGGGATCTTCCAACCCAAACTCTTGGCTTTTATAGACATTTTGTTGTGAAAGAACACATTAACAATGTCATCTTTTGACAAATAATTGCTCCACTTTCATAGTTGGGTTGTTGAATCCTTGTTTTCATATGATAATTGAGGAATAATAGAGTTTGGTGCAGCAAAATGAGGTGTAAAAGTTGCTCAAAGGTTGTCAAAAAGCAAAAGTCTCCATAATTTCCGCTTGAAAAGAAGAAGAATTTTTGAAATTTGGAAGCGAACACGTCGTGCTTAAAAAAGCACGGCCAGGCCATGTTCGTCAATTGACAAACACGGCCATGCTTAGGAAGCTTTGAGGCCAGGCCGTGTTTTCATCGTCATTTGAGAATTTACGCGGTGTGTTTTTAAACACGACACAGGCGTGTTTTGATGGTCGTCATGCTGAAAGCACGGCCTGGGTGTGTTTTCCTGCTTTTCTTGTTTTTCTTCCCTCTGAAGCATGGCCATGTTTTTCTACACACTGGGGTGTGTTTTGCACGAGATTAAGTCTTCTTGCCTTCTTTTTGATCTATGTTAGACTTCATTTTTGTTCGTCTTTTCATCGAAATTCATGTGAGTTTGCTTCAAGTCTTTACCTACATCATTCAAAACAAGCCAATGTGATTTTTCTTGAATTTATTGATTATTAAGCTAAAAAGTTAAAGAAATTATAGAAAAAGAGTTATAAAAACATGAACAAAAATGCACTTATCAGTTAGATATTTCAAGATACTTGTATGCAAATGTTTCATCCATAACAATAGCAAAGATAATTTGAAAGCTTTTGATGCTAAAGCTGATGAAGGTATCTTTTTGGGATACTCAGTGAGAGCAAAGCCTATATAGTCTTGAACAAGAGGACTATGGTCACAAAAGAGTCTATCCATGTGGTTTTTGATGAACTAATGTAAATGGAGAAAATATTGAAGAGTTAGGCGATAAAATGAATCATCACTATCGAGAAGAGTCCTTATATTGAAGGTGAAGTGAGAGCAAGCAACCCGGATGAAGATGAGATAAATTTGAATCCCAAAGGCAGTGGAAAGTCTACAATTGAATGAAGATGAAAGAGTTGTTCAAGACAACTTAGGCTGAGGCAGGTGAATCAGCGGACTTACTCGAACTTTGATGTGAGATGGTTGAGAGACCATCCGCGAGTTAGTTATTGAAGATGTTAGAGATGGCATGAAAGCAGATCGAGCACAACATGAAGCTATGTTCACTTGTTTTATTTCCCGAGATAGAAACTGGATGTGTCTCGAAGCATTGGATGACACACATTGGATTCAAGTTATGCAAGAAAAGAAATGAATCGGTTTGAAAGAAACAAAGTATGGGAATTGGTGCGAGAGACCAACCCATCAAAATATAATTGGCACAAAATAGGTTTTGGGAACAAGATGAATGAGGAAGGATCATTGTGAGAAACAAAGCAAGATTGGTAGCCAAGGGTTTCGCCAAGAAGAGGTATAGATTTTGATGAAACCTTTGCACTGTTGCAAGATTGGAAGCAATAAGGATGTTTCTTGCTTATCTTTGCACATAAGAACATCACTTTGTGTATCAAATGGATGTGAAGAGTACTTTTGAATGGATTGCTAGAGGAAGAAGTCTATGTTGAACAACCTCCCGTTTTGAAGCGAAAAACTATTGGAGATAAGGTATATAAGCTCAAGAAAGCATTATATGGATTGAAACAAGCACCAAGAGCATGGTATGATACATTGTCTCAATTCCTAGCGAATGGATTCACAAAAGGCAAAGTTAATGAGAACACTCTTGAGAATTCAAGATGGAGAGAGTATATTGCTTGTTCAAATATATGTGGATGATATCATTCTTGGATCCACAAACAAAAGAGTTGTGTGATAAGTTCTCAAACCTCATGCAAGGTAAATTTGAGATGAGCATGATGGAAGAGTGACTTTCTTCCTAGGACTTCAAGTCAAGCAATTGAAGGATGTAACCTTCATAAGTCAAACAAAGTATACCGAGATTTAGTGAAGAAATTTGAAGAAAGTCTTACGTAAAAATCCCAGCGAACACATCGATCAAGATGGACATGGATCGAAGGCAAAATTGATCAAACGGATATAGAGCTCTCATAGTATCATTGCTCTATTTAACGACCAACGAGCGGACATCACCATTGCGGTAGGTGTGTGTGCGATTTCAATCTGCACAAAGGAAACCATATGGCGCAACTAAGAATCTAAGATATTTGAAGGGATGCCAAGAAGTTGGCTTATGGTATCCAAAGGAAGGTGGATTCAAGCTTATTGGTTACTCAGACTCAGACTATGCTGGATGTAGAGTTGACAGGAAGAGTACTTCAGGTACATGTCAAATGCTTGGAAATAGATTGGTTTCTTGGTTCATTAAGAAACAAAACTCAATAGCCACATCCACAGCTGAAGCTGAGTACATAGCTGTGGGTAGCTGTTGTGCCCAAGTCTTATGGATGAGACAACAACTGAGAGATTATGAGATTGAAGAAAAAGAGATTCCAATTATGTGTGATAACACTAGTTCTATTGCAATCACTCAGAATCCCGTGTTGCATTCAAGAACAAAGCACATTGATGTCAGGTATCATTTCATAAGAGATCACGTTGAAAAGAAAGATATTACTTTGAAATACATCTCAACTGATAAACAATTAGCTGACATATTCACAAAGCCTCTATGTGAATCAAGGTTTGAAGAACTCAAGAATGAGTTAGGGTTAATTGAGCTAAGTTAGTCAGAAGGCTCAATCACCAGAGAAAGAAGATGAGAAAATAAGAGCAAAGCAAGTTTCACACTTCAGCCAAGTGAAAATATTTTATTAAGAAGTCGTTTGTATCGAGTTAGGCGACAACATAGTCACCTCATGAGAAGCGAGTTAAGTCACTTTGGATATAAGTGGATCATTTATGAGCTAAGTGACAAAAACGCGATCGTTTTAATGGCGGGAATGTTTTTAAGGATGATGTTAGTGTAACAAGGATGGTCCGATAAAAATTTGCCGCGGGAACACATATGATTGGATATAAATCTTTGCTGCATTTAATGCAATAATTAAATGCGGTTTTGGCGTCTTAATCGGCCGTTGATCTCGATCAAGAAAATTTCAAAATCGAATTGTGTCCTTTCCGTCCTTTATATCGGAAATTTTCATTTCTCTCACTCTGTGGCTGTTCATCTTCAAGCAAAGCAAAGTTTTCTCTCATAAACCACTAAGTACTCTCAAGCACGTTCTCGCTTTTCGATTAGTAAAATTCAGAAAATGGCACCAAAGCTCGACTATGTTAGGCTCTCAAAGCAAATTCACTTAGGTTTGTCGGTGGACTTTGTGGAATGGTGAAGCGGTCTTGATGAGACCTTTGTTACGAAGATAGTGAGATCTTTAGAAAAGTTAGGTCTCAGGCTTTTACGACTATGGAGTACTCGCATACCTATCTTGAGGAGGTAGCGATGTTTTTGCGTTAACACTGGCGGTGCGGGGCGAATGAATCAAGTCCTCTGTCCACAATAAGGACATAAAAATCGGTCACGAAGGACCTTGCTGAAACCTTTGCTTAACATCTTGCGTCGGAAGGCATGAAGGAGATATTGAAGGCGATGTCAACTTGGGCTGCTACATGGAAAGAAGTAATGCGAAACACGAGTGTCTTTGCCCGAGTGGTTTTACGGTGACAAGCTCTTGAAGGGCGACTATCACAAGTTGATGGATGTTGTCTCCAAATGCATCGACATGAAGTTTGCGACTTCAATCAACTGTCAAAGACAAAGGCGATCGTCATGGCTATGATCATGCAAGGAAAAAAGGTCAAGCTGGGCTGAGTTTGTCTACAGCAGACTCTGCTAAAATGTTATGAACAAGACCTTTAAGGAGGATGGATCTTTTGGAGGATTGCTTGGATATGGCCTTGTGATTGGCCATTTCTTTGGAAGTGAAAGATGTTGCCCTTCGCCATGGGAAACCTTTTCACGTAGACAAGAAGGATGTTAAGGGCAAACCTTTCGATCTTGAGAAGAGCTCATGCGAAGAGGGCGATACTAGTGAGTGGGAATCGGTGACCCGGGACACTGATTGCTACCCCTCTTGAAGAAGAAAGGCCCCTGCGACTAAGAAAAGGATAGCACACCTTTATAGCCGAGTCTCTGCCCGAGCAGCGAGACTCCTGCCCCTGCGACCCGGATCACCTACCCCCCACAGTGAGATGGAGGAGGAACACCATATTTCCTCTCCTATCATTAAGAAAAAGAAAGAGGAGCCTGAAACCACGTAAGGAAAGGCTGTGTTGGGAAATTATTTTTAGATTTTGATGAATGCCATGTAAAACTTAGAATAGAAAGTTGGCACCCCATTTTTGTTGTAAATTGCATTGTAATGAATAGGGCTGGTCGGTGAGTTAAGTCGGCTATGCTGAATATCAAGAAGACAAGCGGAGATTAGAAGGAAGACTCATTTGTGAAGGCAGGTGAGTGTGTAGCAAAGAAAGAGAAGCGGGGAACTCGGAAGGAAGCGGTGAGATGCGGTGAGTGAAGTATCGATCAAGTCAACTCAAGATAGCCATGCTTCAAGTTGAAGTAATGAAAGAGTCATCAATGATTGGAAGGCGACTCGAAGTCACACAGGGAAATTAAGAAAATGCGATCAAGTCGAGATAAGCTGAAAGAGATCCGTTGCACGAGAAATCAAGAGAATTACTTAAACAAGTAATACCTCCATACTACCTTTCTTGAAGTGCTCGATCCCGAGAAGCATGCAAAAGAATAAACCAATGGGAAGCAACCACCAGTGTCGAGAACTACGAAAAGGCGAAGAATCGTTCATACGAGGAAGCGTAAATTCAAGAACTATGCAACAAGACAAGCCAGCGACCACAAGTGTCTTTTGAAAATAAGCTATCTCCTCAGCGGGCAAATTTTCAAAAGAACACTATAAAAAATGAGGAGTTTATTTGAGAAAAGGTTACCTTGACAACTGAACCCACGAACATTTAAGCTAACATTTGAAGCGTAACCAAAAATATTCTCAAGTCATTCAAGATCAATCCTCAAGCCTACATTCTGAAGGAAATCAATCCAACACTCACTGTGAAGGAAAAATGACAACTTCTATCGGTTGAAGAGGAAACATTTGAAGAATCAAGGGTCTACATTCCACGGAGGATTGTAGGAAGGTTCAAGGTCGAACCAGTCTCAAGTTTTGGAGGGCTTCGTGATCAAATCCAAGGAGCTTGAGCAAGTGGGCTGTAGTAGCAAAGGAAAGCGGTTGCCGTGTGAAGAAAGGCGAGTCGAGCGAGAAGCGGTTGTATGACCAAGCATCTCAGGCCCGAGTCCCAAAGGATCAAGTCGGTTGTGTGATCAAGACTTGTATCGGGACTATTAACCACTCTGTATATTGATCAATACTTAGTGGATTCCTCCGGGGAGTTGGAGAAGAGAGGAGTAGAAGAATTACCCCATCTTGAACCTCTATAAAAACTTATTGTGTCATTTACATTTCAACACTTTAATTTCTTCATATTGCTTTCATATCTCTGACATATTTGCTATCAATTGATAATTAACTAAGTGCTAAAACCAAGTATCAAAACAAACTTAACCAAATTCAAAGGGTGTTAAGTCTTAAGTGAAAACATATCACGATCGAGTTAAGTCTTTAGTCAAAACAAGCGAGTTATTCTATCAACGGCTCGATTGAGTGCATTGAAGTGACTAACTCTGTTTGATTAACTAACTTAGCAAACATGTCCATCAGGACTCGGTTGTGAAGTATTAACTACGAACATTTTAAAAGGACTAAATCGAAAAGTTGGTAAAGTTTATTCAACCCCCCTTCTAAACCTTACACTCCACCCTTGGGTCCCTACAAGTGGTATCGGAGCGGTGGGTTCATTGAGCACTTCATGGCAGTTCTTGAACTAGATCTCCAAATTTTTCAAAGCTTGTTTTAGTACTCAATCTTTCAAAACTCTTTTATTGACAAAGTTATTATCATGGAAGCAAATTTGACACGTATCCCTATGTTCACAATTGAAGAATTTGATGATTGAAAAATTCGTATCACGAGGCTCACCTATCGGCATTACGATGAGATGTGGATAGTGATAGAAGATGGGCCAGCCGAATCTTAAAAGTGAACACGGTTTGCAAGGAGAGGCTGCGGTGAAGGAGAAAAGAAGATCTTTGCTCCCGGACCGGCAATGGTTGAAAAACAAAAGAAGGCTTTGAATGGACAAATGATGGCGGGAAAAGATATAACTTGGACAATGTGGCGAGGACATTCTTAACAAAACTTTAGACAAAGCCATGTTCAACAAAAGTCAAACCATGCAAAAGCGGCAAAAGAAATGCAGGACAAGCTAACGCTTGATTTGCGAAGGATCGAAGCAAATCAAAAAAATAAACTATCGTGGTTGTACAAAAATTTGAAAACTTTAAGATGCTTGCGGGAGAAACCTTGGACCAGTGGATGCTCGGTTCACGAAATTACCAATGGTATGCACTTGGAAATGAATATACGACGAAGGAAATGTGTATGAAGATTCTAAGAAGTCTCCCAAGCTGAGTGGGATATGAAAGTCGTAGCCATGAGACATTCCATGGACCTATTAAAGACATCCAACCATGAGCTATTCTCAAATCTCAAAGCCTATGAATTTGGTGAGAAGAAAAAGACCAAGAGGAAACAAGCGTGCCCAAAGCAATTCTAATTGTTAAAGATGGCAAAAGAGGCTGAGGTCAAAGAAGTCATTGACCAAGAGGAGATCGCGATGGTTAAAAGGTTTAACAAGTTCTTGATAAGAATTACAAAAGAAGCAAAGGTGAATCCTCCGAGAAGACACTCGGCTCCCTCCAAGTCAAGGAAGAAAAGAACACCCCGAAGATAGCGAGCATCAAAAGTTGAATATCAAAGAAGTGACAATCGAGGATGGAAAGCGCTGATCAAAAGTTGAAAATCTATCTTTGGAGCTGCAGGCAACTTTGGTCACTATGCCATTGAATACCCGTATCTGTAGTCAACAAATACGGGAATGAAGAAGAGGAAAGAAAAGTCTTTAGAGAAAGAAAACGAGGAAAAGAAAAACAATGTTGGCTGCGAGAGGCTAGCGTCTGATCAAGTCAAAAGACCACGTGACTCGGAGAGTAGTGAAGGCGACTACTTAAGTGACTCGAAGAAGAAGCCTTGATCTGTCTAATGGCTAAAGAACAAAACCAACGACCAAGAAGATGAGGAACACTCTAACTCATCACACTCGAGATCTAGTGATAGTAATTGTGACACACACACTTCATCACCCACTGATCTTTATGATTCATTAGGCAAAATGATGAAAGATTTTGAACATTAAATCCTCACACACACTACTAAATGAGGAAAACGACTACTTAAGAGCCAAAACTCACGATTGACTAAGGAGTGAGCACTCTAAGTCAAATAGGCTGAAGAGAATAAAAGTCTAATGGTGAAAATGCTAAGTTAATAAGCGAGAGATAGCTAGCTATAGAAAAGAGGAGAATGACCTCAAAAATGTGATTGCCTCATTTACTAAGGCATCTAAATCATTGGATGATCTTATTATGAGTCAAAGAGAATGTGGAGACAAGGCGATTAGGATTTAATTCCTCATGCTATGTCGAGTTCAAAAGTGATTTTGGAAAAGGGATCTTCAAGCAATGAAGTATCTCTAAAATCAAAACTCAAATGATGCACACACATTTATTCCAAATCACAATCACAAGCAAAGCGGCCTTGGCTATAAAGGAAAAGGAAAACGACTGTTGAGTATCTTGAGAGGACAAGCGAGAAAAAATCCGTGAGTTCCTCGGCAAATTCCAAGCAGGAGATACTTTGTAAAGAAGAAAGCAGAGCTACCAAAAGCCCCGAGAAATTCTATAAAAGAAACACATATGATGGGAATGGTAGAAAATACCCAAGCCAAGCTGATTGGAATAATGTGAACTATCGTGAAAGACTATGGAATATAAGCACGAGAAAGCGAAAGGCTTAGAACTCAACAAAGGCCATTCCAAAGGCATAAGAGCTATCATCGACACACATATGCACCTAGGCACTACACTCGGAGATATCACAACTACCCAAAAGGCAATTGCTACAACACATATACGAGGCATCTGACGACAAAAGAGGCAATTTGTATGAACACAGAACCCCCAAGCAATTTACAAAATTAATTATGATTATGGCAGCGATAGATGGCAACCCCTTAGAGTCAAATCATTTGGCTATAGGTTGGTTGGATCATCTTACAATACTAACCCCTCGGGACCCGGACAAGTATGGGTACCTAAAACTAATTTACTTGATTGCGGGTTCAAGGAGCATCGAGTGCCAAGGAACCTGGTACATGAATAGCGGTATTCCCGGACACATGACGAGGAAACAAGAAAAATTTATCAAAATTCAAGGATGTTAGAGATGCAAAAGTCATATTTGGAGGAATGAAGCTCGGGAGAAATAAGAGGCATTGGATCCATCAAGAAAAATGGATTAGAAATTACGGATGTTGCATATGTTGAAGGCCTCAACTTCAACTTGCTAAGCATAAGTCAACTACGTGACAAAGGCTACAATGTTGGATTCAATATGGGTGTATGCCAAATCAAGGATCTTTGAAACTAATGAAATAGTGTTGCAAGGATGCGGAGACAAAAGAACATGTATGTGGTAGATTGGTTAAGCGCAACACCAAACAACATGCTGCTAGCAAAGAGCATAGCTGAATCAAGTTGGTACATGTACAAAGGCTAAGTCACTGAATTTAAAAACTATTAACAAACTTGCAAAAGTAATCTCGTGGAAGGACTTCCCGGACTAAGTATACAAAAGCAAAGTATATGTGATGCATGCGGATGGGAAAAGCAGATCAAATCATCATTCAAAGAAAAGACATGTCCATCTTCAACAAGAATATTGCACTGCTACATATGGATCTATTTGGTCAGTTGAACGGCGAACATAAGTGGGAAGAAATACACCTTGATGGTAGTAGATGACTACTCAAGATATACATGGACAATATTCATGTGTAAAAAGAAAAAACTCTGCGAAACTACCTCGGTGATGAAGAGAATACAAAATGAGAAGAGTCAAACCATTATCAAAATAAGATCGTGAGAGGAAGCTGAGTTTGTTAATGGTATAATAACTTCGTATTGTATTGAAAATGGTATTGGTCATGAATTATCTGCGGCAAGGACTCCACAACAAAATGGAGTTGCAAAAAGAAGAATAGAACTCTAAAAAGAAGCGACAAGGACTATGTTAGGCATTTGACGGGGTTACTAAAAGATTTTGGTGAAGTAAATAAACACGACATCTTTATACTCAAAAATAGATGCATGATAAGCAGACGATTGACAAAGACTCCTATGAGATTTGGAGCGGGAGAAAGCCAAATGTTGCATACTTTATAATATTTGGATGCAAATGCTTCATCCATAACAATGGCAAAGATAATTAAAAGGCTTTTGATCTTTAAAGGCGCGAAGGTATCTTCTTAGGATACTCGGTGAAAGCAAAGCCTACAAAGTGCTCAACAAGAGGACAATGGTTCTGAAGAATCCATTCATGTGGTGTTTGATGAACGAATGTGAATGGAGAAAACATTGAAGAGTCGGTGATAAAATTTGAATCAACCAACTATCGAAAGAGTCCCTATGTTGAAGGAAGGTGGAGTTATAAGTCAGGATGAAGAAGAGATAAATGAGTCTCAAAGGCAATTTGGAAAATCTGCGGCTAAGTGATGATGAGAGAGTGATCAAAATAACACAGTTGCAAGGCAGTGAATCGACTAATTTACTCCAACTTTGATATAAGATGGGTGAGAGACAATGCACGAGAACTAATCATTGGAGATGTAAGAGAAGGTGTGAAAACTAGATCGAGAACTCAACAAGCAATGTTCACTTGCTTTATCTCACAAATAGAGCCAAAAGATGTGTCACGAGGCATTGGATGACACACATTAGATTCAAGCCATGCAAGAAGAGCTAAATCGGTTTGAAAGGAACAAAGTGTGGGAATTGGTTCAAAGGCCAACCCGTCAAAATGTTATTGGCACTAAATGGGTGTTGAAACAAGATGAATGAGGAAGGTTACGTGGTGAGAAACAAAGCAAGGCCCAGTAGCCAAAGGGTATTGCCAAGAAGGAATAGATTTTGATGAAACTTTTGCTCTGTGGCAAGATTGGAAGCAATAAGAATGTTTCTTGCCTATGCGACTCACAAGAACTTTATTGTATATCAAATGGATGTAAAGAGTGCATTCCTTAATAGGTTATTAGAAGAAGAAGTATATGTTGAACAACCTCCGGATTTGAAGCGAGAAGACTCTTGGAGATAAGGTATACAAACTCGAAAAGCTTTCTATGGATTGAAGCAGGCACCGAGAGCATGGTATGATACATTATCACAATTTCTAGCGAGAGCGGATTCACAAAAAGGCAAAGTGGATAGAACACTCTTGAGAATTCAAGATGGGAAGAGTATCTTTGCTTGTTCAAATATATGTGGATGACATCATCTTTGGATCCACAAACAAAGTCTTTGTGTGATAAATTCTCAAATCTCATGCAAAAAAATTCGAAATGAGCATGATGGGAGAAGTGCATTCTTCCTTGGACTCAAGTAAAATAGGCGAAGGATGGAACCTTCATAAGTCGGACAAAATACACGAGAGATTTAATGAAGAAATTTGGTATGGAAGAGAAGTCTTGATGAAAATACCAATGAATACATAAGTCAAAATGGATATGGATCACGGATGGCAAGCACATAGATCAAACAAGATCTGAGCACTTATTAGATCATTGCTCTATCTCACGGCAAAGCGGGCGGACATCACCTTTCTTTGTAGGTGTATGTGCAAGATTTCAATCTGCTCCAAAGGAAAGCCACACATTGCGGCCAGAGGATCTTGAGATATTTGAAAGGAAGCCAAGAAGTTGGCTTATGGTATCGAAGGAAGGTGGATTCAAGTTAATTGGTTATTGGACTCGACTATCTTTGGATGTAGAGTTGACGGGAAAAGTACCTCGGGCACATGTCAAATGCTTGGAAATAGGCTAATTTCTGGTTTAGAAAAAAGCAAAATTCAATAGCTACCTCCACAGTGAAGCGAGAATACATAGGCTGCGAGGCGAGTTGTTGTGCCCATGTTGGGAAATTATTTTGTAGATTTTGATGAATGCCATGTAAAACTTAGAATAGGAAGTTGGCACCCCATATTTGTTGTAAATCGCATTGTAATAGATATGGCTAGTCGGTGAGTCAAGTCGGCTATGCCTAAACATGCAAAGAAGACACAAGCTGGAGACTAGAATGAAGACTCATTGCAAAGCGGTGAGTGTAACAAAATGATGAGAAAGCGGGAACTCATTGAAGGTACAAGCGAGATGCGGTGAGTGAAGTATCAATCAAGTCAACTCAAGACAACCAAGTCTCAAGATTGAAGTGAAGAGTTATCGGACAATTGGAATCGACTCAAAGTCACACAGGGATGTTAAGAAAATGCGATCAAGTCAAGACAAGCTGAAAGAGATCCGTTGCCGAGAAATCAAAGAAATTACTTAAACAAGTAATACCTCCATCTTTGCCTTTCTTGAAGTGCTCGATTCGAAGCGTGCAAAAAAATAAACCAATGGGAAGCAACTGCACCATGTCGGGACTCGAAAAGTGAAGAACAATTCATACGAGGAAGTGGCAATTTCAAGAACTGCAACAAGACAAACCAACGACCACAAGTGACTTTCAAAAATAAGCTATCTCTTCAACGGCGATTTTTGAAAGATCACTATAAAAGGCGAGGAATAACTGCGAGAGAAGGTTACGAACCACGAACATTCAAGCAAACATTTGAGCTGTAACCTAAGATATTCTCAAATCATTCAAGATCAATCCTCAAGCCTACATTCACGAAGGAAATCAATCCAACACTCACTGTGAAGGAAAGATAACTTCAATCGGTTGAAGAGGAAATTTTTGAAGAATCAAGGGGTCTACATTCCACGGAGGATTGTAGGAAGGTTCAAGGTCGAACCAGGTCTCAAGTTTTGGAGGGCTTCGTGATCAAATCCAAGCTTGAGCAAGTGGGCTATGTAGTAGCAAAGCGGTGCCCAATGAAGAAAGCGAGTCGTGCGAGAAGCCAGTGCGTGGCCAAGGCATCTCAGGCCCGAGTCCCAAAGGATCAAGTCAGTTGTGTGATCAAGACTTGTATCGGACTGTTAACCACTCTGTATATTGATCAATACTTAGTGGATTCCTCCGGGGAGTTGGAGAAGAGAGGAGTAGAAGAATTACCCCATCTTGAACCTCTATAAAAACTTATTGTGTCATTTACATTTCAGCACTTTAATTTACGCATCTTATTTTATCTGTGATAAATTTGCTATCAATTGATAATCAATGAGTACTAAAACCAAGTATTAAAACAAACTTAACCAAATTCAAGGGTGTTAAGTCTTCGAAAACAAATCGGTAAGTCAAGTCTTTAGTCAAAAGCAGTGAGTTATTCTATCAACGGCTCGATCAAATCTGTTGAGTGACTAACTCTGCTGATTAACTAACTGTCCATCAAGGACACAGCTGTGAAGTATTAACTCTGAATATTTAAAAAGGACTAATTTGAAAAGTTGGTAAGGTTTATTCAACCCCCCCTTCTAAACCTTACACTCACAAGTATCAGAGCGGTTGGTTCATTGAGCCTTCATGCTGTTCTTGAACTAGATCTCAATTTTATTTTAAAGCCTGTTTTAGTACTTAATTTTTCAAAACTCTTTTTACCATCAAAAGTTATTATCATGGAAGCAAATTTGACACGCATCCCTATGTTCACAATTGAAGAATTTGATGATTGGAAAATTCGTATGCAGGCTCATCTATCAGCATTACATGATGAGATGTGGATAGTGATAGAGGATGGGCCACTACAAATTTTAAAAGTGAACAACGGTTGTAAGGAGAGTTCGGGTGAAGGTGAAGAAGGATCTTTGCTCCCAGGACCCGTCATGGTTGAAAAACCAAGAAGGCTGAATGGACAAATGATGACATAAAAGATATAACTTGGACAATGTGGCCAAGGACATTCTTTACAAAACCTTGGACAAAGCTATGTTCAACAAAGTCAAATCATGCAAAATGGCTAAAGAAATGCAGGACAAGCTAACATTGATTTGTGAAGGCTCGGAAATAATCAAGGAAAATAAACTATCATTTCTTTGTCTGAAATTTGAGAATTTCAAAATGATCGCGGAGAGAGACCTTGGATCAAGCTGGATGCTCGGTTCCACGAAATTACTAATGAGCTATATGCACTTGGAAAAGAATATACGAAAGGAAATGTGTATGAAGATTCTAAGAAGTCTCGGTGAATGGGAAATGAAGGTCATGGCACTAAGACATTCCATGGACCTATCAAGACATCAACCATGAGCTATTCTCGGATCTCAAAGCCCTGCGAATTTGGTGAGAAGAAAAGACCGAGGAGGAGGCAATTTGTGCCCAAAGCAATTTGCTCTAATGTTAAGGATGGCAAGAGAGGCGAAGTCAAAGAAGTCATTGACCAGAGAAATAGCCACGATGGTTAAAAGGTTTAACAAGTTCTTGATAAGAACTACAAGAGAAGCAAGGCGAATCCTCGAGAAGACACTCGGCTCCCTCCAGTCAAGGAAGATAGGCCAACCAAGAAAGCGAGAACTTCAAAAGTTGAATATCAAAGTGACAATCGAAATGGAAAGAAGGCGATCAAAGGTTGAAAATCTATCTTTTATGCTGCTGCAACCAGTCACCATGCCATTGATTGCCCATATCATGTAGTCAACAAATACATGAATGAAGAAGAAAGAAAGGTCTTGAGAGAAAGAAGAAAAAAAAAAAAAAAAAAAGGCAATGTTGAGGCTGCGAGAGGCTTTGAGACGGCCAAGTCAAAAATCTGGTGATTGAGAGTAGTGGTGACTACTCAAGTGACTCGAAGAAGAAGCCTTGATCTGTTTGATGGCCAAGGAACAAAACCAACGATCAAAGAAGATGAGGTACACTCTAATTCATCACTCTCGGTTCTAGTGATAGTGGTTGTGACACACACTTCATCACCCAGCGATCTTTATGATTCATTAGGCAAAATGATGAAAGATTTTGAACATATTAAATCCTCACACACACTACTAAATGAGGAAAACAACCTACTCAAGCCAAAACTCACGGTGACTAAAGAGTTTGAAATCTTGTAAGTCATATAGGCTGATGAGAATGAAAGTCTAATGGTGAAAATGCTAAGCTAATAAGCGAGAGATAGCTGCTATAGAAAAGAGGAAAAATGACCTCAAAAATGTGATTGCCTCATTCACTAAGGCATCTAAATCATTGGATGATCTTATTAGTCAAAGAGAATGTGGAGACAAGGCAGGCTTAGGATTTAATTCCTCTGTGCTATGTCGAGCTCAAAAGTGATTTTGGAAAAAGGATCTTCAAGTAATGAAGTATCTCAAAACTCCAAAACTCTAAATGGTGCACACACATTTATTCTAAAAGCACAATCACAAGCAAAGCGGCTTTGGTTATAGAGGAAAAGGAAAACAACCGATTGAGTGTCTTTGAGAAGGCAGTGAGAAGAAATCGGCCAAGTTCCTTAGCAAACTCCAAGCGGAAATACTCGTAAAGAAGAAGCGAGCTACCAAAAACCCCGGAAAGTTCTATAAAAGAAACACATATGAAGGGAATGGTAGAAAGTACCCAAGCGGTGATTGGAATAATGTGAACTATCGGCAAAGACCTATGGAATATAAGCCCAAATGGCAAAGGCACAGAACTCGGCAAAGGCCATTTCAAAGGTATAAGAGCTTTCATCGGCACACATACACACCTAGGCACTACACTCAAAGATACCACAACTACCCAAAGAAGCAATTGCTAAAACACATACACGGGAATACTGACACAAAAAAAGGCAATTTGTATGAACTAGAACCCCAAGCAATTTGCCAAAATTAATTATGATTATGGCAGATAGATGGCAACCCCTTAGAGTCAAATCATTTGGCTATAGGTTGGTTGGATCATCTTACAATACTAACCCCTTAGGACCCGGACAAGTATGGGTACCAAAAACTTAATTTCCTTGATTGCGGGTTCAAGAGCAGTGAGTGCCAAGGAACCTGGTACATGGATAATGGGTTTATTCCGGACATATGACGGATAACAAGAAAAATCTGTCAAAATTCAAGGAAGTCGGAGGAGCAAAAGTCATATTTGGAGGAAATGAAGCTCGGGAGAAATAAGAGGCATTGGATCCATCAAGAAAAATGGATTAGAAATCACGGATGTTGCATATGTTGAAGGACTCAACTTCAACTTGCTAAGCATCGACCAACTCTGTGACAAGGGTTATAATGTTGGATTCAACATGGTGCTAAATGAGGATCTTGAATCAAATGAAGTTGTGTTGCAAGGATGCGAGACAAAAGAACATGTATGTGGATTGGTCAAGCAACACCAAGCACTGTCTGTTAGCAAAAAACGCAATTTGAATCAAGTTAGGTGTGGCACAAGAAAGGCTGAGTCACCTAAATTTCAAAACAATTAACAAGCTTGCGAAGCAATCTTGTGGAAGGACTTCCAGGACTCCGTATCTGAAGGAGAGTATATGTGATGCATGTCGGAAGGAAAACAAATCAAATCATCATTCAAAGAAAAGACATGTCCATCTTCAACAAGAATATTGCACTGCTACATATGGATCTATTTGGTTGATTGAACCGGCTAGCATAAGTGGGAAAAAATACACCTTGGTGGTAGTAGATGACTACTCAAGATATACATGGACAATATTCATGTGTAAGAAGAAAAAAACTTCTGCGAAACTACCCACGGTGATGAAAAGAATCCAAAATGAGAAGAGTCAAACCATTATCAAAATAAGATCCGCGGAAGGCGAGTTTGTCAATAGCATAATCACTCGATCTTGTATTGAAAATGGTATTGGTCATGAATTATCTGCGACAAGGACTCCACAACAAAATGGAGTTGCGAAAGAAGAATAGAACTCTCAAAGAAGCGGCAAGGACCATGTTAGGTGAAGCGGGGCTACCCAAAGATTTTGGGGAAGCGATAAACACGACATCTACACTCAAAATAGATGCATGATAAGCAGAGCGGTGACAAAGACTCCTATGAGATTTGGACGGGGAGAAAGCGAAATGTTGCATATTTTAGTATATTTGGATGCAAATGCTTCATTCATAACAATGGCAAAGATAATTTAAAGGCTTTTGATCTAGAAGTGATGAAGGTATCTTCTTGGGATATTAATGAAAGCAAAGCCTACTGAGTACTCAACAAGAGGACTTTGATTACTGAGAGGAATCCATTAATGTGGTGTTTGATGAGCGAATGTAAATGGAGAAGACATTGAAGAGTCGGTGATAAAATTTGAATCAACCAACCATGCAAAAGTCTCTATCTTTGGTGAAGGCTGAAGGGGAATTATAAACCCGGATGAAGAAGAGATAGGCGAGTCTCAAAAACAAGTGGAAAATCTGCGGCTAAGTGGCGATGAGAGAGGCTGATCAAAACAACACACGGTGCAAAGGCGGCCGAATCCGGCTAACTTACTCGACTTTGATGTAAGATGGTGAGAGACCATCCACGAGAACTAGTCATTGGAGATGTAAGAAAGGTGTCAAAACAAGATCGAGAACTCAACAAGAAGCAATGTTTACTGCTTCATCTCACAAATAGAGCCTAAAGATGTGTCACAAGCATTGGATGACACACATTGGATTCAAGCCATGCAAGAAGAAGGTGAATCGATTTGAAAGAAATAAAGTGTGGGAAGCTGGTTCAAAGACCTACCCATCAAAATGTTATTGGCACTAAATGGGTATTCGAAACAAGATGAATGAGGAAGGTTACGTGTAGAAACAAAGTAAGATTGGTAGCCAAAGGATATTGCCAAGAAGAAGGGAATAGATTTTGATGAAACATTTCTTTCTTTTTGCAAGATTGGAAGCCATAAGGATGTTTCTTGCCTATCGACTCACAAGAACTTTATTGTATATCAAATGGATGTAAAGAGTGCATTCCTTAATGGTTTGTTGGAAGAAGAAATATGATGATGAACAACCTCCGAGGATTTGAGCATAAGACTCTTGGAGATAAGGTATACAAACTCAAAGCTCTATATGGATTGAAAGCAGGCACCCCGAGCATGGTATGATACATTGTCACAATTCGTGATTGAGAATGGATTCACAAAGGAAAAGTGGATATAACACTCTTGAGAATTCAAGGGGAAGAACATCTTTGCTTGTTCAAATATATGTGGATAACATCATTTTGGATCCACAAACAAAGAAGTTTGTGTGATAAATTTTCAAACCTCATGCAAAGCAAATTCGAAATGAGCATGATGGGAGAGGCGACATTCTTCCTTGGACTCCAAGTGAAAGCAATGAAGGATGGAACCTTCATAAGTCAAACAAAATACACGAGATTTAATGAAGAAATTTGGTATGGAAGAGAAGTCTTGATAAAATTACCAATGAATACATCAATCAAAATGGACATGGATGCGGATGGCAAGCACATAGATCAAACAAGATCTGAGCACTTATTGGATCATTGCTCTATCTTACGACAACCAGGCGGACATCACCTTTGTCGTAGGTGTATGTGCAAGATTTCAATCTGCTCAAAAGAAAACCATATGGCTATGACGAAGAGATCTTGAGATATTTGAAAGGAAGCGAAGTTGGCTTATGGTATCGAAAGGAAGATGGATTCAAGCTAATTGGCTATTGAGACTCGACTATCTTTGGATGTAGAGTTGTGGGAAGAGCACCTCGAGGCACATGTCAAATGCTTGGAAATAGGCTAATTTCTGGTTTAGCAAAAAGCAAAATTCAATAGCTACCTCTGGTGAAGCGAGAATACATAGGCTGCGGCGGTTGTTGTGCCCAAGTCTATAGATGAGGCAGTGAGAGACTATGAAGTTGAAGAAAAAATTCCAATCATGTGTGATAACACAAGTGCAATGCAATCACTCAAAATCTGTGTTGCACTCAAGAACAAAGCATATCGATGTCGGATATCACTTCATAAGAGATCATGTTGAAAAGAAGGACATCACCTTGGAATATATTTCAAGCGACAAGCGGTTGGTGACATATTCACAAAACCATTATGTGAGTCAAGATTTGAAGAACTCAAGCATGAGTTAGGATTAGTTGGTGAGTTGACACTCGAAGACTCAAAAAAAAAAATGAAACACGAAAAAGAGGAAAAAGAGCTAAACTCTTAAATCACTAAGTGAATCGGCCCGTATCGGAAAGAGCAATTATGCAGAGTTAGGCGACAAGCTGAGTATTTACATGCGAGGAGAAAAGAGTTAAATCAGCTAAGGGACAAGCTGAGTCTATTATGAGCAAAGTGACAAAAACGCATTCATTTTTACTAAGCGGGAATGTTTTTAAGAATGATCAGCATAATTATGACGTGTACAGGCAAAAGCTGCACACCAAGATTATGATTGGATATAAATGTTGCCGTATTAAATACGAGACATTAAATGCAAATCGGCGTGCAAGATCTAAGCTGTTGATTTTGATCACATTTCAAAAACCCACCCGCACGTCCTTTCATGAACCATACTTAAACCATTTCGTCCGTTTCTCTCTCACTTTACCAAAAACTGTTCATCTCTCTCTCGAAAGCAAAAGCAAAATTTTCTCTCAAAACCCTTTCAATACTCAGATCATTTTCTAAAGTTTCGTTCGGTAAAATACTGAGAAATGGCATCCACTTAAGATTTTGTCAAGCTAGGAAAGCAAATCCACACCGGGTCTACTATGGATTTCGATGGTATGGTGAAATAGGTCGATGACACCTAGTGAAGAAGATTCTTGAGAAATTGGAAAGCGTCACGAAATTTGAAACCGTTTACGATGTTGGAGTTTCCGATGACCTATGTAGAAGAGTCGCACGATTCTCGTGAACAACGGGTTCACGATGAGGGCATCAAGTCCTCTGTTCATGGAAAGGAGTTCATCATTCTTGCCAAGGATTTGGCGAGAACAACTTATTCTGGCGGGAGGAGTGTCGAAAATTAATGAAGGCGTGTTGACACTGCTTTGCTTGGAAGGAAGTAGCCAAGTCCGACTATCTTTGAGAAAGTAGTCTACCACCCTAATAAGAGAAGCTGCTTGAAGGAGGACTACCACAAATTCTGGACATCGTTGCCAAATGCATAGATATCAAATTTGGCGGCTTTGACCCGGTATCAAAGCAAAGTTGATCATAATGGCTGCGATCATTGAAGAAACGAGAAAAAGTGAAGCTAGGCTGAGTTTGTCTCTGACGACTCTGCGAGCGTTGGGAACAAATCCTTCAAGGAGGATGGAGCGTTTGGAGGTTCCCTAGGATACGGCTGGTGATTGGCGGTGATGGAGGTAAAGGAGTCCCTCTTCGACATGGAAAAGCGTTCCATGTAAACAAGAGGATGTTCGAATCAAACCTCTGCAGCGCCTGAGAAGAGAGCCCTCTGTTAAGAAGAGCTAATCACAGTGAGGGAATCGGTGACCACGAAGATCTGTTGTCTCCTCTCCTCGAAAAAAAAAAGGCTCTCCTGCTGTTGCTAAGAAAACTGCTTTGCCCCTGCAATGAAAAAAAAAAATCTGCTCCTGCCCCTACAGTAAGTCACTGCCTCCGCGTGTCTCCTGCCCTGCGGCCCGGAGAAGGAATCTCAAATACCTTCTCCGGTCGTCATGAAAAGGAGGCCGATAAGCGAGACGGCCGACTCCTCGAGAAGAAGACAACGGCACCAGCCCCCACTGCCCAGGACTCGGAAAGAAACCTTATCAGAACCAGAAATCCCTCTACTACAAACAAAAAAAGAAGAAGAAAAAGAATTTTCAAGCGTTACGAGCTTGAGAAACCGGCTGAGTCTGCCACTCAGTGGAGAAGATACCCAAAACTTTGGAGAAGTAGAGTCTCCAGGCGTGATCGATAAACAGCCAAGTCTGCTTGAGGCCGATCGTGAAAGCAACCCGAAGACCAGTGTAGAAAGAACAAGCGAGGAACGAGGAATGGCATTTGAAACTCAATAGAATCACACATTAACGTGTTGTCTCTCCACATGTAACGAGAGGCTGCGAGGGTGTCGAATAGCGAAATCTGCTACCATTAATACACGGAAAGCGAGGGCGGCAAGATAATGATGAAGGCGATGTAATCATGTACTCTCCATTGTATCCAGGACATCAAAATCGTCTGCGAGTGAAAAAATGGAAGGCTGAGCCTATCCAGTGCGGTTTGAAAATCCGAGTTCATTCTTTGAGGAAGAAGAACTCTTCAAGTTTCTTGAGTGGACACGATGTTGCAAGCCCTTGATGAGGATAATTGCATCAATATCTGCATATTCGAAAAAGAAAGCGAATGGGCTAAAGCGGTGAGGACGAGAGGCACGTGAGAAGGCCAACATCTGCCCTCTCTGTTTGGCACCCGATCATACACACCCTCACCTTGCGTCTATCGAGAAAGTGATGAGGATCTGGACCCTGTTCTTTGCCACGAGAAGAGTTGCAAATGTAGCAAGCAATGCAAGAGTCGAGAATCTACATGAGCAAAGAATGATTGAGGGACCGGAGAGTCCTCCAAATCATAGGTGGAAATAGATCTATGGGAGTGGTGCGACATATTGTCACTTTATTGTTCTTTGCCACCACTTCCCGACTCATTCGGAGGAAGGTGTTAAGGAAAATGGCAATGGCTGGGATAGTGGGGACCCCGTCGAGCCAACCCCTAATGAAGGTGTCTTACCACATTCCTCAGCGGTGAATACTCGGTGGGAGCAGTAGGGAGTTTGGAGGCAGTGACCCCATTCCAAGTCACTCGGTGGTGTGCCGGTGAGGGAAACTCCCTCTGCTGCGGCAAGGTCGGAGGATGTTGCGGTGACTCCACAATGAATTTAGGAGGCGAAGTGGAGAAGGAGCAATCACGAGAATACACAACAAGTTGTCACTTGACGAAGGCTCCAGGCAGTTGTGACTTTCTCGGTGAAGTGCCAAGCTCTCTGCGAGCTAATGGCCAGCTGCGATGCGATCGAGCACGAGGCGGAGCGCCCTGGGAGTTAACACTGCAGGCGATGAAAGTGCAATCCATGGAGTTGAGACTCAATAGATGCCACCTCGAGAAGACCAAAGGCAGTGACAACTGTCGAAAGGGATGTCAAGAGCCTCGGCTGCGATTGAGACTACGAGGAGGTAATGAAGGCCAAGCAGGGAGGTTGAGACTTCCCGGGGTAGAAAAGCGAAGCCTGCAGAACATCCCTCCTGCTATCATTGATCTATCAAAAAAAAAGATAAGTGCTCTTCACGATTCCCGGGATAATCTGATGTAACCTTTGCAGGATCGGAAGGAGGCGATGAACTGAGTCATCCCACTGTGGTGATCCCAAAGACTTCGGCTAAGAATGTTCTAACCACGAGTAAATCGACCTCAAGTACTCTCCAAACATTCAACTTTAATGATGAGCCACCCATGGAAATCTCATCATCGTCAGGTATGACTTCCAACTTACGATAAAGCGGACCGATCCAACTCATTTGGAAAAACTAGGTTTGAGACCGCGAAGCTATTAAGGCAGTGAGGCTCGGCAAAAGCTGGGTCGACTTCTATGAGACCCGGTGAAAGCAGTCATTGCGCGGCTCCCAGCTGCATCGGGTTCGATTCCACAAGGAACTTCCACGAGCACCACTTATCATTGAACAAATTCTGGTTGCGCATGATGATACTTTCATAGAATCATTTCCCTTCTCTCTGGAAGTACGACTTCCACTGAAGAATCGAGACAAAGATCGCGAGCACTTCCACGGACGATCTGTCATTCCATCGAGACACCATCGTTCGGTGACTATGACTTTGTGGCTTTGCTTGCGTCGGTGAAAGCAGAAAAACAAGCGAAGTTCGGGGAGGTGTTCAAAGCCATATTTGCTGAAATTGAGCGGATGGAGAGGCACCGAGGCCTCGGCCTGGACATGAGAATTTGGATATAACGAGGGGCAAAAACTACTGGCGATTTGAGGCATAATAGTCGAGAATCCGTGAGTGGTGGCAACAACAACAAACAATACTTGTGGAACAAGCTAGATATTTGAACATTGTTCAACAAGTTTTTAGTCGGCGGTGAGAATCTTGATCAAAGACAAAATTGCAAGAACACATTAAACAAATGCATGAATCTCATACTACGAGAGATAAAGGCTGCTGTGTGAACATAATAAGAAACGAGCTCTGCGTGTGGAAGAGAATATGGATCGAAAATTCGATCTCCTCATGGTGAGATGAAGTTGGTAGCAAGCGAATCAATGCCACCAGCTACGAGTTAAAGTGCGGCTTACTCATGGCGATTGACGCGAGAACTCAACTATCGTGAGACTAGACTTCTGCTTGCTAGCTTGTTTCGGGGTTCCTCTCTCCTTTGATGATGACAAAAAGGGGAAGAGGAATACCTAAAAAAGCTGAAGGATCTGGCGAGAAGGAGGAAGCGGTATGCGGGGAAAAGCAGTGAGGAAGTAATAAGAGAGAAGAAAGGAAGTCTGTTGAGGGGAAGGTTCGAAAGATGTGACCTTGATGATTGCTAAAACCCCAACAAGGTCTTGTCACGGTGATATTATCGGCAAACTCGATGACTTTACCACTCCAACACTCTTTGTACCAATGGTTTGAAAAAGAAAAACGATTGAAGTAGGGATGAAGGAAGTGGAAGGAAGGATGAATGCGAGTTATGGATATTACGAAACAACATGGAGGCATTCAATAGGCGAACACCTATGCCATTTGAGATCTGGGGCCAGGCGAATCTTGATGAATTCAAGGCTCGCATCTGAAGGTTACTTTGCAAACATGTCCATGGCTCAAGCACTGGATTTATCTTGGGAAAAAGGTCTCACACTATGTGAAGAAGGCTGACGAGCGACAAACCACTTTGGCTGGTAGTCACTCTGCTTTGGTCACTCAAGCTGGGAAAAAAGAAGGCCCCAGTACAATACATGCCCAGAGAGCGGAGAGGAAGAAGCGATGGTGGAGGAAGAGGTTTCAGACCTAGAACTCTGCCCAAAAACATTGAGTACATAGATCCAGGCAAGAAAGGAGGGATCTCTTTGGGCTGGATTGTGAAGTAGCCAACTGCAAGTGGCTAAGAACAATCTTGAGTATGTGAAGAAGAATTGAAGAAGAAAATAAAAGACAAACTCAGCTATGGGAGGAAAGACAAGAAAAGACTAAGAAGAGATGAAGGCTTTGCCGGAAGGTGTATGAGAAAAAGAAAGCGGTGAAGATGAGAAAAGAAAAAAAAAAAGGTCGAGAAGATGACAAAGTGAAGAAGATAAAAGAAGGAAGCGGCGAAGGAGATGAAGTGTTCTTTGTCCACCCCTTCATGTATTTTACTATGTAAATACACTTTATGTAAGTCTTACATACATTGAATAAAATTGTGCAATTTCTATCGTGAGTAGATATAAAACAACATGGTTAGTCTAAGCCCGTTTAAGCTCACGATACATTTTTTGGCTTAAGCTCGATACACTCTGTGCTTGACTATGTAAAGAACAAGGATGTTATGGTCATAAAGATCGATTCTAAACATACATTACTGTCGTTCTACATTTGTACGTATGTATCTTTCTTTGTTAAATAATTGTATGAATGTTTTAAGTTTTGGCATCATCAAAAGGGAAATTGTTGGGAAATTATTTTGTAGATTTTGATGAATGCCATTTAAAACTTAGAATAGGAAGTTGGCACCCCATTTTTGTTGTAAATCGCATTGTAATAGATATGGCTAGTCGGTGAGTCAAGTCGGCTATGCTAAACATGCAAGAAGACAAGCTGCAGACTAGAATGAAGACTCATTGCAAAGCGGTGAGTGTAACAAAGATGAGAAGGCGGGAACTTCGTTGAAGGTACAAGCGAGATGCGGTGAGTGAAGTATCGATCAAGTCAACTCAAGACAACCAAGTCTCAAGATTGAAGTGATAGAAGAGTCATCAGGCGATTGGAAGGCGACTCAAAGTCACACTGGGGATGTTAAGAAAATGCGATCAAGTCAAGACAAGCTGAAAGAGATCCGTTGCCGCAGAAATCAAAGAAATTACTTAAACAAGTAAAACCTCCATCTTGCCTTTCTTGAAGTGCTCGGTTCGAGGAGCGTGCAAAAGAAATAAACCAATGGAAAGCAACGCACCATGTCGAGAACTCTACGAAAAGGCTGAAGAACAATTCATACGAGGAAGTGGCAATTTCAAGGGCCATGCAACAAGACAAACCAACGACCACAAGTGACTTTCAAAAATAAGCTTATCTCTTCAGCGGCGATTTTTGAAAGATCACTATAAAAAGGCTGAGGAATAACTCACGAGAGAAGGTTACAGAACCACGAACATTCAAGCAAACATTTGAAGCTGTAACCTAAGATATTCTCAAATCATTCAAGATCAATCCTCAAGCATACATTACGAAGGAAATCAATCCACACTCACTTTGTGAAGGAAAGATAACTTCAATCGATTGAAGAGAAACTTTTGAAGAATCAAGTCTACATTCCACGGAGGATTGTAGGAAGGTTCAAGTCGAACCGTCTCAAGTTTTGGAGGGTTTCGTGATCAAATCCAAGAAGCTTGAGCAAGTGGGATGTAGTAGCAAAGCGGTTTGCCTGTGAAGAAAGGCTGAGTCGTCACGAGAAGCCGGTGCGTGACCAAGCATCTCGGCCCGGAGTCCCAAAGGATCAAGTCGGTGTGTGATCAAGACTTATCACGGGTATTAACCACTCGTATATTGATCAATACTTAGTGGATTCCTCCGGGGAGTTGGAGAAGAGAGGAGTAAAGAATTACCCCGTCTTGAACCTCTATAAAAACTTATTGTGTCATTTACATTTTATTGCACTTTAATTTCTTCATCTTATTTTATCTGTGATAAATTTGCTATCAATTGATAATCAAGCTGAGTACTAAAACCAAGTATTAAAACAAACTTAACCAAATTCAAAGGTGTTAAGTCTTCGTGAAAACAAATCACGCGTGAAGTCAAGTCTTTAGTCAAAAGCAGTTTGAGTTATTCTATCAACGGCTCGGTCAGTGCGTTGAGTGACTAACTCTGGCGATTAACTAACTTAGTTGTCCATCAGGACCACAGTGTGAAGTATTAACTCGAATATTTAAAAGGACTAATTTGAAAAGTTGGTAAGATTTATTCAACCCCCTTCTAAACCTTACACTCACACCCCTTGGGACCTAAAGCCCAAGTCTTATGGATGAGACATCGGTGAGAGACTATGAGGTTGAAGAAAGGAAATTCCAATTATGTGTGATAACACAAGTGCAATTACAATCACTCAAAATCTGTGTTGTATTCAAGAACAAAGCACATTGATGTCGAGATATCACTTCATAAGAGATCAAGTTGAAAGAAGGACATCACCTTGGAATATATCTCAAGCGATAAGCAATTAGGTGACATATTCACAAAACCATTATGTGAATCAAGATTTGAAGAACCAAACATGAATTGGGGTTAATTGGTGAGTTGACATTGAAGAAGACTCGAAAAAAGAGATGGAACACGAAAAGATAAAAAAGTGAACTCTTAAATCGGCTAAGTAAATCAGTAAATGTCGGAGAATCGGTTTGCATCGAGTTAGGCAGACGGTGAGTATTTATGTGCAAGAGAGAAGGGTTAAATAGGCTAAGGAATAAGCTGAGTCATTTATGAGCAAAGTGACAAAAATGCAGTCGTTTTTACTAAGCGGGAATGTTTTTAAGAATAGCGTCGGCATAATTATGCGTGTCTGATCAAAAGGTACACACAAAGCTTATGTTTGGATATAAATCTTTGCCGCATTAAATACGAGAGATTAAATGTAAATTGGCGTGCAAGATCTGGAGCCGTTGATTTTGATCAAATTACAAAAACCACCATACGTCCTTTTATGACCCATACTTAAACCATTTCGTCCATTTTTTCTCTCACTTTACCAAAACTATTCATCTCTCTCAAGGCAAAAGAAAGAAACTTCTCTCTCAAAACCTTACAAACCCGCAAGATCATTTTCTTAGTTTCATTCGATAAAACATCTAGAAATGGCACCTACTCATGATTTTGTCAAGCTAGGAAAGTAAATCCACAACTTTGGTCTCTTGTGGATTTCGACGGCATCTTAAGCGAGGGGATCAAGCGACACTCTCGTGAAAAAATTCTGAGAAGGCTGGAAAAATGCGGATTAAAACCATTTTTGACGATGGAGTTCCCAATGACCTCGTGGAAGAGGTCGCACAATTCTCGTGAGCGGCTGAAGTTCACGATGAGAGCATCAAGTCCTCTGTTCACGGAAAAGAGTTTACCATCACTGCCAAGGATGCGCGAGAACATTGCTTATTCTTGGCGGAAGGAGTCTTAGGAGATTTATGAGTGATATTGACTTGGCTCTTTGCTTGGAAGGAAGTAGCCAAATCATTGTCTTTGAGAAAGTGGTCTATACAACTAACAAGCTATTTGAAAGAGGACTACCACAAATTCTTTGGACATTGTTGCCAAATGCATAGACATCAAATTTGGCGGCTTTGACCGATTGTCAAAAGCTAAATTGATCATAATGGCTGCAATCATTGAAGAAAAGAAGGTGGTGGTGAGTTTGTATCTGACCGGAGACTCTGTCAAATTTTGAATAAATCCTTGAAAAAGGAGGATGAGTGCGTTTGGAGGTTCCACGGGATACGGCACAGTGATTGGTCAAATGATGGAAGTAAAAGGAGTCCCTCTTCGACATGGAAAGGCGTTCCATGTAAACAAGAGGATGTTTCGATCAAACCTCTCAGGCGCCTGAAGAGAGAGCTTACGCAAGAGAGGCGTCTGAGTGAGGGGAATCGGTGACCACTGAAGATACAAGCTTTCCCCTCCTCCCAAGAAGGCTATGCTTTGCTAAGAAGGCTAACTGCCCTGCTGACAAAGAAAAAAATATGCAAGCCCTGCGGTGAGTCACACCCCCGGCCGTGTGTCTCCCTGCGGCCCATGATGGAGAAGGAACCATTAATCCCTTCTCCGGTGATCAAGAAAGAAGGCCCCCCTACAACAAGAAGGGCATCGCCTCTAAGACAAGCTACGAAGGCTCTTACCTTCAGAACCGGAGGAAGTGGAACCGGATGTTCCTCTGGTGAAAACAAAAAGAAGAAGACTTTCCAAGCTCTCAGGAGCTTGAGAAGACATGAGTCTCTTTACTCGGTGGAAAAAGATACAGGCTATTTGGAGAAGTAGAGTCTCGGGAAGTTATTAATGAAAGCAGCCAAATCTGCTTTGGCCGTCAATGAAAAGCAACTCGAAGACCCAACTATAAAGCCAGAGCAGTGAGGAACAAGGAATGGTGAGACAATAGAATTACCTATTGAAAGGGTTGTGTCTCACTTTATATGAGAAGACTCGAGAATATCAATCGGCAAAGTTTGCTACCCTCAATCCACGAGCAAGAGGGGCGGCGGGAAAAGCGATGACAATGATGATGATGTGATGATCTATCCCCACCATACCCGGACATTCAACATAAATGCTGCGAGAATGGAGAAATGGAAGCGAGTCGATCCAGGGAATAGTTCAAAGACCGAATTTATTGAAGAAGAAGAAGAAGCTGTTGAACTTTTTGATTGACCAATGTGGTCAAGCAGCGCTGGATGAAGAAAACGCACAGATATCTTGTAGATCTTCAAGGACAAGGACAAGGAGAAGCGGTAGAGGAAGGCGAGGCTCATGAAAAGGCGATGTTGTCCCTTTCTACTGGAACCATGATCATACACATCCTCACCTTGCGTCTATCGAGGCGGTGAAGAGGATCGAACCTGCTTCTTTGCCCGAGAAGAGTTGCAAATCACGGCAAGCAATGCAAGAATCGAGAATCGTACATGAGCAAAGGATGATGGAAGGGCCGGGGAGTCCTCCATCACGGATGGAGATTGATCCTATGGGAGTGGTGCGGCATATTGCCATTGTTGTCGCGCCACCACTTCCCAGGCTCACTCAAAAGAAGGTGATAAAGGAATTGGCGATGGCTGGGATTATGGGGACCCTGGTCGAGCCACCCCTAATGAAGGTGTCTTACCACCTTTTGGCATTGAATACTCATAGGGAAAAGCCGGGAGTGCAGGCGAGTGAACCCATTCAAGTCACTCAGGCGGTGAGCCGGTGAGGGAAACTCCTCCCCTTTGCAATAAGGTCGGAGGATCTTGCCAGTGACTCAACAACGAATCTCGGAGGCGAAGTGGAGAAGGAACAACCCTTTGGATACACAACAAGTTGTCCTTTGAAGAGGCTCGAGACGATTAAAACTGTCTCGGTGAAGTGCCAAGCCCTCTGCGAAACTATTCTGCATTGATGATCGATCGAGGCACGGAGGAAGGAAGCGCCGGGAGTTAACACTGCAGGCAATAAAAGTGCAATCCATGGAGTTGAGACTCCGGTGGATGCCATCTCGAAAGACCCCAAGGCAGTGACACTATCGAAGGGTATGTCGAAGGCCTCGGCTATTGCGATTGAGGCTGCGGGGAGGTAATGAAGGCCAACGGGAGGTTGAGACTTCCGGGGTAAAAGGCGAAGCCTGAGAACATCCCTCACTGCTATTATTGATCCATCGAGAAAAGGAGATAAGTGCCCTTCACGATTCCATAGATAATCTGATGTAACTTTTAAGGGATCGAAGGTGAAGATGAAGGTGAGTCATTCCCTATTGCCCGATCAAAAGACTCGGTGAGGATGTTCCAACCACGAGTAAATCGACCTCAAGACTACTCGCCAAACATTCAACTTTGATGATGAGCCACCCATGGAAATCTCATCATCGTCAGATAACGCTCCGATAAAGTGAGGACGATCGACTCATGTGCAAAAATCGGTTGAAACAGAAGAAGGCATTCGGAGACGGTGAGGCTCGGCAAAGTGGGTCGACTTCTAGAGACCCGGTGAAAGCGAGTCAGCTGCGCGAGGCTCCCAAGGCTGCGGCGGGTTCGACTCCTCGGGGGACTTCCACGAGCACCAATTGTCATTGAAGCGATTCGATTGCCGTGATGATCCTTTTGTAGAATCATTTCCATTCTCTCTGGAAGTACCTTACCTCCACACGAAGAATCGACTAGAATCGAGGCGCTTCCATAAACACGATCTGTTATTCCCACGATACCATTGTTCAATGGACTATGACTTTGACTGGCTTGCTTGCGCCCGGTGAGGCAGTAGCCAGTGAGGTTCGGGAAGTTTTCAAAGCCCTATTTCTTGAGATTGAAAAAGATGGAGAGGCACCGAGGCCTCCCTGGACATGATGGTGGATAACGAGAAGCGCCAACACCTCTTGTCTGCGAGGCATAATAGTCGGGGATCCGGGGAATGGTGGCAACAACAACGAGAACAATGCGCGTGGAACAAGCTCGATACTTGAACATTGTTCAATAAGTTGCTAGTCGGCGGTGAGAATCTTGATCAAAGACAAAAATGCAAGAGCACATCGAACAAATGCATGAATCTCACACCACGAGAGATAAAGGCTGCTGCGTGAATATAATAAGAAAGACCTCCTGCGCGTAGAGGAGAACATAGATAGAAAGTTCGGCCTTCTCATGGCGGAGATGAAGTTGGTAGCGGTGAATCAACGCCACTCGCTCACGAATTCCATGCGCGACATACTCATGACCAGTTGAAGCGAAACTTCGGCTATCGTGACTAGACTTCATGCTTGCTAGCTTGTTTCCGGGGGTTCCTCTCTCCTTTGATGATGCCAAAAGGGGAAGAGGAATACCTAAAAAAGCGAAGAAGGATCGAAGGCGAGAAGGATACTTGCATTTGCGAAGGAAAAACAGTGAGGAAGTAATAAGAGAGAAAGAAAGGAAAATCTATTGAGTGGGAAGGCTCGAAAGATGTGACCTTGATGATTACTAAAACCCCCAACAAGGTCTTGTCACGGTGATATTATCGGCAAACTCCCGATGACTCTGCCACTCCAACACTCTGCGGTACCTATGGATGAAAAGAAAAAAACGATTGAAGTAGGGATGAAGGAAGTGGAAGGAAAGATGGATGCGAGTTATGAACATTACGAAACAACATGGAGGCATTCCAGCAGACGAGAACACTTATGCTATTTGAGATCGAGGAGGCAAGGCGAAGATCTGTTGATGAATTCAAAGCGCTCTCATCGAAGGTTACTTCGCAAATATGTCCATGGCTCAAGCACAGGGATTTATCTTGGGAAAAAGGTCTCAAACTATGTGAGACATGCAGCAGACTACTGGCAGTCACTCTGCTGGTCACTCTGCTAGTCACCCAGAGGCAGAGGAAGAAGCAGTGGTGGAGAAAGAGGTTTCGAGACCTAGATCTCTGCCCAAAAACATCAGTACATAGATCCGGGCAAGAAATGAGGATCTATTGGGCTGGATTTGTGAAGTAGCCAACTGCAAGTGGTAAGAACAATCTTTGAGTATGTGAAGAGAATTGAAGAGGAAAATAAAAGACAAACTCAGCTATGGGAGGAAAGACAAGAAAAGGGCGAGAAGAGATGAAGGCTGCCGGAAGAGCGTTTGAGAAAAAGAAGGCGGTGAAGATGAGAAGAAATGAAAAAGGTCGAGAAGATGGCCAGTGAAGAAGATAAAAAAGGAAGCGAAGGAGATGAAGTGTTCTTGTCCACCCCTTCATGTATTTTACTATGTAAATACATTTTATGTAAATCTTACGTACATCGAATAATAAAATTCGTACAATTTCTATACTTGTGTAGATGTAGAACAACATAGTTACTTTAAGTTCCATTTAAGCTCACGATACACCTTGTAAACAACTATGTAAAGAACAAAAATGTTATGATCAATAAAAGATTGATTCTCGCATACGATGCACGTGATTACGCATTGTGCATGCGTATCTTTCTTTATTACTTTATTGTATGAATGTTTTAAGTTTGGCATCATCAAAAGGGAAATTGTAGGGAAATTATTTTTAGATTTTGATGAATGCAATGTAAAACTTAGAATAGAAAGTTGGCACCCCATTTTTGTTGTAAATTGCATTGTAATGAATAGAATTTGGTCAGTGAGTTAAGTCGGCTATGCTGAACATGCAAAAGACAAGCTGGAGACTAGAAGGAAGACTCATTGTGAGGGCAGCGAGTGTGGAAAAGAAGAGAAGGCGGGAACTCGTGAAGGAGCAGTGAGATGCGGTGAGTGAAGTATCGATCAATCGACTCAAGATAGCCATGCTTCAAGTTGAAGTGAGAGAAGAGTCATCCAATGATTGGAAGGCGACTCGAAGTCACACAGGGGAAATTAAGAAAATGCGATCAAGTCGAGATAATTGAAAGAGATCCGTTGCCGAGAAATCAAGAAATTACTTAAACAAGTAATACCTCCATACTACCTTTCTTGAAGTGCTCGATCCCGAAGCATGCAAAGGAATAAACCAATGGGAAGCAACGCCAGTGTTAGAACTACGAAAAGGCGAAGAATCGTTCATACGAGGAAACGTAAATTCAAGGAGCGCAACAAGACAAGCCAGCGACCACAAGTGACTTTTGAAAATAAGCTATCTCTTCGGGCAAATTTTCAAAAGAACACTATAAAAGGCTGAGGAGTTTATTTGAGAAAAGGTTACCTTGACAACACGAACCACGAACATTTAAGCTAACATTTGAAGCTGTAACCAAAAATATTCTCAAGTCATTCAAGATCAATCCTCAAGCCTACATTACGAAGAAAATCAATCCAACATTCACTGTGAAGGAAAGACAACTTCTATCAGTTGAAGAGGAAACATTTGAAGAATCAAGGGGTCTACATTCCATGGAGGATTGTAGGAAGGTTAAAGGTCGAACCGAGTCTCAAGTTTTGGAGGGCTTCGTGATCAAATCCAAGGAGCTTGAGCAAGTGGTACATGTAGTAAAAAGCGGTGCCGTGTGAAGAAAAGCGAGTCGAGCGAGAAGCGGTTGTGTGACCAAGGCATCTCGGGAGTCCCAAGGATCAAGTCGGTTTGTGTGATCAAGACTTGTCGGGGTTTAACCACTCTGTATATTGATCAATACTTAGTGGATTCCTCCGGGGAGTTGGAGAAGAGAGGAGTAGAAGAATTACCCCATCTTGAACCTCTATAAAAACTTATCGTGTCATTTACATTTCAACACTTTAATTTACGCATATTACTTTCACATCTCTTGACATATTTGCTATCAATTGATAATTAACTAAGTGCTAAAACCAAGTATTAAAACAAACTTAACCAAATTCAAGGTGTTAAGTCTTCAGTGAAAACATATCACGGTCGAGTTAAGTCTTTAGTCAAAAGCAGTGAGTTATTCTATCAACGGCTCGATTGAGTGCGTTGAATGACTAACTCTGGCGATTAACTAACTTAGTGTCCATCAGGACTCGGCGGTGAAGTATTAACTCTGAACATTTTAAAAGGACTAAATCGAAAAGTTGGTAAGGTTTATTCAACCCCCCCTTCTAAACCTTACACTCACACCCCTTGGGACCTACAAGCTGCCTCTAAGAACAAACCAAAAGCTTTTACTTTTGAGGAACTAGAGGATGTTGAACCAGAAGTTCCTCTGAGGAAGAAGAGATTGTTCAGGCGATCTGAACTTGAGAAGAAGAAGGCTGAATCTTCTAACCAGCCAGAAAAAGAAGTCGAGACTGTTGTCACTCAGGAAGAGCAGTCTCCTGAAGTCATTGATGAATCTACACAGTCTGCTGAGGGTGATCAGTAGAGACCTATTGAAGACCTGTGCGTGCGGCTTGGTGAGAAAGTGAAGCGGCGAGACAAGCAGACATACATCCAAAAGGTTGTCTCCCCACCATCTAATGTTGATGCCTGCAGGTAAGATCAAGGCCTTATACCTCTATTCGAGAAAACGAGGAGGAGAGGGTTAAGATGATGATGACGATGTAATCATGTACTCTTTACTGTATCTAGACATCCAGCGACATCTACGAGAATGGAGAGCATGGAAGCTGGATCACTCAACGGTGCGATTCGCTCACACTTTGAGTTCATAGAAGAGGAAGAAGAAGAGTTTCTACATTTTCTTGGTGTTGCAAGCTGTCGACAAGCCCTTGCGAACAAAGCGCATGGATATCCTCCGCATCATAAAGGCGAATGAAAAGAATAAAGGCTGAGGAGTGAGCCCGAGCATTGGAAAAGTAAAAAAATACAAATTCTGAGGCTCCCAAGTCACACACATACACATCTTGATGTGTTCTCCAAAAGTGATGAGCGATCCCAGTGCGGAAGCGAAGTCGGATATGCAGCGGGCTATGAGGAATCGAGCCATCCATGGCGGCAATTGTTAGAAGGCCCGGAGAGTCCTAACAATCTCTCCTGCAAATTAATCCTCTGCAGGAGTGGTACATCCAGTTGCCTCGGATAATCTTTGCGGACCCGTCCACTATACAATCAGGATGGATCAAGGAAATTAGCGATGAAGGCTGAAATTGCTCACCCAGGTGAGCCACACCCTGAAGAAGGTGTTCTCACACCTGGCGTGGCCATTTGTGGGAAAAGGCAGCGTCTCGGAAGAAGAGTGACCCCACAATTAGTCACTCGGTGGAGAGCCCGGTGAGGGAAGCTCTCTACACCATAAGCGGGGTTGGAGTCGTTGTGGGAGACATTCAAATGGCGTTAGGAGGTGAAGCGAGAAAAAGAGAGTGAACAACAATAAGTGGCATTGTTTAAAAGCTCGGACGATTGATTCTATCTCGGTAAAATGTCCCATTTTCTGCGAGGCCAAGGAAGGAAAGAAAAACTGATGTTATCACGATCGAGCGATTGATTCCTTCGGCGTATCGGCTTGTTGTTAACACTATGGGCGGTGAAAGTGCAATCGAGGAGTTGAGACTCCTATGGATGCCATGGTTGAAGACCACTAAGACAACGCATTGTCGAAGGAAATGTAGAAGACCACTAAGACAAGTTGAGGCTATCGAAAGGAACACAAAAATGGCCTCGCGACGATTGAGTCTGTTTGGGGGTGTTGAAGGCCTAAGGGAGGTTGGGACTTCCCTAGGCAAAGGTCAAGATGCACATAACATTCATCCTCTAGACATCGCTGATGCAGAACAAGAGATAAGCGCACTTCATGATTCCCATGTAAACTTAGACACATCCTTTTTTGGGATCAGAAGATGAAGCTGAGTCCACTCCGATAGCAGATCCTACGGACTCAGCTGAGGATGTTATCAAAACTAAGAGCCAGCTAAATGACAAAGCGGCTCGTACAAAGTTCAATTTGATGATGAGTCGACTCGCCAAGTCTCATCATCATTCGATGATGCTGATGATACAGCCGAGGAACATGTTATTCATTTAGAAAAGTCTCTGAGGCCGATGAAGGTTGTTAAGGCAGTGAAAATCGATCGGTGGGCAAGACAATCCAAAAGCCCCAGCTGAAACCGAGTTATCTGTGTAGGCTTCCATAGCTGCAATAGTAATGACTCCGTCAACTCCGTCACAGCTCACACAGCTGTGAATATTGCCGATGAAGCTACGGCAGCAGAGGCATCGAGAGTTGACTCCACTCTACTACTAAAAGGGAAGGCTTTGAAGGGTCGAGACCCAGACATTCCCTATGTTTGTGATGATGTCTTTTCGAGGATATGTTTCCATTCACCCGGACACCTGCATCAGGAAGAGACAACTCTTGAACAAAGAAAATATCTTTATCGTCGAGAAGATCCCATCATTCCAACCAACATGATTGTGCCAGTGAGACTTTGATTTTGATAAAGAGTGGCTGATAGCTGATTCGGGCGAGACAGCTGAAATTTGTGAAGTCTTCAAGAAGATCTGAGAGGAGATTGAGAATATTGAACGACACCAGGCCTCACTCGACTTACGCTGGACTTGAGAGGAATCGTGGTGCGAATTCGGGAATGGTCTCAATAGCGGTTGCTATGCGAAGCGAGCAAATCACGATACTTCAAAGCCTATATGGCGGAATGCTCGTATGGAGTCGAATAACTCCATGATCGGCGATGGATGAAGCGATACATTGAAAGAATAGCCCGAGTCTCACAAAAATGATATGGAGCTGCTGCGACATTTTCATAAGAATGAGATCCTAAGACTTGAAAATGCGATGAATGACAAATTCAGCCTACTCTTGGCTGAAATGAAGATATTGAAAGTTGAGTCTAAGGATATTCGATCGAAGATTAGAATCGCATCGATCGGCGGACTCGAGGCACGATTGATGATATCTGTTGGACTTTCTTCTTGGAAGCATGTTCCCTGGGGTCCTTTACCTTTGATGAGCCAAAAGGGGAAGAGGTATCCCTAAAGAGATTGAAAGAAGAAAAATTGAAGAAAAGGCATGGCGAGAAAAGACATAGTTGTGAAGAAAGGTAAAGCAGCTGAGGGGAAAGTTCGAAGGATTTGACGCTGATGTTATGTAGGTCCCAAGGGGTGTGAGTAAGGTTTAGAAGGGGAGGTTGAATAAACCTTACCAACTTTTCGATTTTAGTCCTTTTAAAATAATAAGTTAACTCAAGCTTTCTTTGTGTCCTCGAGGGGACTAAGTTGGTTATTAATTTGAGTTAGCCACTCAATAGACTCGATAGAGCTATTGATAGAATAACTCAGTTGTTTAACTTGAACTTTAACTTGGATGTATTGGTTTTATCAGTGGAAGACTTAACACCCTTTGAATTGTTTTAAGTTTGTTTTAACAACTTGATTTTATCACTTGGTTATTAATCGAGTTGGATAGCAAATATGAGTTTATCGTGAGATATGATGTAAGTATGTAGAAATATAAATGTCTTTGAAAAATAAATGACACGATTAATTTTTATAGAGGTTCGAAGATGGGATAATTATTCTAATCCTCTCTTCTCCAACTCTGGAGGAATCCATATGTAACGGTCGATTTACAACGTGGTGAGCGATCTAGAGACAACCTTGGTCACCACAGTGGCTTCTCTTGCGACTCGGCTTCTTCTTCGGGCGGTTTGCCTTGCTACTTCAACTCACTTTCTCAAGCTTTTGGATTTGATCACAAAGCCCTCCAATAACGATCTTGGTTCGACCTTGAACCTTCCTACAATCCTCTTTGGAAAGTAGACCCCTTTTTGAAGTTGTCTTTCCTTCACAGCTTGTGTTGGATCGATTTCCTTTGAGTTTCAGGCTTGAGGGTTTGCTTGAATATACTTGAGAATGTTTCAGGTTAATAGCTTGAATAATGCTTGATTTCTCAGGTGTGCAAGGTAACCTTTTCTCAATGAATTTCCTCAGCCTTTTATAATGAACTTTTGAAATTTTTCCCGTTGAAGAGATAGGCTAGTTTCAAAAGTCACTTGTGTTCGTTGGCTTGTCTTGTTGCAGTCCTTGATGTTGACATTTCCTCGTATTTATCTTGCAGCATTACAACGTATCTGACATTTGGCGCAGTGCTTCCCATTGGTTTGTTCCTTTTGCACATAACTGGAACTAACACTTTATCTCTGACAACTTTAACATGTTACCATTATGAGTAACATTCTTGACTTTCATCAACGGATCTTGTTCAGTTGTCTTGATTTTACTGCAGTCTTTTATTCCCCAGGTGACTTGAGTTAGCTTCCAATCTTTGGATGACTCATCTGCCACTTCAATTTGAGACATGGCTTCTTGAGTTGATTTGATTGACTCTTCACACAGCTGATTCACAGTTGATATGCCTTCAGTCGAGTTCTTGACTTTTCTTCTATGCCATACTCAGCTGTCTTGCATCGGAGTCTTCACTTCAGTCTTTAGTTGACTTCTTGTATTTCTAGGCATAGCTGACTTGACTCAGCTTTTCCAGCCTATCTATTACAATACAAATTACAAGGAAAATGAGGTGCCAACTTTCTAGTTTAAGTTTTACATGGTATCATCAAAATCTAGAAAAATAAATCTCCTAACAATTTCCACCTTTTTGATGATGCTAAAACTTAAAAACATTCAACAAAAATATAAAAAGCAAAGATACATACAGACAATGCAGTAACAAAGAATGTATGCTTGGAATAGATCGTTTTATTGATCATAGCATTCTTGTCCTTTACATAGTTGTTTACATTTGGTATCATAACATTCTTTATCAAAGCAAAACACATATCTATGCTAAGATACAAGAGTAAATACAAGGTGAAAAATTACAAGGAAAATCACTAAAGTATTACAAATGACTTACAAAAATGTATTTACATAAGTAATATACATGAAGGGGTTCGCAGCAACACTTCAACGCCTTCTCTGCCTCCTTCTTTCTTCTTCAGCTCTTTCGAAGTCATCACCTCTCTTTTTTTTTTCTTTCTTCTTTTTTAGCTCTCTTCTTCTTTTCATAAGCTCGTTTAGAAGCACCATCCCTTCGCTTCCTCTTGAGCCATTGCTGAGTTTGCCTTTGGTTCTCTTCTTCTTGTCTTCTTATTGCCTCTGCGTTCTTTCTTGCCACTTCCAGATTGGCCACTTCATCATACCCAGCCCAGTAGATCCTCTTTTTCTTCCCAGGATCTACATATTCAATATTCTTGGTTTTGGTCGAGGTTGGGAACTCCTTCCACTACCACTTCTTTCTCTTCCTCTGGGTGTGTCTTTGCATAGGAGTCTTTTGCTTACCAAGCGGTCAACACTCTTTTATCATAATCTTTCTCCTCTTGGAGATCCCATGCCATAGTGTCATTCCTTGGAAATAGCCTTGGTCGGCGTTTTGAATTGTTCAAGCATCTAGGCTCGGATCCATTATCGAACATCTTGATCCTTCCCTCTTGGAATACCACCATACTATTTGATTTTTTTTTCCTCAATCCATATTGAATGATTTTCTTTTCTCCGATATTGGCACAACATAGTGCTCAATGGCTAGGGTTCGGGGGTGTTTGCTCGGGATGGAGGCACTAACATGACCTGTTTTGAGGGTTTCACTATCATCAAAGTAAGATCTTTCGAACTTTCCCCCTCCGCTACTTTTCCCTTCTTCTCAGCTGCAATCTTCTCAGCATCAGTTTCCTTTAGCTATTCTTCTTTTAATTTCCTTAGGGACTCCTCTTCCCCCTTTTTGGCATCATCAAATGAAAGAGGGACCCCGGGGAACATGTCTGCGAGCATGAAGTCGAGTGCAGCAAGTGAATTTTGTTTGGAGTCGAAACACGCATAAAATTTTTGAAATTCTGGCGAGTTGCCTTGGACTCATTGTCACCAACTTCATTTTTCAGCCATGAGGAGGCTGAATTTTTCATTCATTGTGTTCTCAAGGCGCATAATTTATTTTCTCTGAAATTCTTGCAGCAGCTCCATTTCAGCCTTGTGAGACTCGTGTAGCCTTTCAATGTATGCTTGCATCCTTTGCTTGATATCAGTGTTATCGGCCTCCCAGGCGAGCATTACGCCATATAATGCTTTAAAATAACGAACTTGTTAAGTCGCATGCGATTTCTGTTGAGACCATTCCGGATCCATACTACTATCCCTCTCAAGTCGGTTTTGTGAGGTAGCATCCTGTTGTCGATCTTAAGTCGAGTGAGGCTGATGTCTTTCAATCTTCTCAATCTCTTGACATATTTTCTTTAAGACCTCACGAATCTCAAACATCTCACTTGATTCGGATGTAGGCCACTCTTCATCAAAGTCAAAATCAAATTTGGAACAATGGTGTCGATGGGGATGATTGAATCTTTTCTTCTAGTGAATTTTATTTGTTCGGCGGATCTCTTTTTCTAACTCTGGTAGGATCTTGGTGAAAAAAACATCTCTGAAAAGGTCATCGCGCATGTATGGGATGGTTTGCGAGGTTTGTGCTGCGATGCGGAGGTTTGGTGTAGTCGTTACCATTCTGCTTTTGTGGAAACTGCTTGTGAGATGACTCGATTTGTTGGGGATTTTGGATTGTTTTGCCCGGTGGCCCGAGCCTCGGCTCTCTCAACAACTTCTCCGGTCTCGATAGATTTTTCTAAATGAAGTACACTGTCTATCTTTGCATCATCGGCGTCATCGGATGATAATGAGACACATGTGGGCTTAGCTCATCATCGAGTTAAATTTTATGCGAGCCACTTTGTCACTTAGCGGGCTCTTTGTTTTGAGAACATCCTCGGCTGGTCCTTAGGATGCAGCGGAGTGGACTCAGCTTCATCTTCTGACCCCAGAAATGATATATCTAAGTTCTCTTGGGAGTCATGAAGTGCACTTATCTCCTTTTCTATTTCGGCGCTTTGAACTAGAGAGGAATGTTCTTGACGTATCTCTTCAAAGTAGTTGACACTTGACTAGGACGTCGGACTCAACTATCAGGGTCTTCTAAATCATGTCACTTAAGGTCTGCTATGGTTCTTTTTGCACTGTTTCACTTGCTGTTAACTCCCGCCTCCTTTGTCTTTGCAATAATAATGTTTGAGTCTTCCATAGCATCCTCTAACCTGTTTGTGATGGAAGAGCTTCCCCCTCGGTTTGGTCTTCCATAGCATCCTCCAACCTGGTGGTGGACTAACCCCTGATGGGGTCACTCTGCTCTGTTGGCGGCCTTTTTGTTTTAGTGCTCGGCCCTTTGGCGTGGATGGTAAAACACCTTCTTGGGGTTGGCTCAACTTGGGTGCCCAATATCCCAGTGTTATCGCCAGTGCCCTTGTATCCATCCTCCGATTGTATAGGGGACATGGCTGCATTGTAGCAATCTGCTTTGCACCACTCTAGAGGATCGATTTCTAGGAGAGATTGAGACGACTCTCCTGGTCGTTCAAATAGTTGATGCTCTTGCATTAGCCTGGATTCCCTCAGAGCCTACTGCATATCTGACTTCTCTGCTGCAGCAGTGGGATCCTTATCACTCTCAGAGAACACATCGAGATGTGTATGAGTGTGATCGTGAGAACCAGTAAACTCACACATCTTGGCTTTCTCAAGTGTTTGTGCTTCCTTGGCTGCTTTTTCTTTTTCTTTCTCCCTGATGATGTGAAGAATATCGATGCAATTTTCTTCATCAAGGGCCTATAGCACAGTGTCAACGCCGAGAAATCGCAGCAATTCCTCTTCTTCATTAATAAACTCAGGGTTTGTGAATTGTACCCTTGAGTGATCAAGTTTCCATGCTTTCCACTCTCGTAGGCATCGTTGGATGTCTGGATACAGTGGAGAGTACATGATTATATCGTCGTCATCATCCTTGTCTTCTTGTCTTCTTTTTTCAGGAATTGAAGGCAAAAACTCTCTCTCTCTCGCCTTGGCGACATCGATGGCGGTGGAGAAACAACTTTTTCAACTGTAGGTTCAGTTGTCTCTGCTGCTTTAATTCCCTCAGCTGTCTCTCGTACAACTATCTTCGGATGGTATCTACTGCACATCATTAGCAGACTTAGTCGTTTCATCGATTACTTTAGGGGACTGCTCTTCTTGATTTCCAGCAGTCTCTTCTTCCTTTTCCAGCTGAGTGGCAGACTCAACTGTCTTCTCAAGGTCGGATTTCTTGACCAACCTTCATTTTCTAGATGGGAGCAGTGGAACCTCTGGTTCAACATCCTCAGGTTTCTCAAAGGTGAAGGCTTTCTGAGTTTTCTTAGAGGCAGCTGCCTTTCTCGTCTTGATAGTCCTCTTTTTCCTTATGGCTGGAGAAGGAATTTGGGGTTCCTTCTCAGTCTCTGCTGCAGGAGCAGAAGTCTCGGCTGCAGGGGTAGGTGACTCGGCTGCAGGCGGGGACTCGGCTGCACGGGCAGGTGCATCCTTTTTCTTAGCTGCAGGGGCAACCTTCTTCTTCTTAGCTGCAGGGGCAACTTTCTTCTTTGGAGGAGGGGTAGCAGTTGTGTCTTTGGGGTCAGTTGATTCCCCCTCACTTGTATCAGTCCTCTTGGCATGGGCTCTCTTTTGGGCACCTGAGAGGTTTGCCCTAAACATCTTTTTATTCACATGGAAGGGTTTGCCATGACGAAGAGCAATACCCTTCACTTCCAACAGATGGCCAATAACAGGCCATATCCAAGAGAACATCTAAAGGAACCATCTTCCTTGAAGGTCTTGTTCAAAACATTCTGATAGAATCTGCTGTAGACGAACTCAGCCCAGTTAACCTTTTTGCCCTGCATGATCGTAACCATGACAATCAGCTTAGTCTTTGACAGCTGTTTGAAGCTTCCAAACTTCATATCTACACATTTGGAGATGACATCCATCAACTTATGATGGTCGTCCTTCAGCAATTTCTTGTCAGCTGTGTAGACTACCTTAGCAGCACACTCAGGTTTGGCTACTTTTTTCCATGCAGCAGCCAAGTCTACATCAGCTTCATGTATCTCATCTAGCCCTTCAGAAGGCAATAAGCAGTGCTCAGCAAGGTCCTTAGCACTTATTTTGATGTCTTTGTGGTGGACAGAAGACTTGATTCTTTCGTCCTGCACCTCTGCGTTGACATAGAACATCGCTACCTCCTCAAGGTAGGTGTGGGAATATTCCATGGTTAGAAAAGCCTTGAGACATGACTTTTCTAGCATCTCAGCAATTTTTAGAACAAGGGTCTCATCAGCACCCTGCTTCACCATTAAAATCAAAGTCAGTTGCGATCTGAGTGGATTTGCTTTGAGAGCTTAACATAGTCGAACTTTGGTGCCATTTTTAGTGATTTTTACTGATCGAAAAGTGTAGAACATGCTTGAGAATACTTAGGGTTTTCGAGAGAAAAGAGAACTTTGCTTTGCTTTACTTGAAGATGAACAATTTACGTAAATGAAAGAAGATTAAAAACCGTATATAAAGGTTATGAGAGGACATGTCTTGGATTTTGAATTTTTGATTGAGATCAACGGCTCGATTAAGACATCAAACCACATTTAATTCCTCGCATTTAATGCGGCAACATTTATATCCAATCATATGCTTCTTGTGCGACATTTTCTTTGTACCCATCATTATTCTGTGACATCATCCTTAAAAACATTCCCGCTCATTTAAAATGCATTTGCATTTTTGTCACTTAGTTTCATAAATGACTCGAAACATATCAAATATGACTCAACTCTGCTTCTCTCTTCTTATTAAGTGACTCAGCTGTCAGCTAACTCGATATAACTGACTTTCCGATATGGCTGTTTCACTTGGCTGATGTATGAAACTTGCTCTTTTCCCATTTTCTCATCGACTATCTCTGTTGATTGAGTCTTACAGTGTTAACTCAGCCCAATTAACCCTAGATCATTCTTAAGCTCTTCAAACCTTGATTCAAATAGAGGCTTAGTGAATATGTCAGCTAACTGCTTATCAGTTGAGATATATTCCAAGATGATGTCTTTCTTTTCAACATGATCTCTTATAAAATGGTATATGACATCAATGTGCTTTGTTCTTGAATGCAACACAGGATTCTGAGTGATTGCAATAGCACTATTGTTATCACACATAATTGGAATCTCTTTTTCTTCAATCTCATAGTCTCTCGATTCTTTGTCTCATCCATAAGACTTAGGCACATAGGCCCGCAACTATGTACTCTTCTTGGTGTGGATGTGGCTATTGAGTTTTGCTTCTTCTTGAACCAGGAAACCAATCTATTTCAAGCATTTGACATGTACGAGGTACTCTTCTGTCGACTCTACATCCGGCATAGTCAGGGTTTGAGTATCTACCCGACTTAAATCTACCTTCCTTTGGATACCATAAGCCGACTTCTGGCATCCTTCAAATACCTTAGGATTCTTTTAGGCTGCGGTCATGTGGCTCTCCTTTGGTGCGATTGAGATCTTGCACATACACCTCTTTGCAAAGGTGATGTATGGCTGTTTGGTTGTTAAGTAAGCAATGATCGATAAGTTCTCTATATCTGGTTTGATCTCTGACCTTGCCATCTGCATCCATGTCCATCTTGTTGATGTGTTCATTGGTATTTTTCGGAGAAGACTTTTCTTCCATACCAAATTTCTTCATTAAATCTCTGGTGTATTTTGTTTGGCTTATGAAGGTTCCATCCTTCAATTGCTTGACTTGAAGTCTAGGAAGAAAGTCGGCTCTCCCATCATGCTCATCTCAAATTTACCTTGCATGAGGTTTGAGAACTTGTCACACAACTCCTTATTTGTGGATCTAAAATAGCGTCATCCACATATATTTGAACAAGCGATATACTCTCCCTCCATCTTGAATTAAAGAGTGTTCTATCCACGTTGCCTTTAGTGAATCCATTGTCGGTTAGAAATTGAGACAATGTATCATACCAGAACTCTTGGTGCTGTTTTAGTCCATATAAGGATTTCTTGAGCTTTTATACCTTATCTCCAATAGTTTTCTGCTCAAAACCTGGAGGTTGTTCAACATAGACTTCTTCCTCTAGAAGTCCATTTAGAAATGCACTCTTCACATCCATTTAATACACAGTGAAGTTCTTGTGTGCAGCATAGGCAAGAAACATTCTTATTGCTTCCAATCTTGCAACAAGAGCAAAGGTTTCATCAAAATCTATAACCTCTTCTTGGCAATACCCTTTGGCTACCAATGTTGCTTTGTTTCTCACCACAGATCCTTCCTCATTCATCTTGTTCCTGAAAACCCATTTTGTGCCAATAACAATTTGGTGGGTTGGCCTTTGAACTAATCCCCATTCGTTGTTTCTTTCAAGCGATTGACTCTTCTTGCATGTGCGAATCGATGTGTGTCATCTAATGCTTGAAAAACATCTTTTGGCTCTATATGGGAGATGAAACAAGTGAACATAGCTTCATGTTGTGCTCTGGATCTGGTTCTTATGCCATTTCTAACATCTCCAATGACTAACTCTGGTGGATGGTCTCTCAGCCATCTCACATCAGGTTGGAGCAAGTCAGTGGATTCAGGTAGTCTTACTTAACTAAGTTATCTTGAGCGACTCTTTCATCTTCATTGTTGTAGACCTTCCCATTGTCTTTGAGATTGACTATCTCATCTTCATCGGGTTGATTGCTCTTACTTGACTTCAACATAAGGACTCTTACGCATAGTTGGTTGATTCAGCTAATCTGCTAACTCATCAATGTCTTCTCCATTCACATTTGGTTCATCAAAAACCACATGGATAGACTCTTCTGTGACCATACTCCTCTTGTTCAGCAATCTATAGGCTTTACTCTCAGTTGAGTATCCCAAAAGATACCTTCATCAACTTTAGCATCAAAATCCTTCAAATTATCCTTTCCATTATTATGGATGAAGCATTTACATTCAAATATCTTGAAGTACCCAACATTTGGCATTCTCCTTGTCCAAATTTCATAGGGAGTCTTGGTCAATTGCCTGTTAATCATGCATCTATTTTGAGTTTAGCATGCTGTATTTATGGCTTTAGCCCAAAATCTCTTAGGCAATCCAGCTTCAGCTAACATAGTCCTTGCAGCTTCCTTGAGAGTTATGTTCCTTCTTTCAGCTGCTCCATTTTGCAGTGGAGTCCTTGCAGCTGATAACTCATGAGCAATACCATTTTCAACACAATACTAAGTTATAATCCCATTGACAAACTCAGTTCCCTTGTCAGGTCTTTTTTTATAATGGTTTGACTCTTCTCATTTTGAACTCTTTTCATCAGCTGAGGTAATTTCTGCAAAGTTTCATTCTTTTTACACATGAAAATTGTCCATGTATATCTTGAATAATCATCCACCACCACTAAGGTGTATTTCTTTCCAACGATGCTTTGGCTCTCAAGCTGGACCAAATAAATCCATATGCAACATATGTAATATCCTTGTTGAAGAAGGACTGGCTTATCCTTGAATGATGATTTGATTTGCTTTTCCATCTGGCATGCATCACATACACTTTCTTTCTTGTACACTGAGTCTGGAAATCCTTCTACAATATGACTTTTTGCAAGCTTGTTGTTTGTCTTGAAGTTCAGATGACTCAGCTTTTTGTGCCATATCCAACTTGATTCGACTGTGCTCTTTGCTAGTAGACATGTCCTTGGTGTAGCAGTAGACCAATCTACCACATACATATTCTTTTGCCTTGTACCTTGCAGCACTATTTCATTGGATTCAGCATTTTTGATTTGGCATACTCCCATGTTGAATCCTACATGGTAGCCTTTGTCATAGAGTTGCCTGATACTTAACAGGTTGAAGTTGAGCCCTTCAACATAAGCAACATCTGCGATTTCCAATCCATTTTTCTTGATGGATCCTGTGCCTTTGATCTCCTATGGAGCTTCATTTCCTGCAAATATAACTTTAGCACCTCTAATCTACTTGAATCTTGACAGATTTTTCTTGTTTCCTGTCATATATCTGGAACAACCATTATCCATGTACCAGGTTCCTTGGCACTCATCTATTCCTTGAACCTACAATCAAGGAAATCAATATTTGGGTACCCATACTTGTCTTGGTCCTTGGGGGTTAGTGCTATAAGATGCTCCAACCAAGCTATAGCCAAATGGTCTAACTCTGAGAGGTTGCCATCTATCAGTGCCATAATCATAGTGCACATTAGCAAATTGCTTGGGGATTTTAGGATCATACAACTATCTCTTTTGTACGTATAATACGTGTGTGTTTTTTAGCAATTGTTTTCTTGGGTAGTTGTTGTATTTATGAGTGTAGTTCTTGGGTGCATAAGTGTCTTTGATAAAAGCTAGTTTACCTTTGGAATGACCTTTCTTTGAGGTTTAGGTCTTTGCCATTTTGGCTTGTATTCCATAGGTCTTTCTTTGATGTTTCACATTATTCAATCAACATAGTTTGGGTAGTTTCTACCATTTCCATCATAGGTATTTCTCTGATGAAATTTCTAGGGTTTACGGTAGCTCTGTTTTCTTTTCACGAGTATTTTCGGTTTGGGTTTCTTTGAGGAACTCATTTGGATTTCTTCTCAGCTGTCCTTTCAGCATACTCAACTGGCTGCTTTCCTTTCCCTTTATATCCAAGGCCAGTATGTTTGTGATTGTGCTTTGGAATAGATATGGGTGCAACATTTGGTGTTTTGGGTTTTTGGAATGCTTCATTACTTGAAGATCCTTTCTCCAAATCACTCTTGGAGTTTGACTATGCACGAAGGAATTAAATCCTATCCTTGTCTTGTCTCCACATTCCATTTGACTCATAATAAGTTCATCGATGATTTAGATGCTTTTGTAAATGAGGCAATCAGATTTTTAAGATCTTTTTCCCTCTTTTCTGTAGCAGCTAATTCTACTATGATCTTGGCATTTTCAGCCTTCAGATTAGTGTTCTCATCAGCTATATGACTCGGAGTACTCAGCTCTTTTGTCAGCTGTGAGTTTTGGCTTTTAAGCTGGCTGTTTTCCTCATTTAAGATTATGTGTGAGGACTTTATGTGTTCAAAATCTTTCATCAGTTTGCCTAATGAATCATAAATATATGTGGGTGATGAAGTATGTGTATCACAGTCACTATCACTTGAATCAGAATGAGATGAGTCAGAATGTACCTCATCTTCTTGATCTTGTTCTTTGTCCATGAGGCAGATCATAGCCTCTTTCTCAGAATCACTTGAGTAATCAGCTTCACTACTATCTCAATCTGCTGCCTCTTTGCACTTGGCTGGCTCAGCAGTCTCAACAACCAATTACATGGCTCTCTTCTTTTCCTGTCTTCTTTTCCTGAAGACTTTTCTTTCTTCTTCATTCCTATACTTGTTGACTAGTGGATATGAACAGTCAACAACAAAGTGTCCTGGTTGTCTGCAATTCCAACACAGGTTCTCAGCTCTCTGATCAGCTCTGTCTGTTCTTTGATTATCAGCTCTCTGATAATCAACTCTTTGATGCTCAGTTCTCTTGAGTGGCCTATCTTCCCTTGCCTTGGAAGGTGCTGAATGTCTTTTGGAGGTTTCACCCGTATTCTTTTTGTAGTTCTTATTGAAGAACTTGTTGAATCTTTTAACCATTAGGGCAATCTCCTCCTGGTCTATGGCGTCCTTTGGCTCAGCTCTTTTCCCTTCACTGGCCATCAATGCAGCTGTCTTGGGTACAGATGTTTCCTCCTGCTCTTTCCTTCTCAGCTCAAACTCATAGGCTTTGAGGTCTCAGAATAGCTCATGGTTAGAAGTTCTTGAAAGGTCCATTGAATGTCTTAGGGCCGTGACCTTCATTTCCCATTCAGCTAGGAGGCTTTTTAAGATCTTCATACACATTTTCTTCTGCGTATATTCTTTCTCCAAGAGCTGAAAGCTCATTTGTAATCTTAGTAAATCTGGCATCCAGCTGATCTAGAGTTTCACCTGCAAGCATTTTAAAATTTTCAAATTTTTGAACAACAATTAATTTATTTTCCTTAATTTGTTCTAATCCTTCACAAATTAAGGCCGACTCCCCCAAATCTCTTTTGCACATTTGCAAGATTTGACTTTGTTGAACATGATTTTGTCCAATGTTTTGTAGAGAATATCATTGGCCACATTGTCCAGGTTGTATCTCTTTCTATCCTCATTTGTCCATTCAGTCCTTGGTTTTTCAACCATGGCTGGTCTTGCTTCAGCAGCAACTTCTTCTCCCTCTGCTGTAGCTGCTCTTCTTACAGTTGTATTAACCTTGAGTATTTGTAGTGGCCCATCCTCTATCGCAAGCCACATTTCATCATGTAATGCAAATAGATGAGTCTGCATACGAATTTTCCAATCATCAAATTCAACAGTAAACATTGGAATGCGAGTTAGATTTGCTTCCATGATAATAACTTTGCTTGAAAGATGAAAAACTTTGAAACACAAGTGTTTAAAAACCTTTTGAAAAGATAGAGATCTAGTTCAGTAACCAGTGCGGAAGGCTCAATGAACCAACCGCTCTGATACCACTTGAGATCCCAAGGGGTGTGGTGTAAAGTTTAGAGAGGGGTTGAAAAAACCTTACCAAACATTCGTTTTTAGTCCTTTTAAAATATTCAACAGAGTTGACTCAAACAGCTGTGTCCTTGGGGGACATCTAAGTTGGCTATTCAGCTAAGTTACCCACTCAATAGACTCGATAAATTTGTTGATAGTATAACTTCATTTGCTTTAGCCAAATACTTAACTTAGGCCGATTTGGTTTTTAACAACGGAAGACTTAACACCTTTTGATTTGATTTAAGCTTGTTTTAACACTTGATTTTTGGCACTTGGTAATTTATCAGTTGGATAGCAAATGTATACTAACAGCAGATATAAGTAAATATGCAGGAATATAAATTTGCTAAAATTAAATGACACAAATATTTTATAGAGGTTCGAAGGTGGGGTAATTTTTCTAATCCTCTCTTCTCCAGATCAGTTGACAAGCAGTTATCAGTCTAGAGACAACCTTGATCACACAGTTAGCTTCTCTTGCGACTCGACTTCTTCATAGGGGCAACTTGCTCTTGACTCACTTCTCAAGTTCTTGGATTTGATCATGAAGCCCTCAACAAACTTGATAATGGTTCGACCTTGAACCTTTCTCCAATCCTTCAACTTGGAATGTAGACCCCTTTGATTCTTCAAAAGTTTTCCTCTTCAACTGGTTGAAGTTATCTCTCCATCACAGCTTGTGTTGGATCGAGTTTCTTCGAGTTTAAGGCTTGAGGAATTGCTTGAATTGCTTTGAGAAATTTGCAGGTTAATTGCTTGAATATTGTTTGCTCGTTAAGTAGTTCGGTAATCAAGGTAACTTTTGCTCAATAACCCTCGGCCTTTTATAGTACACATTTGAAATTTTCCCGTTGAAGAGATAGGCTAGTTTCAAATGTAACTTTGTGTTCGTTGGCTTGTCTTTTCTTGGTCTGCAGCCTTGGTGATGTTGACCTTTCCTCATATTAAATAGCATTCGGCATTGTAGGTGTCGACCTGAGTGCAATGTTTCCCGTTGTCTCATTCCTTTTGTACAGTGCGGGCCAAACACTTTTATACTGGCGACAACATATTACTATATCAAGTAATATTCTTGACTTTAATCAATGGATCTACGTCAGTTGTATTGACTTGAATCTTTGCCTTTACCCAGGGGACTTGAGTCTGCTCCTATCATGAGATGACTTAACTATCACTTCAACTGATAGACTTGGTTTCTTTGACTTGACTGACACTTCTCACAGCTGTTCCTCAGCTGACTCTTCTTCAGTCGAGTCCTTAACTTCCTTCTAGGTCATACGTAATCTTTGACATAGCTGACTTGACTCAGCTTTTCCAGTTCTGTCTATTACAATACAAATTACAAGGAAAATGGGGTGCCAACTTCCTAGGTTAAGTTTTACATGGAATCATCAAAATCTAACAAATAAATTTCCTAAAATTTGGTCATCATTCTCATATTTGAAAAGGAGGGCAAAAATCAGAAAATCGGGATAATCTATTCACCTCCTCCTCTAAATCATCGTAGCCACTTGGACTAACAGATATGCAGGTAAACTCGTATAACTATCCTCAGGCGAACCCTGTATAAGTTCTAAAGTAGCTTCTCTACACCTCATTGCCTTTTGATAACTCATTTGTATGCCAAAATCATGATGAATGTCATTCATGAGATTTGTTGATCTGTACGTGGTGTTGGGATCTTTCAACTTAGACATGACATGTTTCCCAATGATCCACATTTGTTGCTTGCCTATGATCATTGCTAGCCATACTTATAGAGCAAGTATATTTTCGAATCTAAAAAAAGTGACTTTCATTGAACTTTGTTGCCCGTAAATGCCATTGACAATTCTCATCGATGCATACAACTGTGTACACCTCTTTATTTGATTTTTTAACCTTGAATTCAAAATTATGCTTCAACGTGAGAAAATGTGTGACTTCTTGAAGTTCTTTTTTGGTATTGAATACTCAACCCATTTGAAGCACTGATTAGAAGTTTGGGAATTTCATGGGTAAATCGGAAATACTAATGAGGCGGGTTGGAGTTATCTTAATGAGTGCAAATTTTCAAAAATGGGAAAGGTCACATTTTCAGGGGAACCGCTATAATATTATGACCTTGAACAATGCAAAGTCGATCAGTTCATTGTTCAAAAAGGAAAAACAAGGTCTAATACTCCCACTGACTAAGGATATAGGAAATAAGCTACAAAATGTTTCTTTGAGAGACATCAAATGCACAAAGTTGCACAAGTCGTTTAACCCCTACAATGGAACTAAAAATGTGCAAATAATATGACATGGCAAGAGAGTTATAGCTCAACCAATTGATCATTTGATCTATATAATGAGATGGGCAACACCATGAACTATATTGTTAATTTTGCGAAAACATTTGCACATGTAGAAAGTTCGGTTAGATCATTTTCCATGCGAGCAACGCGATAGCAACAACCAAACAAAGATAGTTGTCGGTGTACAACTTATGCTCTCATTGTTATACTGTTAACTTTCAGAGAGCCACATATGCATGTAGTATAATGGCAACACCTAATAAAACAGAATGGGAGGTTCTAAAAATATTAAGAATATAAATATATTGCCACCCCTTGTCCAGACAACAAGTTGGAAATCGTAGAACAACAAGAATTCCTTCAACTAGAGAGTTTACGAAAAGATTCAAATCAATGGAGCATCGGGCCACAACCGGCACATTGAGTCGATTATCACTCTGATAAACATAAAAAGACATTGGGTAAATATTTTGCCTCTGTATAATAAGTGCATTGCACAATCAACACACATTATCAAGCTAGGAACCGAGGAGGTTAAGATTTCTCCAAACCACCCTTTTGGAGCTCTTATATCCACACCACATCATTTTATCTCACCACTATTGAAAGCAAAAAAAGCACGATGGAATGATAAATTAAATGTTTTTTTTTTCTCAACTACGATGTAGCAACCAAAGCTAAAGGGGTGTAAGTGTAAGGTTTAGAAGGGGTTGAATAAACCTTGCATTTTCAAGTCTTTTAAATATCTGAATTCTTCAGAGTTGTTTGATGGGCCGATCGATTTAGTCAATCGAAAGTTAGTCTCTCTCTTTCAATGAGTTGTTGATGGAATAACTCTTTGTACTCTAAATTAACTCAAGCTTCATTTTTGTTTTTCATCTCACCCTTAAGTTTGATTAAGTAAGAGTTTAGTGTTGGGTTTAGTACTTGTATTATCAAATGGATAGCAAATTTATCGGCATATATAGGCGATTAAAAATGATTAAAATCTAAATGTAAATGACATTTTTTATAGAGGTTCGAAGATGGGGTAATTCTTCTACTCTCTTTCTCCAACTCTGGAGGAAATCAGCAGGTAATGATCGGTTTACAAAGTGGTAAATCCGGAAAAATCATGACTTGATCCTTTGGGACTCGATCTGGAGACGCCCCGATCACTCAAAATGAACGCTCAAGCTCTTTGGATTTGATCACTCCCTCCAAAAGCTTAAGACTTGGTTCGACCTTGAACCTTCCTACAATCCTTCGTGGAATGTAGTTTTCTTCAAAAGTTTCCTCTTCAATTGAAGTTATCTTTCCTTCACGATGTTGGATTGATGTAATGTTTAGGAAATCTTGAATGATTTGAAGTATTTACATGATTTGATTGATTTCTTGAATGTTCTAAAATCATTCCTCGGTCTTTTATAGTGATCTTTCAAAAATTTGCCGTTGAAGAGATAGGCATTTTTGAAAGTCATTTCCGATTGTTGTTGTCTTGTTTCCTTGGAATTGCCATTTCCTCGTATGAATTATTCTTTCACCTTTTGAATTAAACGGTGTAGTGCTTCCCATTGGTTCATTCCTTTTGCAAGGTTTAGAAAGGTGGTATGGAGATATTACTTGTTTAAGTAATTCTCTTGATTTAAATAAATCTTTTTGATTATCTCGATTTCCTTTTTCCCCGTGACTTAGATTTCGTTGGATGACTCTTTTTCTTAGCTTTTCTTGAGTTGACTTAGTGATACTCCACTCAGTTTGCATCTCAGGTTGGATAGAGTTCCCATCTACTCTTCTTTGCCATACTCAATTTGTCTCTCATAAGTCTTCCTTTTAGTCTTGATTGTCTTCTTGCATGTTAGGGCGTAGGGCGACTTAACTTAAGCAGCTTGGCTTTACAATACATTTCTGACAAGAATTGGGGTGCTAACTTTCTATTCTAAGTTTTACATGGCATTCATCAAAATCTAAACAATAAATTTCCTAACAAAAACTTAAACACACATTCGATGGAAAAAAATGACCCTGGTCATGTACAAAATGAACCTGGTCATTTTCTACCGCGGCCGTGGTCGTTTTGTACCACGACCATGATCATTGTTTTGGGTTAGAATGTGTGTTTAGAAAAGAAAGTTGAATAGAAGCTAAAATCATCTACTTATCCGATTTGATAGCATTTATTGAACTAGGTGCCTTTTTGGACAAACCCTTTGAATAAGTGTAGGTCCCAAGGGGAGATTTGTAAGGTTTAGAAGGGGAGGATTGAATAAACCTTACCAAATTTTCGATTTTAGTCCTTTTAAATAATTTGAGTTTACTCAAATCGGCTAAGTCCTTGAGGGGACTAGGTTGGCTTACTTGACAAAGTTACCCACTCAATTGACTCAAAGTGATTGAGTATTTGATAGTATAACTTTCGGCTAACAACTTTTTAGTTGATTTGGTTTTGTTCGGAGTATCACCCTTGATATTTTTAAACTTGTTTTAACACTTGTTTTTAGCAATGTTATTATCAGCTAGGTTTAGCAATATAAACTTAAACAACAGATATCAAAATAAGCATAAAATTAAAGTGTTGTAAGTAAAATGACACAAGCAAATTTTATAGTGGTTCGAGGATGGGATAATTCCTCTAATCCACTCTTCTCCAACTCATGGAGCAATCCACTAAGTAACAGATCTGGTTACAAAGTAGTTCTCACTCCGAGTCAGCCTTGGTCACACAGTTGGCTGCTCCTGGGACTCAGCTTCTTCACAAGACAGTTGCCTTGCTACTTTAGCTCCCTTCGAACCCTTGAAATTGATCACACAACCTTCCAACAGCTCAAATCTAATGGTTCGACCTTGAACCTTACTACAACTCCTTCAACCTTGGAGAGTAGACCTCTTAAGTTCTTTAAACTGTTTCCTTTTCAACTTGATGAAGTGTTCTTTCCTTCACTGAATGTGTTGGATCGAGTTCCTTCGATTTTAGGCTTGAGGAATGTCTTAAAAAGCTTGAGAGAATATTTGCAGGTTTGCTTGCTTGATTGCTTGTAAGAACGTTTACATTTTCTCATTTGCTTCCTCAGGCTTTTATAGTGCTTATTTCAAAATTTTCTCATTGAAGAGATCGACAACTTTTAAATAACACTTCTTGATTTCTGGTTTGCTTTTTCTTTATCTGCAGCTTGTGATGGTGACATATACTCGTATTAAATGATGTCTGCAGCATTTCAGGTCCTGACACAAGCTCAGTGCTTCCCATTGGTTTATTCTATTTGCACGCTTCTGGGATGAGCACTTTTAGACATGGCAGCTTGGACGTATTACTACATTGAGTAAAGTCCTTGACTTAGTGTAGCAATTAATATCAGTCGACATGACTTGACAACTGCTTTTACCCCTTTGACTTGAGTCTGGTCCAACCTTTTTGGAATGGCTCAATTGTCTATTCAATTGGCAGACTTGGCTTTCAACTGACTTGACTGTCACTTCATCATCCTTTACTCAACTGTCCCACAGCTGGATCTCTTCTTCAGTCGAGTCTGTGCCTTCCATCTTGACTACACTCACCTGACACACAGCTGGGTCTTCTCTTCAGCTTTAGTTGACTCTTGTATTCTTCAACATAGCTGACTTCACTCAGCTCATGCAGTCCTATCTATTACAAATAGAAATATAAGGAAAATGGGGTGTCAACTTTCTATTGTAAGTTTTACATGGTATCATCAATATCTAATAATAAATTTCCTAACAATTTCCCCTTTTTGATGATGTCAAACTTAAATAAAAATTACAGCTAAGTAAGCAGTGTAGTAACAAATGTATGTCTTGAATATGTCAATTTTTATTGAACATATCATTCTTGTCCTTTAGAAAGCTATTTACATAGTATACTCTATACACTGTATCTAAGCTATACTATCTATTACATTTTATCAGAGTTTCTTATTGTACAAAGGTCCATCGGGTATCATAGCAAAATTGGAAAGATAAGATTACAGGAAAACTTACAAAACTTATATTTACAATTAAGTAAAATACGTCGAAGGGGTTACAACTGTCTTCAATGCCTCGGCTATTTCCTTCTTCTATCTTCATTTTCTGCTCTTCTTCTCTTCCTCTCTTATTCATCTCTCTTCTTATTTTCATAGACGCGCTTAGTAGTAGGGTCTTCCCTTTGCTGTCTTTCTTCCCATTATCTCGTGACTCTTTCATTTTCAGCCACTTGCCTTCTCACTGCCTCCTCATTTTTGCGCTTTACTTCAAGATTAGCAAGATGGTCGTACCCAACCCAGTAATTGATCCCCTTCTTATGTGGATTAATAAATCTTGTATCTTTAGGTCTTGGCTGTGGTGGAGTGCCTCTTCCTCTTCCACCGCTCCCAAACCTTCCCCTCCTCTAATCGGCTCGGCTCCTCCTGCGGGAGTGTCTTTGTCTTGGTGACTTTCTAGGCCGTGACTACTAGAACTCTGCTTTGCTTCTTAGCTAATTTGCACAAATCAAGACCTTTCTCCAAGTACAAGTCCCACGCTGTGGCGAGTCATATTTTTGAAATAACCTTGACTTCTAGAGTTTGAAACTCCTCTAGTGATCTTGGTTCAGATCCAGCATCATGTATCGCGATTTCTCTTGGGGGTTTTATTGCTGGGGAATCATTCCACAATCCAGCTGGGGGGCCATCAAACCTTGCTTTAATATCCTTTATGCGCTTAGAGTGCTTCTCATTACCTTTTCAAATTCGACTTCCATGGATTTTCTCGACTCATAACGGTCATTTCGACTTTCTCTTCAACCCATCGACTCTTTCGGTAGTCTGCTGAGAATTGAAGCTGTTACATTTCCTCGTTGTGGGGTGTTAGGAAATTTATTATTAGATTTTGATGATACTATGTAAAACTTAGAATAGGAAGTTGGCACCCCATTTTTCTTGTATTTCTATTTTGTAATAGATAGGACTGCATGGGCTGAGTGAAGTCAACTATGATGAACAATGCAAGAAGTCAATCAAGATCAAGGCGAGAGACCCAATTGTGTGTCGGTGAGTGCAGTCAAGATGAAAGGCAAAGACTGGACTGAAGAAGATCTACCTGAGGAACAACTGTGTAAAGATTGAAGGAGCAATAGTCAAGTCAGTAAAGAGCTAAGTCTACCAGTTGAACTGACAGTTGAGTCTTTCCTAAAAGAATGGATCAGACTCAAGTCAAAGGAGTAAAGGAAACTGTCAAGTCAAGTCGATCGACATTAATCCGTTGAGCGGAAGTCCAGGATATTACTCGATATAGTAATAAGTCAAAATCGCCATGTCTAAAGTGTTTGTCCCAAAAGCATGGAAAAGGAATAAACGAAGGGAAGCATCTTTGAAGCTTGTGTCAGTCCCTGAAAAGCTGCAAAATTATTTAATATGAGGAAGGGTCACCATCACAATGCTGCAAGTCAAGAAAAGACAAGCCAACGAACAAGAAAGTGTCATTTGAAAATAACATATCTCTTCAATGGGCAAATTTTCAAATGAGCACTATAAAAGGAGAGAGAAAAACACAAATGACACACGAGAGATCAAATATTCTAAGCAATTGAAAGCAATCAATACATGCAAATATTCTCCCAAGCTTATCAATAAATTTCTCAAGCCAAAAACTCGAATGAACTCGATCCAACACATGCTGTGAAGGAAAGAATACTTCAGCCAGTTGAAGAGGAAAAAGTTTTAAGAACAAAAGGGGTCTACTCTCCAAGTTTGAAGGAGCTGTAGTATGGTTCAAGGTCGAATCAGAAGTTTCAAGCGCGTTGGAAGGCTGTGTGATCAATTCCAAGGGTTTGAAGGGAGCTATCTTGTGAAGAAGCTAAGTCACAGGAGAAGCCAGCTGTGTGATCAAGGTTGTCTCTAGACTGAAGAACTACTTTGTAAACTGATCTGTTACCTAGTGGATTCCTCCAGGAGTTGGAGAAGAGTGGATTAGAGGAATTACCCCATCGTCGAACCACTATAAAATTTACTTGTGTCATTTACTTACAGCACTTTACTTTTTTGCATACATTTATATTTACTGTTAAGTTAAATTGCCAACCCAACTGATAATAACATTGCTAAAAACAAGTGTTAAAAAGGTGTTTAAAATTAATAAGTGTGTTAAGTCTTCCGTTGCATAAAACCAAATCTACTAAAAAGCTAAGTGTTAGCTGACGCAACTAAGTTATACTATCAACAACTCAGTCGAGTCTGTTGAGTGGGTAACTTAGCTGAAGTAAGTCAATCTAGCTATCCCCCAATGATTTAGCTGATTTGAGTCAACTCTGTTGAAATATTTTAAAAGGACTAAAAAGTGAAAAGTTGGTAAGGTTTATTCAACCCCCCCTCTAAACCTTACATCACACCCCTTGGGACCTACAAGTGGTATCAGAGTGGTTGGTTCATTGAACCTTCCACACTGGTTACTATTCTAGATCTCAATCTTTTTCAAAACACAGAACACTTGTGTTTTCGAAGCTTTCATTTCAAAAGCAAAGTTATTATCATGGAAGCCAATCCAACTCGTATTCCTATGTTTACTGTGGAAGAGTTTGATGAATGGAAAATTCGCATGCATGCTCATCTATCAGCCTTACACCATGAAATGTGGCTAGTGATAGAAGATGGGCCACTGCAAATCTTCAAGGTCAACACTGCTGTAAGAAGAGCACCTCAAGATGAAGGTGAGGATCTTTGCAGCAGAGCTGAGACCCGACCATGGTTGAGAAACCTCGTTGTGAATGGACAAATGAAGATATAAAGAGATACAACCTGGACAATGTTGCCAAGGATATTCTCTACAAGACATTGGACAAGGATGTGTTCAATAAAGTCAAGTTATGCAAATCAACCAAAGAAATCTGGGATAAGCTAACCCTGATTCGTGAAAGATCTGAACAGATAAAAGAAAACAAACTAACAGTTGTTGTTGAAAAATTTGAAAATTTTAAAATGCTTGCAGGTGAAAGTCTAGATAAGCTGGATGCCAGATTCACAGAGATCACAAATGAGCTTTCAGCTCTTGGGAAGGAGTACACTCAAAATGAGATGTGCATGAAGATTCTAAGAGCCCTCCCAGCTGAATGGGAAATGAAGGTCATGGACCTGAGACACTCCATGGACCTCTCAAAAACATCAAATCATGAGTTGTTCTCAGATCTCAAATCCTATGAGTTTGAGCTTAGAAGAAAAGAGCATGAGGAGACAGTTGTACCCAAGAAAGCTGCACTAATGGCCAGTGAAGGGAAGAAAGCTGAGCCAAATGAGACAATAGACCAAGAGGAAATTGCTCTCATGGTGAAGAGGTTCAACAAGTTCTTTAACAAGAACTACAAAAGAAACAAGGGTGAGACCTCCAGAAGACATTCAGCACCTTCTAGAGCAAGGGAGGGGGGCCGCCTAGAGAGGCGAACATCAAGGTTTGAAGGGAGCTGACTTAGCAAAGCGGTTGTCTTGTGAAGAAGAAGTGAGTCACGGGAGAAGCCACCGTGTGATCAAGTGTCTCTGGCGAAGAACTACTTTGTAACCTAATGTCACATTTACTTAGTGGATTCCTCCAGGAGTTGGAGAAGAGTGGGATTAATGGAATTACCCCATCCTCGGACCACTATAAAATTTACCTGTGTCATTTACTTACAACACTTTACTTTCTTGCATACATTTATATTTGCTGTTAAGTTAAATTCCCAACCCAGCTGATAATAACATTGCTAAAAACAAGTGTTAAAAAGGTGTTTAAAATTAAAAGGGGTGTTAAGTCTTCCGCTGTATAAAACATAATGTACTAAAAAACTAAGTGGTAGCTGACGCACCTAAGTATACTATCAACAGCTCAGTCGAGTTTGTTGAGTGGGTAACTTTGCTGAAGTAAGCCAACCTAGCTGTCCCCCGAGGACTTAGCTGATTTGAGTCAACTCTGTTAAAATATTTTAAAAGGACTAACAAGTGAAAAGTTGGTAAGGTTTATTCAATCCCCCTTCTAAACCTTACATCACACCCATTGGGACCTACATGGGGTCTTAGCAAACATAATTTTCAATGGGGGTTTCTTCATAGAGCTTCCTTGCCCCTGGCTTGCTTCCCTTTTACTTCTCTCCTTATCACCCCCTTGCCCTTCCTTCAGCTCCTTCATGGCTTCATCTTCCCCTTTTTTGGCATCATCACCAAAGGGTAGGGCTAAGTCAGGGAACATACCACTCAAGATAAAATCTAGCCTATTATTTGTGGAGTCATGTTTGTCGTGGGTCTTGGAGTAAGTAAGCTCGAATTCATCACAGAGCCTTTGACTCATCTGCCATCAGCTTCATCTATGTTTGGAGGACCTTAATCTGCTATTCGACGTTGGCCTCCATTCTTGCAATTCCATTCTTATGCTACAGCTTGAGCAACTCCATATCATACTTGTGTGACTCATCCATCCTGAATATGTGGTCTCGTTGCCTCTACTGGAACTTGAGGTTGTCGGAGCTCCAAATCACCATTTTGGCAAATAAGGACTTGAAGTAGGTGACCTGCTCACGCCTCAAAGCCTTCACTTGTAAACCCATTCTCTAATACACAGTACAGTCCCTCTAATGTCTCCAGTGATTGTGGCATCTCTGTTATCAAGCCTCTAGTCTAATGATGCAAATCCATGTTCCATTTTCTCTATCTCAGCACATATGGCTTTAAAGGTTTTCTTTAAGTCTGTCGTCTCAGCGGACTGATCCTTAAGCCACATTGCATCAAAGTCAAAACCAATAGGCACCATAGCTATTTCACCTAGAGCTCGAAGTTCTTCTAGGGGCACTTGGACGTTGTATCTGGCTTGTTCCGCAACTGATTTAGCTTCGAAAGGAATTTGGGCTTCGAATGGAAAATATTCCGCAAAAAGATCTTCAGGGAAGATGGGTATCTCCACATCTTAAGTTTGTGGAGCCTTTCCTTTTTCTTTCAATATTTGTTCAGCTCTATATGCCTCAGTTGTTTTAGCGTCGTCGGCATCTTGAGCAACTGTGTTAGCCTGCTGAGCTGACTGATCCTCAGCTGTCTTAACAGCTTCCTCGGCATCAATTATGGCTTCCTTTTGAGTTGTCTATTCCTCGGCTGACTTATCAGCTTCATCGGAGTGTGATGGTACCATTGGAGATGGCCCATCAACCAAAACAAATTTCATCAGAGCACCTTTGTCACTGACTTGGCTCCGTGTGGCCTGAGCATCCTCATCAGCTGTGTCCTATTAGATGTATCAACAAGAGTGGACTCAACTTCGTTGTTTGATTCCAGGAATTCAGTATCTATGTTCTCTTGGAAATCATGAAGGGCGCTGATCTCTTCTTCTTCATCAACAGCCGCCACATGAGATGCAGGCTCATTCTCAACAACCTTCTTACCTAGGGAAGTCTCAACCTTCTATAGGCCTTTGTTAACCTCAGCAGTCTCAACTGCTGATGGGCCTTGTACATCCCTGTATGCAATCTCAACCGCATGAGGGTCTTGGACATTTATCCCTTCAGCAGACAAAGCTACCTTTGGGTCTTCAGTGGCATCCTTCAGAGTCTCAACTCCTAGGATTACACTTTCAAGGCCAAGAGTCTCAACTCCATGGCCTCGCTTCCATCCTGTGCCTTAGCTGCATCAGCAATGCCATCGGCCTGCAGTGCAGTAGAAATATCAGCTGAGACAGTCTGAACCATCTGATCATCATTTATTTCACTTTGCTAAACATTGAGGTTCTCTCATTCGCTTTCAAACTTCATAGGTTGGTCACCCACATAGTCCTCTAACCTAGCTGTGGTGGTGAGAGTTTCCCCCTCAGCTGGCGCACCAACTGAGTCATGAGTGGTGGGGTTACTCAACACCTGAGACTCAGCTGTGATTCCCTTTGAGTGATCAGCCGTGTGGGCAGGTGTCTCAACACCTTCTGCAGGAGTTGGCTTGGCTAAGGTGCCCGCTTATTCACCATCCTTAGCTTCATTGCCATCTTTCCTGGTGCCATGTTTAGAGTGCACTGGGGATGTGGTAGCAACAATGTTGACAACAATGGTTCCCACCACATCCATAACATCAGGGACAAAAGAGATTTGAGAAGACTCTCCTGGACCCTCTTGCATTCGCTGCTCGTGCATCTCTTTTGATTCTCTTATTGCCTGTTGGAACTCAGCTTTCAGGGTCGATCTCCTCTATGTCACTATCGCTGCTGTCAGATGATTCCTGGGCATGCTCAATAGCATCAGTAAAGGCACATGAATGAGGCCTTTTTGATTCTTCAATGGCTTTGGCCTTCTCCAATGCCCTTTGTTTCTCTTCATATTTCCTTTGATAGAGAATTATCATGCAGAAATCGGGATCAAGGGCAGAGCTGATAGCTATGTTACCCAAGAAACTCATGAGCTACTCCTCTTCTTCAATGAACTCTGGGCTCTAAAACTGATATCTTGAGTAACTCAGCCTCCATCTTCTCCATACCCTTAATATTTCCCGAATATCAGGATAGATAGGAGATAGCATCATCATCATCATCATCATCATATCCTTATTCCTGAATGGTAGCGAGTGGAGCATGTTCCTTCTCAGGTTCTCTTGCATCTGCCTGAGGGGATTGTACAGTTGTTTCTTCAGTCTGCTCAGCTGTCTCAGATCCATGTTCCTCCATAGCTGTCTCTCGAACAGCTGGGTCTTCAACAGTTTGCTGATCTACATCAGCAGTCTTCTCCATCTCCGTGGTGACCACTTCACCACCAGCAGTTTCCTTTGACTGCTCTTCCTGAGTTTCAACAGTCGCTTGTGCAAGCTGAGTACCGGACTCAGCTTTCTCTAATTCAGACTTCTTATACAATCTCCTTCTTTTCGTTTTAACAAAAGGAATTTCTTCCTCTTAAGCTTCTTCGGTGGCTTCTGGCTCCACCATCTTTTTCTTCTTTATTGTAGCTAGCTTGCGGGGCACAACTTAATGTTTCTTCTTCACATCCAGAGAAGGTGCAGATGTAACCTTCTCGGTCTCGGCTGCATGGGCAGGTGCATCTTCCGGCTCGGCTACAGGGGTGGGTGCTTTCTTAGGACTGGCTACAGGGGCATGAGCTTTTTTGGCTGCAGAGGCAAGTGCTAGCTTAGCTGCAACAGCTCTCTTCTTCTGAGTTAGCTTAGGAGAAGGAGCTGGGGCAGTTGCAGCTGTGTCTTCCAGAATAGGATCAGCTGATTCACCCGTGCTGTCGCTGGTGTCAGCTCTTTGTGCATGCTCTTGCCTCTGAGCGCCAGAAAGATTAGCCTTAAACATCTTCTTGTTGACATGGAAAGGTTTTCCATGCCTCAAGGCAATCCTCTTCACCTCCATAAGATGGCCAATCACCAGGCCATATCCCAACGAGCCTCCGAATAGACCACCAATAGTAATGGTCTTGTGAAGCACATTCTGACATATGCGGCTGAAAACAAACTCAACCCAGTTTACTTTCTTTTCCTCCATGATCGCAGCCATCACGATCAGCTTAGTTCGAGACAGTTGATTAAAGCTGTTGAACTTTGTATCAATGCACTTGGACACGATGTCCATCAAACTATGGTAATATACTTTGATCATGGCCTTGTTGGATGTGTAAATGAACTTAGCGGTGACTCGAGGCTTGGCAATCTCTTTCCAAGCAGCAGCTAAGTTGACATCTTTCTCAGCTATCTCCTTCAATCCCTCTGAAGGTAGGTTGCAGTGCTCAGCTAGGTCCGCAATAGTTATTTTGATGTCTTTGCTATGGACAGATGATTTGATCTCCCCATCATGAACCTCCGCGTTCATGTAGAACATAACTACCTCCTCGGAGTAAGTATGCGAGAACTCCATCGTGAGAAAGTCCTTCAGACCAAATTCTCTATCTTATTAGCTATTTTCTTAAACAGAGCCTTATCAGCTACCTGTTTCAGCATACCTTTGAAGTCTACTGTCAATCCATAGTGGATCTTCTTGGAAATTTTGACAAAATCGTATGAGGCATCCATTTTCTTAAGAAATAACTGGTAGAATAAATGAAGAATCTTGTTTGAAGAACAAGGGTTTTTAGAAATTTGCAGAGAGAAAACTTGCTTTTGCTTGCTGAAGATGAGAGTGTTGTGAGGGGAGAGAAAGGAGGTTTCGGTTAATATGGGACATGAAAGGACGGTTTTTGGAATTTGAAAAACTTGATCAAAATCAACGGTCAGGATTCAACCTTTGAAATCGTATTAATTTCCCCGCATTAAATGCAACAACTTTATATCCAATCATAGGCTAAATGTGTGCAGCTTTTGTACTGGCACAATTACGCTGACATAATGTCCAAAACATTCTCACCCATAGAAAATGACTGCGTTTTATCACTTAGCTCATAAATAACTTAGATATCATCCAAAAGTGACTCAACTTTGCTTCTCTCTTCACATATGATCACTCAACTGTCAGCTAACTCGATACAGTTGATTTCCCGTCTTGGCTAGAATGTGAAACTTGCTTATTTTCATTTATCTCTTCTTAGACTCTGTTGATTGAGTCTTCTAAGACTACTAACTCAGCTCAATCAAACCTAGCTCATTCTTAATATCTTCAAATCTTGATTCACATAGGGGCTTAGTGAATTGTCAGCTAACTGCTTATCAGTTGAGATGTATTCCAAAGTGATGTCTTTCTTTTCAACATCAATATGCTTTGTTCTTGAATGCAACACTAGATTCTGGTAATTGCAATAGCACTTGTGTTATCACACACAATTGGAATTTCTCTTTCTTCTATATCATAGTCTCTCAGTTGTTGCCTCATCCACAGAACTTGGGCACAATAGCTGCCCGTAGCTATGTACTCTTGCTTCAGCTGTAGATGTAGCTATTGATTTTTTTCTTCTTGAACCAAGAAACCAATCTATTTCCAAGCATTTGACAAGTACCTGAAGTACTCTTCCTGTCCACTCTACATCCAGCATAGTCTGAGTCTGAGTAGCCTATCGCTTGAATCCTCCATCCTTTGGATACCATAAGGCAACTTCTTGGCATCCCTTCAAATACCTTAAGATTCTCTTAGTTGCATTCACGTGACTCTCTTTTGGTGCAGATTGAAATATAACACATACATCTACAACAAAAGTGATTTATAGCCTACTTGCTGTTAAATAAAACAATGATCCAATGAGAGATCTATATCTAGTTTGATCAACAACTTTGCCATCTGCATCCACATCCATCTTAATTGAAGTGTTCATTGGAATCTTCACTGATGATTTTTCTTCCATACCAAATTTCTTCATTAAATCTCTGGTATATTTGGTTTGACGTATGAAGGTTCCATCCTTCATTTGTTTGACTTGGAGTCCTAGGAAGAAGGTCAGCTCTCCCATCATGCTCATCTCAAATTTCCCTTGCATGAGGTTTGAGAACTTAACACATAGCTCTTTGTTTGTGGATCCAAAGATGATATCATCCACATATATTTGAACAAGCAATATACTCTCTCCATCTTGAATTACAAGAGTGTTATGTTAACTTTTCCTGTGGTGAATCCATTGTAAATTAGAAACTGAGACAATGTGTCATATCATGCTCTTGGTGCTTGTTTCAATCCATATAATGCTTTCCTGAGCTTGTAGACCTTATCTTCAATAGTTTTCTGCTCAAAACCTGGAGGTTGTTCAACATAGATTTTTTCCTCTAAAAGTCCATTCAAAAATGCACTCTTCACATCCATTTGATATGCAATGAAGTTCTTGTGTGCAGCATAAGCAAGAAACATTCTAATTGCTTCCAATCTAGCAACATGAGCAAAGGTTTCATCAAAATATATACCTTCCTCTTGGAAATACCCTTTGGCTACCAGTCTTGCTTTGTTTCTTACAACAGATTCTTCCTCATTCATCTTGTTCCTGAATACCCACTTAGTACCAATAACATTTTGGTGTGCAGGCATTTGAACCAATTCCCAAACTTTCTTTCTTTCAAACTGATTCAGCTCTTCTTGCATAGCCTGAATCCAATGTGTGTCATCGAATGCTTGAGATACATCTTTAGGCGCTATCTGGGAAATGAAACAAGTAAACATGGCTTCGTGTTGAGCTTTGGATCTTGTTCTTATGCCATCTCTAACATCTCCAATAATCAGCTCAGGTGGATGGTCTCTCAGCCATCTCACATCTGGTTGGAGTAAGTCTGCTGGATTCAGCCGCCTCGCAGCTAAGTTGTCTTGAACAGCTTCTTCATCATCATTCAGATGTAGACTTTCCAGCTGTCTTTGAGATTCAGCTATCTCATCTTCTTCAGGATTGAGCGCTCTCACATCTGCATCAACATAGGGACTCTTCTGCATAGTTGGCTGATTCTGCTTCTCAGCTAACTCATCTATGTCTTCTCCATAAACATTAGGTTCATCAGAAACCACATGGATAGACTCTTCTGTGACCATAGTCCTCTTGTTCAGCATTCTGTAAGCTTTACTCTCAGCTGAGTATCCCAAAAGGATACCTTCATCAGCTTTGGCATCAAAAACTTTTAAGTTGTCCTTGACATTGTTGTGGATGAAGCACTTACATCCAAATATCTTGAAATATCCAACATTTGGCTTCCTCCCCGTCCAAATTTCATAAGGAGTCTTAGTCAATTGCCTATTTATCATACATCTATTCTGTGTGTAGCAGACAATATTGATGGTTTTCAGCCCAAAATCTCTTAGGCAATCTAGCTTCAGCTAACATTGTCCTAGCAACTTCCATGAGAGTTCTGTTCCTCCTTTCAGCTACTCCATTCTGCTGTGGAGTTCTAGCAGCTGACAACTCATGAGCAATACCATTTTCAATACAATACTGAGTTATAATCCCATTGACAAACTCAGTTCCCCTGTCAGATCTTATCTTTATAATGGTTTGACTCTTTTCATTTTGAACTCTTCTCATCAGCTGAGGCAATTTCTGCAGTGTTTCCTTCTTTGTACACATGAAGATACTCCATGTATATCTTGAATAATAATCTACCACCACTAAGGTGTATTTCTTTCTACTGATGCTAGGCGCTCAGGAGGACCAAATAAATCCATATGCAACAGAAGCAGTATCCTTGTTGAAGAAGGACTTGGCTTGTCCTTAAAGGATGATTTGATTTGCTTTCCCATCGGGCATGCATCACAAATACTTTCTTTCTTGTACACTGAGTCAGGCAATCCTTCCATAAGATGACTTCTTGCAAGCTTGTTGATTGTTTGAAATTCGGGTGACTCGAACTCTTGTGCCACAACTAAGTTGATTCGGGCATACTCTTTGCTAGCGCATTATGTGCTTGGTGTAGCAGTTGGCCAATCCACTACATACATGTTCTTCTGCCTTGTTCCTTGTAGCACAATTTCATTTGATTCAGTATCCTCGATCTGGCAAACTCCCATGTTGAATCCCACATTGTAGCCTTTGTCACAGAGTTGACTGATGCTCGGTATATTGAAATTAAGACCTTCAACATATGCAACATCTGTGATTTCCAATCCATTTTTCTTTATGGATCATGTGCCTTTGATCTCCCCTGGAGCTTCATTTCCTCCAAATATGACTTTTGCACCTTTGATTTCCTTGAACTTTGACAAATTTCTCTTGTTCCCTATCGTATGTCTGGAACAACCACTATCCATGTGCCAGGTTCCTTGGCACTCAGCTGTTACTTGAACCTGCAATCAAGGAAATAAGTTTTTAGGTTCCCATATTTGCCTGGGTCCTTGGGGGTTAGTACTATAAGATGATCCAACCAACCTATAGCCAGATGATCTGACTGTAAGAGGTAGTCATCTATCAAATTGCATAATCATACTTCACATTATAAAATTGCTTGGGGGTTTTAGGATCATACAGCTGTTTCTTTTATCTGTATGCATGTGTATTTGTTTGAGCATTTGATTTCTTGGGTAATAGTGGAATTTTTTGTGCTTGATGGGTTTTGTGCCTGGGTGCATAAGTGTGCTGATAATAGCTCTTTTGCCTAGGGAATGACCTTTGCTGAGGTTGAGGTCTTTGCCATTTTGGCTTGTATCCCATAGGTCTTTGCTGATATTTCACTTGGTTTTTCCAATCAGCTTGGTTTGGATAGTTTCTACCATTCCCATCATATGTATTTCTTTGTTGAAATCTCTGAGGTTTTTGGTAGCTCTGTTTAGCTTTTACAGAGTATTTTCTGTTTGGAGTTTGCTGATGGACTTTTCTAAATTTCTTTTTAGGTGTCCTTTCAGCATACTCTACTGGTTTCTTTTCTTTGCCCTTATATCCAAGGCCAGTATGATTGTGATTGTATTTTAGTGTGGGTGTTGGTACAACATGTGGTGTTTTGGGTTTTTGGACTCCCTCATTGCTTGAGGATCCTTTCTCCAAAATCACTCTAGGAGCTTGAGAATGCACAAAGGAATTGAATCATATGCATGTCTTGTCTCCACACTCTTTTTGGCTCATTATAAGTTCATCCAATGATTTGGATGCCTTTGTAAATGAAGCAATCACATTTTTTAGATCGTTTTCTCTCTAGTAGCAGCTAATTTTGCTTGAATCTTGGCATTTTCAGCCTTCAGCTTGGTATTCTCATCAGCTATGTGACTTAAAGTACTCAGCTCTGTAGTCAGCTGTGAGTTTTGGCATTTAAGCTGGATGTTTTCCTTATTCAAAAGTGTGTGTGAGGTTTTGATGTGCTCAAAGTCTTTCATCATTTTGCCTAATGAAAGATCTGTGGGTGATGAAGTGTTTGTGTCACAATCACTATCACTAGAATACGAATGGGATGAGTTAGAGTGTACCTCATCTTCTTGATCTTTTTGAGTCTTGTTCTTTAGCCATGAGGCGGATCATAGCCTCTTCCTCGCATATCACCGGGTAGTCCTTCACTACTATCTAAGTCTGCTGGTTCCTTGCACTTTGTTGGTTCGGCGGTCTCGGCGGCCAACATGGCTTTCTTTTTTCATGTCTTCTTTCTCTCAAGATCTTTTTTTTTATCCTCTTCATTCCTGTATTTGTTGACTAGTGGATAAGAAGCAGCAACAAAAAGTGTCTGGTTGTCCCGGTTCCAACATAGGTTTTCAGCTCTCTGCATATCAGCTCTCTCAGCTCTCTAATTATCAGTTCTCTAATAGTCAGCTCTTTGATGTTCAGCTCTCTTGGGTGGCCTGCCCTCCCTGTCTTTGGAAGGTGCTGAATGTCTTCTGGAGGGCGCTTAAAATCTTCATGCACATCTCTTTTTGAGTGTACTCCTTCCCAATAGCTGAAATCTCACCTGCAAGCATTTTAAAATTTTCAAAATTTTGAACAGCAACTGTTAGATTATTCACTTTGATCTGTTCAGATCCTTCACAAATCAAGGTTAGCTTATGTTAGATTTCTTTGGCTGATTTGCATGATTTGACTTTGTTGTACATAACCTTGTCCAAAGTCTTGTAGAGGATGTCCTTGGCAACATTATCAAGGTTGTATCTTTTTCTATCTTCATTTGTCCATTCACAAATAGTTTTTCAACCATAGCGGTCAGTCTCTCTGCTGCGATCTTGTCCTTCACATGGAGGTGCTCACTTACAACAAAGATTTGACCTTCAATATTTGTAATGGCCCATCTTCTATCACTAGCCACATCTCATTGTGCAAAGCTGATAGGTGAGCCTGCATATGAATTTTCCAGTCATTAAACTCTTCCACAGTAAACATGGGAATACGAGTAAGATTTGCTTCCATGATAATAACTTTGCTTTTGAAATAAAAGCTTTGAAAACACAAGTGTTATATCTTTTGAAAAGATTGAGATCTAGCTCAGTAACCAGTGCGGAAGGCTCAATGAACCAACCACTCTGACACCACTTGTAGGTCCCAAGGGGTGAGTTGTAAGGTTTAGAAGGGGGTGGGTGGGTAGGTTGAATAAACCTTACTAAATTTTCGATTTTAGTCTTTTTAAATAATTTCATAGTTTACTCAAATCAGCTAAGTCCTTGAGGGACAGCTAGGTTGGCTTACTTCAGCAAAGTTACCTACTCAATAGACTCGAACGAAGTTGTTGATAGTATAACTCAGCTGGGGTCACCTACACTTAACTTTTTAGTTGATTTGGTTTTGTTCAGCGGAAGACTTATCACCCTTGATATTTTTAAACTTGTTTTAACACTTGTTTTTAGCAATGTTAATATCAGCTAGGTTTAGCAATATAAACTTAAACAACATATATCAAAATAAGCAGGAAATTAAAGTGTTGTAAGTAAAATGACACAAGCAAATTTTATAGTGGTCCGAGGATGGGGTAATTCCTGTAATCCACTCTTCTCCAACTCCGAGTCAACCTTGATCACACAGATGGCTGCTCCTAGGACTCAGCTTCTTCACAAGACAACTGCCTTACTACTTCAGCTCCCTTCAAACCCTTGGAATTGATCACTTATCCTTCCAATGAGCTCAAATCTTCTGGTTCGACCTTGAACCTTACTACAGCTCCTTAAACCTTGGAGAGTAGACCCGTTAAGTTATTTAAACTATTTCCTCTTCAACTTGATGAAGTATTTTTTCCTTCACTAAATGTGTTGGATCGAGTTCCTTCAATTTGATGCTTGAGGAATGTCTTAGAAAGCTTGAGATAATTTTGTAGGTTTGGTTGCTTGATTGCTTGTAAGAACGGTTACCTTTTCTCATTTGCTTCTTCAGCCTTTTATAGTGCTTATTTGAAAATTTGCCCGTTGAAGAGATAAACAACTTTTAAATAACACTTCTTGATCATTGGCTTGTCGTTTCTTGATTTGCAGCTTGTGATGGCGACATATCCTCGTATTAAATGATGTCTACAACATTTTAGGTCCTGACACAAGCTTAGTGCTTCATATTGGTTTATTCTATTTGCACGCTTCTAGAATGAGCACTTTTAGACATGTCAGCTTAGATGTATTACTATATTGATTAAACTCCTTGACTTCTGTGTAATAGATTAATATCAGTCGACTTGACTTGACAGCTGCTTTTACCCATTTGACTTGAGTCTGCTCCAACCTTTTAGGATTGACTCAACTGTCCGTTCAACTGGCAGACTTGGATTTCAACTGACTTGACTGTCACTTCATCATCCTTTACTCAGCTGTCCCACAGCTGGATCTCTTCTTCAGTTGAGTCTGTGCCTTCCATCTTGACTACACTCAGCTGACACACAGTTGGGTCTTCTCTTGATCTTGATTGACTCTTGTATTCTTCAACATAGCTGACTTCACTCAGCTCATGCAGTCCTATCTATTACAAATAGAAATACAAGGAAAATGGGGTGCCAACTTTCTATTCTAAGTTTTACATGATATCATAAAAATCTAATAATAAATTTCCTAACAATAAGGAATGGAACCATCTTGTTCATAAATTTTCTCGGCTTCAATTCATTCGTATATGAAGATGATACGAACTGTGAACGTATTTTTATTCTTTTACTTGTCTCAAGGCCTACATCTTCAATGTTCGCTCTCATAGACGCTCTTTTTTACACCTTTCCTATCATCTTTTTCTTCTTTTGTACATTCCCCTCTTTCTCAACCACCTCAACAGGAACAATTATGAGGAATAATCGGGGCTCTCTTGTCAACCTCCTTAGTTGGAACATCCTTCGCCCCATTGTTAACCACCTCAATTGGACAGCCCAGGCTCCCTCGTCAAACTGCTCATTAGGAGCCGTCAGGGCTCCCTCGTCGAACTGCTCATCAGGAGTAGTCGCGGCTCTATTATAAACCACCTCACCACGTTCATGTGGAGGAGAAGGAGGATGATGCGTAACCTACAAAGAAAAATACAAATTATAACTCAGTATCACTTAATGAAAAATATCATTTTACAGCATACACGAATTAAAATGTGCAATTCAAAATTTTTAACAGAGTTCTCTTATATATCTCATCACGCCAAAATGGGCTCGTTGCATCCGCCTTTTATTTGGCCTCATCAGTAAGACGATTTCCACTTTTCGATCTAATGCATTCATTTTCTACTCCAATGCATCTATTTTCCCACTTAATCTTCTATCAATCGGCAAACTAGCATTTAAAAGACACTTTAAATTGATAGTAGCAACAAAAATAGATCGATGTTGCGTGGAAGGAGGTCTATGCACATCCTACAAAAAGAAAAAAAACACAAATATAATTTAATTTCATCTATGACATAAATGAATTAAAAAGTGCAATTTCAAATTTTAAAATTCTTACTTCTTGGTTGGATGTTCCTTGTGTATCGCCAAAATCACCACTAGGTGACAGACACCCTGTAGGTCCCAAGGGGTGTGAGTAAGGTTTACAAGGGGGGTTGAATAAATCTTACCAACTTTTCGATTTTAGTCCTTTTAAAATAACAGAGTTAATTTCACAGCTATGTCCTTGAGGGACAGCTAAGTTAGTTAACCATCAGAGTTAGCCGCTCAACAGACTCGATTGAGCTGTTGATAGAATAACTCAGTTGCTTAGTCTAATACTGAACTTGGCTATGATGAGATTTTCAGTGGAAGAATTAACACCCTTGAATTTGATTAAACTTTGATTTTAACACTTGGTTTTAGCACTTTGTTAATTATCAGTTGGATAGCAAATTATCAGCAGATATAAAATGATATGCGAAATAAAAATGTTGAAATGTAAATGACACATATTTTTATAGAGGTTCGAAGATGGGGTAATTCTTCTACTCTCTCTTCTCCAACTCTGGAGGAATCCACTAAGTATTGATCGAGTGCAAAGTGGTTATCGGTCCATATACAAGTCTTGATCACACAAAGTGACTTGATCCTTTGGGACTCGATCGAGATGCCTTGTCACACAAATAATTACTCGTCCGACTCGAAACTTCTTCACGTGGCGGTTTGCGCTTGCTACTTGACTCACTTGTTCAAGCTTCTTGGATTTGATCACGAAGCCCTCCAATAACTTGAGACTGGTTCGACCTTGAACCTTTCTACAATCCTCCTTGGAATGTAGACCCCTTTTGATTCTTCAAAAGTTTCCTCTTCAACAGTTTGAAGTTGTCTTTCCTTCACAGCTTGGTGTTGGATCGATTTCCTTCGAGAGTTAGGCTTGAGGATTTTGCTTGAATAAAACTAAGAATATATTACAGGTTACAGTTCGAATAATTGCTTGATAGTTCGTGGTTCAGGTAACCTTCTCTCAATGAGATTCCTCAGTCTTTTATAGTGAACTTTCAAAAATCTGCCTGTTGAAGAGATAAGCTGATTTTCAAAAGTCACTTGTGTTCATTGGCTTGTCTTGTTGCAGTCCTTGATGTTGATATTTCCTCGTATTAAATGAATGTTCACTTTTTCGAGTCGACACGAGGTGCGATCTTCCCATTGGTTTATTCCTTTTGCACGCTTAAGGGGATCAACACTTTCAGACATGGCAGCATGAAAGTATTACTTATTTAAGTAAGCTTTTTGACTTCTGTGCAATGGATTCTTTTCATTGTCTTGACTTGATTGGCAGTTCTCTAACTTCCCCCAGGTGACTTGAGTTAGCTTCCAATCAATGGATGACTCATCCATCACTTCAACTTGAAACTTGGCTTCTTGAGTTGACTTGACCGACACTTCACACAAACTGTATCCCAAATTCGATACTCCTTCAATCGAGTTCTTGACTTCTCCTCCTTGCCATACTAAGTTGTTTCACAGCGGAGTCTTCATTTCAGTCTTCAGTTGACTTCTTGTATATCCAGCCATAGCTGACTTCACTCAGCTTATACAACCCTATCTATTACAATGCAAATTACAAGGAAAATGGGGTGCCAACTTTCTAGTCTATGTTTTACATGGCATTCATCAAAATCTAAACAATAAATTTCCCAACAATTTCCCCCTTTTTGATGATGCCAAAACTTAAAACATAAAAACAAAATGTAATCATCAAAGATACATACAGACAGTGTAGTAACTGAGAATGTATGCGTAGAATCAATCTTTTTATTGATCATAACATTCTTGTCACTTACAAAGTTGTTTACAATGTGTATCATAGCAAACATAGCGGTATATCTACGCAAATATAGAAATTACACAATTTTTATTCATCGTATGAAGACTTACATACATATGTATTTACAACATAAAATACATGAAGGGGTGGACAAACACTTCATCGCCTTCGCTGCCTCCTTCTTTCTTCTTCAGCTCTGTCGTCCTCTGGTCTCTTTCTTTTCTTCTCTTCTTCAGCAGCCTTCTTCCTTTCGTATGATCTCTTTGTTGCATCGTCTCTTCGCTTTCTTTCTTGCCTTTCTTCCCACAGCTGATCTTGCCTTTTGTTTTCTTCTTCAATCCTTTTGACATAGTCGATTCTTCCTAGCCACTTCCTCGGTTGGCTACTTCGTCATATCGGCCCGGTAGATCCTTCCCTTCTTGCCCGGATCTACATATTCAATGTTTTTGGGTAGAGGTCTAGGTTGAAAACCTTTGCCTCCACCACTCCTTCCTCTTCCTCTGGGCATATATTGTACTGGAGTCTTCTTCTTGCCAGCTAAATGGCTGCTTGTAGTCTGTTGCCTATCAGCTTCTTCACATAGCTTTAGACCCTTCTCCCAATATAAGTCCCAGGCTTGGGCTATGCACATATTTTTGAAGTATCCCTCGGATTCGAGCGTTTTGAATTCTTCCACTGATCGTGGCTCGTCTCCGTCGTTTGGAATGGCATCTGTGTCTTTTCCTGCTGGAATGCCTCCGTATTGTTTCAATATATCCATCACACGGGCATCCATTTTTCCTTCGACCTCCTTCATCCTGCTTCTACGATTTTTCTCTTCTCGGACATAGGCACAAAGCAGAGTGTTGGAGCGCGAGGATTCTTTGGAAGTTTGCTTGATTATGTCACCGTGACAAGGCCTTGTTGAGGGTTTCAAAAAACATTAGAGTCATATCTTTTGAACCTTCCCCCTCAACTTGCTTTTCCCTTTTTTTTTCTTCTCCTTCTTCAATCGTTTTCTTCTTCTTCTCAACGATTCGTCCTTCTCTTTCTCATCCATGACCCTTTCAACATCTTGGTATTCCTCTTCCCCCTTTTTGGCATCATCAAAGGAGAGAGAACCCATGGGAACATGCCGACAAGCATAAAATCTAGGCGGCTAATAGGCGAGTTTTGCTTGGAGTCTCTGCGGAGTATGTTGTCTGAAATTACGAGCGGGTGGCTTTGGATTCGGCCGCCACCGCTTCATTTCAGCCATGAGAAGGCTGAATTTGTTATTCATATTTTCCTCTACGCGCAAAGTTCTTTCTTGTGAAATTCTCGCGGCGATTCCATTTCGATGTTGTGGGTGCATTCTGTCAATATTTTCTTGCATCCTCCTCTTCATGTCGTTTATCAGCGCTCGGATCAACATTTTGTTGTACAATGCCTTGAAATATCGACTTGTTCTAGTCGCGTTATCGTTCTTGTTGACACCATTCCCGATTCTAACCACTATTCGCGCAGATCGGCCGTGCGATTGGCATCCCCGTTGTCGGCCGCATATCGATGTGGCCTGGTGCCGTTCTATCTTCTCAATCTCTCGCAAAGATTGTCTTGAAGACCTCTCGTACCTCGGTTTGTCACCTCGGTCTCGGTGGCGGCCAAAGATCAAAATCAAAGTCTGCTTTGGGATGATAGTATCGTGGGAATAATTGGGTCAATGCGCGTTGAAGCGTCATTGCTCTCGGAAATGTTTCTTCATCAAGTTCGAGCTCAATAGAAAAGGGAAAGTTTCTTCAAATGCATCATCACAGACATATGGTATAGATTCCACCGTTACTCGTGCTTGTGATGTGCCTGGTTGAGTGGAGTCTGCTGCAGCTTTGGGAGCCTATGCAGACGACTTGGTTTTAGCTGGGCCTTGGTGAGTGGTTTGGCCAGCTGATTGAGCCTCAGCTGTCTTAATTGCTTCTTCGGCCTCAGTAGATTCTGCTAAATGAATTTGTTGTTCCTTAGCTGCACCATCAGCGTCATCGGAAGATGATGAGTCTTGAAGGCTTGGCTCATCATCAAAATTTAATGTTTGACGAGTAGCCTTGAGGTCTGGCTTGCTCGTACTTGGTAGAGCGTCCTCAGCTGAGTCTTTTTGATGTGTAGTTGGAGTAGACTCAGCTTCATCTGCAGATCCCAGGAAGGTTGTATCAGGATCATCCTGGGAGTCATGAAGAGCGTTGATTTCCTCCTCTGAATCGCCAATTATGGTTTGAGGAATGCTCAACCTCCCTTAGGCCTTCATTACCTCCTGCAGTCTCAACTGCAGCGGGGCCTTGTACAATCCCTTCGATAGGCGCAGCTGTCTTAGGGTCTTCTACAGTGGCATCCACAGGAGTCTCAACCCCTTGGATTACACTTTCATTGCCCAGAGTGTTAACTCCTGGGGCAGAACCATCCTGTGCCCCGACTACATCAGCAGCGTCATCAGCCTGCAGAGCAGTTGGAGTCATCTGCAGCATCCTCCGACCTAGCTGCAGTGGAGTGAGTTTCCCCCTCGGTGGCGCACCGGTGAGTGACTTAGGGTGGGTCACTCGCTCCAGGACTCCCAGTTTTGTCAAGTGAGTGTTCAACCGTGGGGGCAGATGGTAAGACACCTTCAATAGGGGTTGGCTCAACTTGGGTGCCCAAATTCCCAGTGTCATCGCCAATTCCTTTAGATCCGTCTTTTGAGTGAACTGGGGAAGTGGTTGCAGCAATAACAGTGGCAATCTGTTGTACCATTCCCAACAGATCAATTTCCAGCTGTGACTTGGAAGACTCTCCTGGTCCTTCCGTCAGCTGTTGCTCATGCATCAACGTGGATTCCCGCATGGCTTGCTGCATGTCCAATTTTTCTTGTGCAGCAATAGGGTCCATGTCCTCATCACTATCTGAAAGCACGTCGAGATGAGGATGAGTATGGTCGCTGGTTCCAGTGAGAGGACAAATGCTGGCTTTCTCACGCGCCTCTTCTTCCTCGATTGTTTTTGCACCATTCGTTTTCCTTTCGAATTTGCAGCATGTTAATACAGTTTATCCTCATCCAGGGCTTGCAACAAGTAATCAACTTGAGAAACCTGAAGAGTTCCTCTTCCTCATCAATAAACTCTGGGTGTTCAAACTGCACCCTAGAGTGACTCAACTTCCATTTCCTCCATTCTTGCAGAAGATTTTGGATGTCTGGACACAGTGGAGAGTACATAATTACATCATTGTCTTCATCCTCTCCCTGTTGCCCTTCTTATTCAGGAATGGAGGGTAGCAAACTCTGCTGCTCTTCACCCTCAGCAGCGTCTGTCGCATGTGGAGGTACAGTCCTGTCGACAGGGGATACTGTTGTCTCAGTTGCTTCTTGTTCCTCAGATGTTCTGTCCACAGCTGGGTCTTCAACTTGCCTCTGCTGATCGCCTTGATTTGGCGGTTTCATCAAGCACTTCCGAGACGCACCTCTTTTGTAGTCTCGATGATTTGCTCGGTGAGTTGCGACTGGCCATCTTCTCAAGCTCAGGAAGCTTGATGAGGCTTCTCCTTCTCTTAGTTTTCACCGGAGGAATGTCCGCTTCTACTTCCTCCGGTTCCTTGAAGGTAAAGACCTTTGGAGTTGCCTTAGAGGCGGTGCCTTTCTCGCCTTAGCGAGACCTCTTCTTCATTCCCGGAGAAGGTATTAAAATTCCTTCTCCACCGCGGCTATAGGGCGGGAGACATGGCCGTAGGGGTAGGTGCGGTTTTTCTTCTTTCTTTGGGAAGCCTTCTTTTTCAGTTTGCATGGGCAAACTTTCTTCTTCGGAGGGGAGGCAACATTGTTTCCTCGGGTCACCGATTCCCCCACACGGTGTCCGCTTGGCGTATGCTCTCTTCTGGCTCCGGACAAGTTGGCCCGAAACATCTTCTTGTTAACATGAAATGATTTTCCATGTCGAAGGGGAATACCATTCACCTCCATCAAGTGGCCAATTACAAGTCTATAGCCCAGATATCCTCCAAATGACCCATTGTCCTTGAAGGACTTATTTGCAACGATTCTCGCGAGTCTGCATGTAGACGAATTCCGCCCATTGACCTTCTTCTCTCCATGATCGCACCATGACGATCGGCTTGTTTTGGACGGTGATTGAAGCTTCCAAACTTCATGTATACACATTTGGCAACGATATCCAACAGTCTGTGATAATCATCCTTTAGCAGCTTCTTGTCAGCTATGTAGACAACTTTTGCAGCACACTCGAGTTTGCCCACTTCCTTCCATGCGGACCAAATCAACGTCTGTTTCATATATCTCCTCGCATGCCCTCCGATGGCATAAGCGATTGCTCGCAAGGTCCTTTGCGAAAGATTAGAATGTCCTTGTGGTGGACGGAGGATTTAATCCCTTCGTCCCCGCACCTCAGCGTTTACGTAAAAATGGGTGACCTCTTCTACGTACGTCATTTCGCACGTCTCATTTGCATTTAATTGCTCGCATTTAATGTGACAGCATTCATATCCAATCATATGCTTACTGTGCAGCTTTTGACTGTACCCATCATTATTCTGACGTCATCCTTAAAAACATTCCCGCTCATTAAAAACGATTTGCATTTTTGTCACTTAGCTCATAAATGACTCGCTTAATCGACTCGACTCTTCTTCTCTTTATTCATATAGTGACTCAAATTGTCGACAAACTCGTCTGGTGACTTTCGATATGATAGTTCACTTGGTGATTCAAGAAATCAAATTTTCATCTTTTCAAGTTTCATCTTTTCTCCTAGAGTCTTACAGTGTTAACTCACTCAATTAACCCTAGCTCATGCTTGAGTTCTTCAAATCTTGATTCACATAATGGCTTTGTGAATATGTCATTAACTTGTTTATCGGTTGAGATGTATTCCAAAGTGATATCTTTCTTTTCAACATGATCTCTTATGAAATGATATCGACATCAATGTGCTTTGTTCTTGAATGCAACACAAGATTCGAGAGATTGCAATAGCACTTGTGTTATCACACATAATTAGAATCTCTTTTTCTTCAATTTCATAATCTCTCAGTTGTTGTCTCATCCATAAGACTTGGGCACAACAGCTGCCCGCAGCTATGTACTCAGCTTCATCTGTGGATGTGGCTATTGAGTTTTGCTTCTTGCTAAACCAGGAAACCAATCTGTTTCCAAGCATTTGACATGTACCTGAAGTACTCTTCCTGTCAACCCTACATCCAGCATAGTCAGAGTCTGAATAACCAATTAGCTTGAATCCTCCTTCCTTTGGATACCATAATCCGACTTCCTGGCATCCCTTTAGATATCTTAGGATTCTCTTATCTGCAGTCATGTGACTTTCCTTTGGAGCAGATTGAAATCTTGCACATACACCTACTGCAAAGGTGATGTCTGACCTGCTTGCTGTTAAATAGAACAATGAGCCAATAAGTGCTCTATATCTGGTTTGATCCACAGGCTTACCATCTGCATCCATATCCATCTTGACTAATGTATTCATTGGTATTTTCACAGAAGACTTCTCTTCCATACCAAATTTCTTCATTAGATCTCTGGTATACTTTGTTTGACTTATGAAGGTTCCATCTTTCAGTTGTTTAACTTGAAGTCCTAAAAATAATGTCAGCTCTCCCATCATGCTCATTTCAAATTTGCCTTGCATGAGGTTTGAGAACTTATCACACAACTCTTTGTTTGTGGATCCAAAAATAATGCCATCCACATATATTTGAACAAGCAGTATACTTGTTGGGAAATCATTTTATAGATTTTGATGAATGCCATGTAAAACTTAGAATAGGAAGTTGGCACCCCATTTTTGTTGTAAACTCGCATTGTAATAGATAGGATCGTCAAGCTGGTTCGATCGGCTATGCCTAAACATGCAAGAAGACAACTAGAGACTAGAAGGAAGACTCAAGACAAGGCAAATTGAGTATGGCAAAGAAGAGAAGATGGGAACTCATTGAAAGTGCAAAGATGCGGTGAGTAAAGTATCGATCAAAGTCAACTCAAGACAAATGTCTCAAGGTTGAAGTGACAAGAGTCATCAAATGATTGAAAGTGACTCGAAGTCACCTGGGGATGTGAAGAAAATGCGGTCAAGTCAAGAAAATCGAAAGAGATCTCATTGCCGTAGAAATCAAGAGAATTACTTAAACAAGTAATACCTCCATACTATCCTTCTTGAAGTGCTCGGTCCCGAAGCGTGCAAAAGGAATAAACCAATGGGAAGCACCGCACCATGTCGAACTCGAAAAGGCGGAGAACAATTCATACGAGGAAGTGGCAATTCCAAGGATCGCAACAAGACAAGCCAACGACCACAAGTGACTTTCAAAAAATAAGCCTATCTCTTCAACGGGGCGATTTTTTTGATAGTCGGATGTGTGATCAAGACTTGTATCCGGACTTACCACTCGTATCTTGATCAATACTTAGTGGATTCCTCCAGGGAGTTGGAGAAGAGAGGAGTAGAAGAATTACCCCATCTTGAACCTCTATAAAAACTTATCGTGTCATTTACATTTCAAGACTTTAATTCACGTATCTTATTTGTTAAACTCTGCGATAAATTTGCTATCCACTTAATAATCTCTAAGTGCTAAAACCAAGTATTAAAACAAACTTAACCAAATTCAAGAGTGTTAAGTCTTCCGCTGAAAACAAATCACAATCGAGTTAAGTCTTTAGTCAAGACGGTGAGTTATTTGATCAACAAACTCGGTCAGTGCATGAGTGACTAACTCTATTTGATTAACTAACTTAGTCATTGTCCATCAAGGACACAAATGTGAATTACTAACTCTGAACATTTAAAAGGACTAAATTGAAAAGTTGGTAAGGTTTATTCAACCCCCCTTCTAAACCTTACACTCACACCCCTTGGGACCTACAAGTGGTAACAGAGCGGTTGGTTCATTGAGCCTTCCGCACTGGTTACTGAACTAGATCTCCAAATTTGTCAAAGTCTGTTTTAGCACTTAAAGTTTTCTATACTTCTTTTATCATCAAAAGTTATTATCATGGAAGCAAATTTGACACGCATCCCTATGTTCACAATTGAAGAATTTGATGATTGGAAAATTCGTATGCAGGCTCATCTATCAGCATTACATGATGAAATGTGGATAGTGATAGAGGATGGGCCACTGCAAATTTTAAAAGTGAACACATCTCTAAGGAGAGCTGCAGCTGAAGGTGAAGTGGATGTTGCTCCCAGACCAGCTATGGTTGAAAAACCAAGAGCTGAATGGACAAATGATGATAGAAAAAGATATAACATGGATAATGTGGCCAAGGACATTCTTTACAAAACCTTGGACAAAGCCATATTCAATAACGTCAAATCATGCAAAACGGCTAAAGAAATGCAGGACAAGCTAACATTGATTTGTGAAGGCTCGGAAGCAAATCAAGGAAAATAAATTATCATGGTGTCTGAAAATTTGAGAATTTCTAAATGATCGCGAGAGAGACCTTGGATCAACCGGATGCTCGGTTCACGTAAATTACCAACGAGCTATACTCGCACTTGGAAAAGAATATACACGAAGAAATGTGTATGAAAATCCTAAAAAGTCTCCCAAATGAATGGGAAATGGAGGTCATGGCACTAAGACATTCCATGGACCTATCCAAGACATCCAACCATGAGCTATTCTCGGATCTCAAAGCCTACGAATTTGAGTGAGAAGAAAAGACCAGGAAAAGACAACTATACCCAAAACAATTTGCTCTAATTGTTAAGGATGGCAAGAGAGTGAGGTCAAAGAAGTCATTGACCCGGAGGAAATAGCCCGATAGTTAAAAGGTTTAACAAGTTCTTTAATAAAAACTACAAAAAGGCAAGGGCGAATCCTCCGAGAAGACACTCGGCTCCCTCCAAGTCAAGGAAGATAGGCCAACCAAGAGAACAGAGCATCAAAAAGCTGAATATCAAAGGGTGACAATCCAAGAATGGAAAGAGCTGATCAAAAGGTTGAAAATCTATCTTTGGAACTACAGCAACCAGGTCACTATGCCATTCATTGTCGATATCTGTAGTCAACAAATACGGGAATGAAGAAGAAAGAAAAGTCTTGATGCGAGATCGCTTTGAGACAATGACCAAGTCAAGAGACACAGTGATTCGAGGAAAGTAGTGAAGGACTACTCAAGTGACTACGAAGAAGAAGCCTTGATCTGTTTGATGGCCAAGGAACAAGATCAACGACCAAGAAGATGAGGTACACTCGACTCATCACACTCAGTTCGATGATAGTGATCGTGACACACACTTCATCACCCATTTGATCTTTATGATTCATTAGGCAAAATGATGAAAGACTTTGAACACATTAAATCCTCACACACACTACTAAATGAGGAAAATAGCCTACTCAAAAGTCAAAACTCATAGGCGACTAAGGAGCCGAGTACTCTAAGTCAAATAGGCGATGAGAATGAAAGTCTAAAGACGAAAATGCTAAGCTAATAAACGCGAGATAATCGCTATAGAAAAGAGGAAAATGACCTCAAAAATGTGATTGCCTCATTCACCAAGGCATCTAAATCATTGGATGATCTTATTATGAGTCAAAGAGAATGTGGAGACAAGACGGGCTTAGGATTTAATTCCTTTGTGCTATGTCAAGCTCAAAAGTGATTTTGGAATAAGGATCTTCAAGCAATGAAGTATCTCAAAAATCCAAAACTCCAAATGGTGCACACACATCTATTCCAAAAGCACAAACACAAGCAAACTGGCCTTGGCTATAAAGGAAAAGGAAAACGACCGATTGAGTGTCTTTGAGAGGGCAGTGAGAAGAAATCCGGCCCGAGTTCCTCGGAAACTCCAAACAAGGAAGTACTGTGAAGAAGAAACAGAGCTACCGAAGCCCCCGGAAGGTCATCAAAGGAACACAAATGATGGGAATGGTAGAAACTACCCAAGCCAAGCTGATTGGAATAATGTGAAATATCGGCAAAGACTTATGGAATATATGCCAAAATGGCAAAGGCCTAGAACTCAGCAAAGGTCATTCCAAAGGCAAAAGAGCTATCATCGGCACACATATGCACCCAAGCACTACACTCGGAAATATCACAACTACCCAAAGAAGCAATTACTAAAACACATATACGGCATACGGACAAAAGAGACAATTTGTATGAACTAGAATCCCCAAGCAATTTGCCAAAATTAATTATGATTATGGCACTGATAGATGGCAACCCCTTAGAGTCAAATCATTTGGCTATAGGTTGGTTGAATCATCTTACAATACTAACCTCTCAGGACCCAGACAAATATGGGTACCTAAAACTTAATTTCCTTGTTTGCGGGTTCAAGAGCAGTGAGTGCCAAGGAACCTGGTACATGGATAGTGGTTTTTTCCGGACACATGACAGAAACAAGAAAAATCATCAAAATTCAAGGAAGTCGAGGTGCAAAAGTCATATTTGGAGGAAATGAAGCTCTAGGAGAAATAAGATGCATTGGATCCATCAAGAAAAATGGATTAGAAATCACGGATGTTGCATATGTTGAAGGACTCAACTTCAACTTGCTAAGCATCACCCAACTCTGTGACAAGGGTTATAATGTTGGATTTAACATGGGTATATGTCAAATCAAGGATCTTGAATCAAATGAAGTTGTGTTGCAAGGATGCGCAGACAAAAGAACATGTATGTCGTGGATTGGTCAACTGCAACACCAAGCACTGTCTATTAGCAAAAGACCGGTGAGTCAAAGTTTGGTTGTGGCCAAAAGAAGCTGAGTCACAATTTCAAAACGATTAACAAGCTTGCCAGAAGCAATCTTGTGGAAGGACTTCTAGACTACGTATACAAGAAGGGGAGTATATGTGATGCATGTCAGAAGGGAAAACAAATCAAATCATCATTCAAAGAAAAGACATGCCCATCTTCAACAAGAATATTGCATATGCTACATATGGATCTATTTGGTCCAGTTGAACCAGCTAGCATAAGTGGGAAGAAATACACCTTGGTAGTAGTAGATGACTACTCAAGATATACATGGACAATATTCATGTGTAAGAAGAAAGAAACCCTACAGAAACTACCACAGCTAATGAAGAGGATTCAAAATGAGAAAAGTCAAACCATTATCAAAATAAGATCAGACAGAGGAACTGAGTTTGTCAATGGTATAATAACTCAGTATTGTATTGAAAATGGTATTGGTCATGAATTATCTGCAGCAAGGACTCCACAGCAGAATGGAGTTGCGAAAAAGAAGAATAGAACTCTCAAAGAAGCGGCAAGGACCATGTTAGGTGACGGGGTTACCTAAAAGATTTTAGGCTTAAGCGATAAACACAGCATGCTACACTAAAAATAGATGCATGATAAACAGACAGCTAACAAAGACTCCCTATGAGATTTGGACAGGGAGAAAACCAAATGTGGCATATTTTAGAATATTTGGATGTAAATGCTTCATCCATAACAATGGCAAAGATAATTTGAAGGCTTTTGATGCTAAAGCTGATGAAGGTATCTTCTTGGGATACTCAATGAAAGCAAAGCCTCTGAGTACTCAACAAGAGGACTATGGTTACGAGAGAATCTATTCATGTGGTGTTTGATGAGCCGAATGTAAATGGAGAAGACATTGAAGAATCACCGATAAGTGAATCAATCAACCATGCGAAGAGTCCCTATCTTTGAAGCTGAAGTCAAGGAATTATAAACTCGGATGAAGATGAGATAGTTGAGTCTCAAAAACACAGTGGAAAATCTGCAGCTAAGTGATGACGAGAGAGCTGATCAAAGAAACACACTGCAAGACGATCAATCCGCTAACTTACTCCAACCTTTGATGTAAGATGGTTGAGAGACCATCCACGAAACTAGTCATTGGAGATGTAGGAGAAGGTGTCAAAACAAGATCGAGAACTCAACAAGAAGCAATGTTCACCGCTTCATCTCACAAATAGAGCCTAAAGATGTGTCACAAGCACTTTGGATGACACACATTGGATTCAAGCCATGCAAGAGGAGCTGAATCAGTTTGAAAGAAATAAAGTATGGGAATTGGTTCAAAGACCCACCCATCAAAATGTTATTGGCACTAAATGTGTGTTCAGAAACAAGATAAACGAGGAAGGTTACTGTGGTAAGAAACAAAGAAAGATTAGTAGCCAAAGGATATTGCCAAGAAGAAGGGATAGATTTTGATGAAACATTTGCCCCTGTAGCAAGATTGGAAGCTATAAGGATGTTTCTTGCCTATGCAGCTCACAAGAATTTGATTGTATATCAAATGGATGTAAAGAGTGCATTCCTTAATGGTTTATTGGAAGAAGAAGTGTATGTTGAACAACCTCCAGGATTTGAGCAGAAGACTCTTGGAGATAAGGTATACAAACTCAAGAAAGCTCTATATGGATTGAAACAGGCACCCGAGCATGGTATGATACTTTGTCACAATTCCCGGCGAGAACGGATTCACAAAAGGCAAAGTGGATAAAACACTCTTCAGAATTCAAGATGTGAAGAGTATATTGCTTGTTTAAATATATATGGATGACATTATTTTTGGATCCACAAACAAAGAAGTCATGTGTGATAAATTTTCAAACCTCATGCAAAGCAAATTCGAAATGAGCATGATGGGAGAGGCGATATTCTTCCTTGGACTCCAAGTGAAGCAAAACCTGAAGGATGGAACCTTCATAAGTCAAACAAAATACACCGAGAGATTTAATGAAGAAATTTGGCATGGAAGAGAAGTCTTCTATGAAAATACCAATGAATACATCGATCAAAATGGACATGGATGCGGATGGCAAGCCTCAGATCAAACAAGATCTGAGCACTTATTGGATTATTGCTTTATCTCACAACAAGCGGAATTTACATCACCTTTGTTGTAGGTGTATGTGCAAGATTTCAATCTGCTCCAAAAGAAAGCCATATGACTACGACCAAGAGGATCTTGAGATATTTGAAAGGAAGCGAAGTTGGCTTATGGTATCCAAAGGAAGGTGGATTCAAGCTAATTGGCTATTCGGACTCGACTATCTTTGGATGTAGAGTTGACAGAAGAGCACCTCGAGGCACATGTCAAATGCTTGGAAACAAGCTAATTTCTGGTTTAGCAAAAGCAAAATTCAATAGCCACCTCTCTGGTGACGAGAATACATAGGCGTGGCATTTGTTGTGCCCAAGTCCTATGGATGAGACAAAGTGAGAGACTATGAAGTTGAAGAAAAGGAAATTCCAATCATGTGTGATAACACAAGTGCAATTGCAATCACTCAAAATCTGTGTTGCACTCAAGAACAAAGCATATCAATGTCGGATATCACTTCATAAGAGATCATATTGAAAAGAAGGACATCACCTTGGAATATATTTCAACGATAAACAGTTGGGCGACATATTCACAAAACCATTATGTGAGTCAAGATTTGAAGAACTCAAGCATGAGTTAGGGTTAATTGAGTTGAGTGACACTCGAAAGACTCAAAGAAAAGAAATGAAACACGAAAAGGGAAAAAGAGTTGAACTCTCAAATCAATAAGTGAAATAGCCATATCGGAAAGACAATTTGTGACGAGTTAGGTGACAATGAGTCACTAGGAGAACTGTGAGAAGAAGAGTTAAATCGACTAAGGGATAAGTTGAGTCATTTATGAGCAAAGTGACAAAAACGCATCGTTTTTACTAAGCGGGAATGTTTTTAAGAATGACGTCGGCATAATTATGACGCGTGTCTGAGGCAAAAGTCGCACACCAAAGCTTATGATTGGATATAAATGCTATCGCATTAAATACGAGACATTAAATGCTAATCGACGTGCAAAATCTAAGTCGTTCATTTTGATCACATTTCAAAAACCACCCACACGTCCTTTCATGAACCATACTTAAACCATTTTCGTCCATTTCTCTCACACATTACCAAAACTGTTCATTTCTCTCTCTCAAAAGCAAAGGCAAAAACTCTCTCTCAAAACCCTATCAATCTTCAAATCACCTTCTAAGTTTCGTTCGGTGAAACACTAAAAATGGCTTCTACTCATGATTTTGTCAAGCTAGGAAAGCAAATCCACACCGGTCTCTGTGGATTTCGAGGGTATGGTCAGCGGTCCGATGAAGCTCTCGTAAAGAAGATCGGCCGAAAAACTAGAAACGCCTGGGCTAAAACCATTTCTCGATGATGGAGTTTCCGATGACCTATGTGGAAGAAGTCGCCTGCGATTTTACGTGAACGCCGAGATTCACGATGAGGGGATCAAATCCTCTGTTCACGGGAAGGAGTTCATCATTCTTTGCCAGGATTTGGCGAACACCTTTTGCTCGTTACCCGGCGGAAGGAGCACGAGAAATCAATGAAGGCGATGTTGACTTGGTGCCGCTTGGAAGGAAGTAGCGAAGACCGATTGTCTTGAAAAGATAGTCTACGGCTAACAAGAGGATGTTGAAGGAGGACTACCACAAATTGTTGGACATCGTTGCCAAATGCATAGACATCAAATTTGGCGGCTTTGACCAATTGTCCAAAGCAAAATTGATCGTAATGGCTGCGATCATTGAAGAAAAGAAAGTGAACTGGCTGAGTTTGTCTACGGAGCGGACTCGCGAACGTTGGGAACAAATCCTTCAAGGAGGGCGGAACGTTTGGAGGTTCCCTAGGATACGATGCAGTGATTGGCGGGTGATGGAGGTAAAAGGAGTCCCTCTTCGACATGGAAAGGCGTTCCATGTAAACAAAAGGATGTTCGAGATCAAACCTCTCTGCGCGCGAGAAGAGAGCCTACGCTAAGAGAGGCGTCACGAGTGAGGGGAATCACCGACCACTGAAGATACTGATTGTCTCCTCTCCACCAAAGAAGAAGGCGCCCTGCGGTTGCTAAGAGAATTGATGCCCCTGCGGCAAAGAAAAACAAATCTGCTCCCGCCCCATAGCCGAAGTCACACTGCCCCGCAGCAGTGTCTCCCGCCCTGCAGCCGCGACGGAGAAGGAATCTCAAATACCTTCTCCGTCGTCAAGAAGAAGAGGAGAATCGATAAGCGAAGACGGCCGGCTCCTCGAGAAGAAAACAACGAACAGACCCCCGCGCCCAAGACTCAGAAGAAACCTTGTTAGAACCAGAAATCCCTCTGGTTCAAACAAGAAGAAAGAGAAGAATTTTCAAGCGTTCCGAGCTTGAGAAGCCGGCTGAGTCAGCCACTCTGCTGGAAAAGATACCCGATCTTCTGGGAAGTAGAGTCTCCAGACGTGATTGATGAAACGGCCAAGTCTGCTGAGGCTGATCAGCAGAGGCAACGCGTAGACCCAGCTGTAGACAGAACAATTGATGAACAAGGCACAGCTGAGACAACCAAATCACCTGTTAACAGGGCTGTCTCCCCACACACAGAGAGGTCTGAAGGTGTCGGCGTGAAGTCTGCTACCCTTAATACCTGGAAACGAGGGCGTGAGGATGATGAAGACGATGTAATCATGCACTCTCCATTGTATCCAGACATCCAAAATCATCTGCGCGAGTGGAGAAATGGATCTTGAGCCTATCCAGTGCGGTTTGAAAATCCGAGTTCATTCTTGAGGAAGAAGAACTCTTGATTTCTTGAGGTGGACACGATCTGCAAGCCCTTGACGAGGATAATTGCATCAATATACTTTGGAGATTCGAAAAAGAAAATGAACGGGCTAAAGCGGTGAGGACGCAGAGACACGTGAGAAAGCCATCATTTGCCCTATAACCGGCACCACGCAAACATACACATCCCCACCTTGACGTCTATCGAGAAAGTGATGAGGATCTGGACCCTGTTGCTTTGCCCGCGGAAGAGTTGCAAATGCGGCGAGCAATGCAAGAATCGAGAATCCTTCATGAGCAAAGAATGATGGAGGGACCGGAGAGTCCTCCAAAACACACCGGAGATAGACCCAATGGGAGTGGTGCGGCATATTGCCACTGTGGTTCTTTGCCACCACCTCCCACTCACTCGGAAGAAGGAATTAAGGGAACTGGCAATGAAACCGGGGCAGTGGGGACCCCGGTCGAGCCAACCCCTAATGAAGGTGTCTTACCACCGCCCCAACGGCTGAATACTCGGTGGAAATAGTCGGGATTCGGAGACGAGTGACCCCATTCCAAGTCACTCACCGGTGTGCCGGTGAGGGGAAACTCCCTCCACTGCAGCAAGGTCGGAGGATCTTTGCAGTGACTCCACAATGAATCTAGGAGGCAAAGTGGATAAGGAACAAACACAAAGTACCGCAGCAAGTTGTCATCAACGAAGCTCGGACGATTGAGACTGTCTCGGTGAGGTGCCAAGCTGCTCTGACGAAGGCTAATAACGTTCTGATGCGGTCGAGGCACGAGGAAGGAACAGCCCTGGAGTTAACACTGGGCGACGAAAGTGCAATCCATGGAGTTGAGACTCGATGGATGCCACCGCATGAAAGACCCTAAGGCACCGTGACACTTGTCGAAAAAGGATGTCAAGGCCTCGCGATTGAGACTGCGGGAGGTAATGAAGGCCAATGGGAGGTTGAGACTTCCTGGGTCTGAAAGGCGGAAATCTGAGAACATCCCTCCTGCTATCATTGATCCATCAAAAAAGGAGATAAGTGCTCTTCACGATTCCCGGGATAATCCTGATGTAACCTTTCCGGGATCGGAAGGAGACGATGAAGTTGAGTCATCCCTCGTGATCGATCCCAAAGACTCATTAAGAATGTTCCAACCACGAGTAAATCGACCTCAAGACTACTCGTCAAACTTTCAACTTTGATGATGAGCCACCCATGGAAATCTCATCATCGTCCGATGACACTTCCGATAAGGCCGAGGACCAGTCAACTCACTTGGAAAAACCAAATGAGACCGACGGTGTTGAGACAGTGAGGCTCGACAAGGCCGGGTCAACTTCACAATGACCCACCAAACAGAGTCCACTTTGCGCGAGGCTCCCCAAAGGCTGCAGCGAGTTCGACTCCACAAGGAACCTCACGAGCACCACTCATCATTGAACAAATCTCGGTTGCCCGTGATGATCCCTTTGTAGAATCATTTCCCTTCTCTCCTGGAGGTACCCGACCTCCCTAAAGAGTCGAAAAAGAGATCTCGAGCGCTTTCCGCGGACTGATCCTGTCATTCCATCGAGATACCATCGTTCCAACCGACTATGATTTTGACGACTTGCTTGGCGTCACCAAAACAGAGGAACAGTGAAGTTCGGGAGGTGTTCAAAGCATTATTTGCTGAAATTGAATGGATGGAGAGGCATCGAGGCCTCGATGGACATGAGATTGGATAACATAGATGCCAACCTTACTGCGACTTGAGAGGCATAATAGTCGAAATCCGGGAGTGGTGGCAACAACGAAAAACAATGCGTGTGGAACAAGCTAGATATTTCATAACAATGTTCAACAAGCTATTGATGCAGCGGAAATGAGAATGCTTGATGCAAAGACAAATTTGAAAGAAAACATTGAGCAAATGCATGAATCTCACATTCGCCGAGATAAAGGCATTGCGTGAGCAAAATAAGAATGAGATCCTGGCGTATGGAAGAACACATGGATCGCAAATTCATTCTTCTCATGGCTGAGATGAAGTTGATTAAAGCTGTTGAATCCAACACTACTGCGTTACGAGTTTCGTGCGGCATACTCCGTGAGCGGACTCAAAGCGAACTTCGGCTATCGCCAGACTCGACTTCTTGCTCGCTAGTTTGTTTCAGGGGTTCCTCTCTCCTTTGATGATGCCAAAAAGGGGAAGAGGAATACCAAAAAGCGAAGGGATCTAAAGTTGAGAAGGAGGGAGCATTTGTGAAGGAAAAAGACGATTGAGGAAGTATCAAGAGAAAAGAAAGGAAAGTCTTTGAGGAAGGATCGAAAGATGTGACCTTGATGATTGCTAAAACCCCCAACAAAGTCTTGTCACACGGTGATATTATCGAAAACTCCAAGTGACTCTCGCCACTCCAACACTCTGTTGTACCTATGGTGAAAAAGAGAAAGACAATTGAAGCGAGGCATGGAGGAAGTGGAAGGAAGGATGAATGCCCGAGTTATGGATATTCGAAACAACATGGAGGCATTCGGTGAAGACAGAGACACTTATGCCATCTTAGATGCGAACCGAGCCAAGATCGATTGATGAATTTAAAACGCTCGCATCTTAAGGATACTTCGCAAACATTTCCATGGCTCGAAGCACGGGACTTGTATCTTTGGAAAAGGGTCTTACACTATGTGAAGAAGGCGACGTGACGGCGGACTACGGCGGTCACTCTGCTGGTCACTCTGCTAGTCACTCACCGGGAAAAAGAAAACCCCGTCAATACACGCCCGCAGGTACGGGAAGAAGCGTGGTGGAGGAAGAGGTTTGGACCTAGATCTCTGCCCAAAAACATTGAGTACATAGATCCGAGGCAAGAAAGGAGGGATCTCTTGGGCTGGTTTTGATGAAGTAGCCAATCTGCAAGTGGCTAAGAATAATCTTGAGTATGTAAAAAGAATTGAAGAAGAAAACAAAAGACAAACTCAGCTATGGGAGGAGAGACAAGAGAGACTAAGAAGAGATGAAGTTGCCGGAAGGCGTATGAAAAGAAGAAGAAAGAATGAGGATGAGAAAAAGAGAAGAAGATCGAGAGATGACAGAGTCAAGAAGATGAAAGAAGGAGGCAAGGAGATGAAGTGTTGTTGTCCACCCCTTCATGTATTTTACTATGTAAATACATTTTATGTAAGTCTTACGTATACTATATAAAAGCTGTACAAACTCTATACTTGTGTAAACATAGACAGCATGGTTAGCTTAAGCCCCACTAAACTCGATACATTTTTGTTGGTGTAAGCTCGATACACTCATGTAAACAGCTATGTAAAGAACAAGGATGTTATGATCAATAAAAGATCGATTCTAAACATACATTTGTGGTTCTACATTTGTCTGTATGTATCTTTCTTTGTTAAATAATTGTATGAATGTTTTAAGTTTTGGCATCATCAAAAAGGGGGAAATTGTTGGGAAATCATTTTATAGATTTTGATGAATGCCATGTAAAACTTAGAATAGGAAGTTGGCATCCCATTTTTGTTGTAAATTGCATTGTAATAGATAGGACTGGTCAAGCTGGGTTTAGTCAGCTATGCCTAAACATGCAAGAAGACAACTAGAGACTAGAAGGAAGACTCCGCTACAAGACAGCTGAGTATGGCAAAGAAGAGAAGACGGGAACTCGACTGAAAGTGCAGCTGAGATGCAGCTGAGTAAAGTATCAGTCAAAGTTAACTCAAGACAGCCAAGTCTCAAGGTTGAAGTGACAGAAGAGTCATCAAATGATTGAAAGCTGACTCGAAGTCACCTGGGGATGTGAAGAAAATGCAGTCAAGTCAAGACAACTGAAAGAGATCTGTTGCACAGAAATCAAGAGATGCGTGTAGAACAAATAAGATACATCAAGAAATGCATTCAAGGTCGAACCAGTCTCAAGTTATATCTTTTCCTGTCATCATTTGTCCATTCAGCTCTTGCTTTTTCAACCATTGTTGGTCTGGGAGCAGCATCTTCTTCTCCTTCAGCTGCAGCTCTCCTTGCAGCTGTGTTCACTTTTAAGATTTGGAGTGGCCCATCTTCTATCACTATCCACATCTCATCGTGTAATCTTTGATAGGTGAGCACTGCACGAATTTTCCAATCATCAAATTCTTCAATTGTGAACATAGGGATGCGTGTCAAATTTGCTTCCATGATAATAACTTTGCTGAATAAAAGAGTTTTGAAAGATTGAGTACTAAAACAAGCTTTGAAAAATTTGTAGATCTAGTTCAGTAACCAGTGCGGAAGGCTCAATGAACTAACCGCTCTGATACCACTTGTAGGTCCCAAGGGGTGTGAGTGTAAGGTTTAGAAGGGGGGGTTGAATAAACCTTACCAACTTTTCGATTTAGTCCTTTTAAAATGTTCAGAGTTAATACTTCACAGCTGAGTCCTTGATGGACAGCTAAGTTAGTTAATCAGCAGAGTTAGTCACTCAACAGACTCAACTGAGCTGTTGATAGAATAACTCAGCTGTTTTGACTAAAGACTTAACTCGACTGTGATATGTTTTCAGCGGAAGACTTAACACCCTTGAATTTGGTTAAGTTTGTTTTAATACTTGGTTTTAGCACTTAGTTAATTATCAATTGGATAGCAAATATGTCAGTAGATATGAAAGTAATATGCAGAAATTAAAGTGCTGAAATGTAAATGACACAATAAGTTTTTATAGAGGTTCGAAGATGGGGTAATTCTTCTACTCCTCTCTTCTCCAACTCCTGGAGGAATCCACTAAGTATTGATCAATATACATAGTGGTTAACAGTCCTGATACAAGTCTTGATCACACAGCTGACTTGATCCTTTGGGACTCAGTCTGGAGATGCCTTGGTCATACAGCTGGCTTCTCGTTCGACTCAGCTTCTTCACATGGCAGCTGCCTTGCTACTACAGCCCACTTGCTCAAGCTCCTTGGATTTGATCACGAAGCCCTCCAAAAACTTGAGACTGGTTCGACCTTGAACCTTCCTACAATCCTCCGTGGAATGTAGACCCCTTGATTCTTCAAATGTTTCCTCTTCAACTGATAGAAGTTGTCTTTCCTTCATAGGTGAGTGTTGGATTGATTTCCTTCGTAATGTAGGCTTGAGGATTGATCTTGAATGACTTGAGAATATTTTTGGTTCTGATTCAAATGTTAGCTTAAATGTTCGTGGTTCAGTTGTCAAGGTAACCTTTTCTCAAATAAACTCCTCGGCCTTTTATAGTGTTCTTTTAAAAATTTGCCCGTTGAAGAGATAGGCTTATTTTCAAAAGACACTTGTGGTCGTTAACTTGTCTTGTTGCGATCCTTGGAATTTACGTTTCCTCGTATGAACGATTCTTGACTTTTCAGAGTTCGACACGGTGCGATGCTTCCCATTGGTTTATTCTTTTTGCATGCTTCTCGGGGTGAGCACTTCAAGAAAGGTAGTATGGAGGTATTACTTGTTTAAGTAATTCTCTTGATTTACTCGTACAACGGATCTCTTTCGATTATCTCGACTTGACGCATTTTCTTAATTTCCCTAGGTGACTTGAGTCGACTTCCAATCATGGATGACTCTTCTGTCACTTCAACTTGAAGCATGGCTATCTTGAGTTGACTTGACTGATACTTCACTCAGCTGCATCTCAGCTGCTCCTTCATTCGAGTTCCTGTCTTCTCTTCTTTGCCACACTCACCGCCTCACGCCAGAATCTTCCTTCTAGTCTCCGGTTGTCTTCTTGCATGTTCAGGCATAGCTGACTTAACTCAGCTCGACCAGCCCTATTCATTACAATGCAATTTACAACAAAAATGGGGTGCCAACTTTCTATTCTAAGTTTTACATGGCATTTATCAAAATCTAAAAATAATTTCCCAACACAGCTTCCTTACGTGGCTTGGCAGTCCTCTTCTTCTTAATGATAGGAGAGGAAATATGGTGTTCCTCCTCCATCTCAGCTGCAGGGGTAGGTGATCTGGCTGCAGGGGCAGGAGTCTCGGTTGCTCGGGTAGGAGACTCGGCTATAGGGGCAGGTGCTATCTTTTTCTTAGCTGCAGGGGCAGCTTTCTTCTTCGGAGGAGGGCTAGCAGCTGTGTCCTCGGGGTCAGCTGATTCCCACTCACTAGTATCAGCTCTCTTTGCATGAGCTCTCTTCTCGGCATCGGAAAGGTTTGCCCGGAACATCCTCTTGTCTACGTGAAAAGGTTTCCCATGGTGAAGGGAAACACCTTTCACTTCCAGCAAATGGCCAATCACAAGGCCATATCCAAGCAATCCTCCAAAAGATCCATCCTCCTTAAAGGTCTTGTTCATAACATTCTGGCAGAGTCTGCTGTAGACAAACTCAGCCCAGTTGACCTTTTTCCCTTGCATGATCACAGCCATGACGATCAGCTTTGTCTTTGATAGTTGATTGAAGCTGCCAAACTTCATGTCGATGCATTTGGAGACAACATCCATCAACTTGTGATAGTCGTCCTACAGTAGCTTCTTGTCAGCTGTGTAAACCACCTTGGCAGCACACTCAGGTTTCGCTACTTCTTTCCATGTAGCAGCCAAGTTGACATCAGCTTCGAATATCTCCTTCATGCCTTCCGACGGCAATAAGCAGTGCTCAGCAAGGTCCTTCGCACTGATTTTTATGTCCTTATTGTGGACAGAGGACTTGATTCCTTCGTCCTGCACCGTTGCGTTAACGTAAAACATCGCTACCTCCTCAAGATAGGTATGCGAGTGCTCCATAGTGAGAAAAGCCTGGGGACCTAACTTTTCTAGCATCTCAGCTATCTTCAGAACAAAGGTCTCATCAGCACCCTGCTTCACCATTCCGTCAAAGTCTACTGACGAACCTAAGCGAATTTGCTTTGAGAGCCTAACATAGTCGAGCTTTGGTGCCATTTTTAGTGAATTTTACTAATCGAAAAGCGTAGAACGTGCTTGAGAGTACTTAGGGTTTATGAGAGAAAAACTTTGCTTTGCTTGAAGATGAACAGTTCGCGTAGTGAGAGAAATGAAAATTTCCGTATATAAAGGACGTGAAAGGACACAATTTGGATTTTGAAATTTTCTTGATCGAGATCAACGGCTCAGATTAAGACGTCAAAACCGCATTTAATTATTACATTAAATGCAGCAGCATTTATATCCAATCATATGTGTTCCTGTGCAGCTTTTACTGTGACCATCCTTGTTACACTAACGTCATCCTTAAAAACATTCCCGCTCATTAAAAACGACTGCGTTTTTGTCACTTAGCTCATAAATGATCCAGCTTATATCCAAAGTGACTTAACTCTGCTTCTCATGAGGTGACTATGATGTCAGCTAACTCGATACAGCTGACTTCTCAATAAAACTTTTTCACTTGGCTGAAGTGTGAAACTTGCTTTGCTCTTATTTTCTCATCTTCTTTCTCTGGTGATTGAGCCTTCTGACTAACTTAGCTCAATTAACCCTAACTCATTCTTGAGTTCTTCAAACCTTGATTCACATAGAGGCTTTGTGAATATGTCAGCTAATTGCTTATCAGTTGAGATGTATTTCAAAGTAATATCTTTCTTTTCAACATGATCTCTTATGAAATGATACCTGACATCAATGTGCTTTGTTCTTGAATGCAACACGGGATTCTGAGTGATTGCAATAGAACTAGTGTTATCACACATAATTGGAATCTCTTTTTCTTCAATCTCATAATCTCTCAGATGTTGTCTCATCCATAAGACTTGGGCACAACATGACTACCACTGTACTCGGCCAAAGTGGATGTGGCTATTGAGTTTTGTTTCTTAATGAACCAAGAAACCAATCTATTTCCAAGCATTTGACATGTACCTGAAGTACTCTTCCTGTCAACTCTACATCCAGCATAGTCTGAGTCTGAGTAACCAATAAGCTTGAATCCACCTTCCTTTGGATCCCATAAGCCAACTTCTTGGCATCCCTTCAAATATCTTAGGATTCTCTTAGTCTGATCATATGGCTCTCCTTTGGTGCGATTGAAATCTGGCACACACACCTACTGCAATGGTGATGTCTGGCCTGTTGGTTGTTAAATAGAGCAATGATACTATGAGAGCTCTATATCTGGTTTGATCAACAGCTTTGCCTTCTGCATCCATGTCCATCTTGGCTGATGTGTTCGTTGGGATTTTTACAGAAGACTTATCTTCAAATTTCTTCACTAAATCTCTGGTATACTGTGTTTGACTTATGAAGGTTACATCCTTCAATTGCTTGACTTGAAGTCCTAGGAAGAAAGTCAACTCTTCCATCATGCTCATCTCAAATTTACCTTGCATGAGGTTTGAGAACTTATCACACAGCTCTTTTTGTTTGTGGATCCAAGAATGATATCATCCACATATATTTGAACAAGCAATATACTCTCTCCATCTTGAATTCTGAAGAGTGTTCTGTCAACTTTGCTTTTGGTGAATCCATTGTCAGTTAGGAATTGAGACAATGTATCATACCATGCTCTTGGTGCTTGTTTCATTCCATATAATGCTTTCTTGAGCTTATATACCTTATCTCCAATAGTTTTCTGCTCAAAACCTGGAGGTTGTTCAACATAGACTTCTTCCTCTAGCAGTCCATTCAGAAAAGCACTCTTCACATCCATTTGATACACAGTGATGTTCTCATGTGCAGCATAAGCAAGAAACATCCTTATTGCTTCTAATCTTGCAACAGGAGCAAAGGTTTCATCAAAATCTATACCCTCTTCTTGGCGAAACCCTTTGGCTACCAATCTTGCTTTGTTTCTCACAACAGATCCTTCCTCATTCATCTTGTTCCTGAAAACCCATTTTGTGCCAATTACATTTTGATGGGTTGGTCTCTGCACCAATTCCCATACTTTGTTTCTTTCAAACTGATTCAGCTCTTCTTGCATAGCTTGAATCCAATGTGTGTCATCCAATGCTTGAGACACATCCTTAGGCTCTATCTGGGAAATAAAACAAGTGAACATAGCTTCATGTTGTGCTCTGGATCTGGTTCTCATGCCATCTCTAACATCTCCAATAACTAACTCACGGTGGATGGTCTCTCAACCATCTCACATCGAGGTTGGAGTAAGTCTATTGGATTCGATCGTCTCGCGACTAAGTTGTCTTGAACAACTCTTTCGATTGTAGACTTTCCACCGCTGTCTTTGGGATTCGACTATCTCATCTTCATCCGGTTGCTTGCTCTCACTTGGCTTCAATATAAGGACTCTTCTTGTATAGTTGGCTGATTCAGCTTATCAGCTAACTCTTCAATGTCTTCTCCATTTACATTAGGTTCATCAAAAACCACATGGATAGACTCTTATGTGACCATAGTCCTCTTGTTCAGCACTCTATAGGCTTTGCTCTCAGCTGAGTATCCCAAAAAGATACCTTCATCAGCTTTAGCATCAAAAGCTTTCAAATTATCTTTGCTATTGTTATGGATGAAACATTTGCATGCAAGTATCTTGAAATATCTAACTGATAAGTGCATTTTTGTTCATGTTTTTATAACTCTTTTTCTATAATTTCTTTAACTTTTTAGCTTAATAATCAATAAATTCAAGAAAAATCACATTGGCTTGTTTTGAATGATGAAGGTAAAGACTTGAAGCAAACTCACATGAATTTCGTATGAAAAGACGAACAAAAATAAAGTCTAACATAGATCAAAAAGAAGGCAAAAAGACTTAATCTCGTGCAAAACACACCCTAGTGTGTAGAAAAACATGGTCATGCTTCAAAGGGAAGAAAAACAAGAAAAGCAGGAAAACACACCCAGGCCGTGCTTTCAGCATGACGACCATCAAAACACGCCCAGACCGTGCATAAAAGCACACCCTGCCAGAAATTCTCAAATGACGATGAAAACACGGCCTGGCCGTGCTTACTAAGCACGGCCGTGTTTGTCAATTGACGAACATGGCCTGGCCGTGCTTTTTAAGCATGACCGTGTTTGGCTTCCAGCTCAAAAATTCTTCTTCTTTTGGCGGAAATTATGGAGACTTTTGCTTTTTGACAACCTTTGAGCAACTTTTACACCTCATTTTGCTGCACCAAACTCTATTATTCCTCAATTATCATATGAAAACAAGGATTCAACAACCCAACTATGAAAGTGGAGAAATTATTTGTCAAAAGATGACATTGTTAATGTGTTCTTTCACAACAAAAATGTCTAGAAAAGCCAAGAGTTTGGGTTGGAAGATCCCATTCCATTCAATTCCATTCATTGTAATTCATTCATCCATTCACTCTAAGTTTCAAAGCAAAATACATTGAGAGGATAAAAGAGAGGTAGAGTTGGAAGTTGAAGAGCAATAGAGGAGAAGGCTTGGAGCTCAACATCATTGCAATCAACCAAGGAGGAAGTCTTGTATTGGTCTTGAATAAGAGCTAAGTACACCATGTTCATTTTATTCAATTCTTCTTGTGTAGTATACTCTTTTGTCAAAGCCATGTGTAGCTAAATTTCTAGTGTTTGGATGTAATGAACTCTAGAATGGATTTGTGATTAAGGTTTGTATGTTTTTAATAAAATTTTCATGTTTTGTGTGATTCACTTATATTATGCTTTATTCATTCGAATTGGTATATGTGCAATATTAATTTGAAGTTTATTTTTCATCCGGGAAATCGAGAGATTCATGGTGAAATAGAACCTATATAAGTGAAAAGAGTTGCATGCAATCCTAGATATAGGACGACATAAATCTTCTGGATTAGGGTCAAACCTAATATGGGAATTCACAAATCGTTATAATGTTGTCTTGGGGTTTTAACTACAAAGAGATTTCAGTTAATCAACTTGAGGTTAGAAGTTATTCGCGCTCAATAGAGGGTTTAACTTAAATCGGGAATTTCTACGGTCCATGAAACATGAGATTTTATTAAAAGAGGTTGGTTTTTGCTTAAGGGTTTATGGTTGTATTTTTATCTTGTTGAATCACAAAAACATTCTAGAGGGATTTACATTCAAACACGTTTCTAACTCTTGATTTCTTAATTCTGCAATCTACTTTTATTTGATCTATTATAAGTTGCAATTATTTTAAATTCTTTATTTTTCTTTTTCCTTATTTATCAAACAAAAACTCTGAAAATTGCTAGATTAGATAACAAAAAGACGGTAATTATTAGTACTTACAATCCTTGTGGGAATGACACTCGGTACTCAATAATCTATACTATAAAATGATAGGTGCACTTGCCTATGGTTTTCTAGAGTAGCTTTTGAGCCATCACTAACATTTGGCTTTCTCCCTGTCCAAATCTCATAGGATGTTGTGTTAATGGCTTCAGCCCAAAATCTCTTAGCCAATCCAGCTTCAGCTAACATGGTCATTGCAACTTCCTTGAGAGTTCTGTTCCTTCTTTTAGCTACTCCATTCTGCTATGGAGTTCTTGCAGCTGATAATTCATGAGAAATTCTATTTTCAACACAGTACTGAGTTATTATTCCATTGACAAACTCAGTTCCTTTGTCAGACCTTATTTTTATAATGGTTTGGCTCTTTTCATTTTGAACTCTTTTCATCAGTTGAGGTAACTTCTGCAAAGTTTCCTTCTTTTTGCACATGAAGATGGTCCATGTATATCTTAAGTAATCATCTACAACCACAAGGGTGTATTTCTTTCCACTTATGTTGGCTGGTTCAACTGGACCAAATAGATCCATATGCAACAGATGTAGTATCCTTGTTGAAGAAGGACTTGGTTTGTCCTTGAATGAAGACTTTATTTGATTTCCCATCTGGCATGCATCACATATACTTTCTTTCTTGTACATTGAGTCTGGCAATCCTTCCACAAGATGACTCCTTGCAAGCTTGTTGATTGCCTTGAAATTCAGATGAGACAGCTTCTTGTGCCACATCCAACTTGATTCGGCTGTGCTCTTTGCTAGAAGACAAGTGCTTGGTGTAGTAGTAGACCAATTTACCACATACATATTCTTATGTCTTGATCCTTGCAGCACTATTTCATTTAATTCAGAATCTTTGATCTGGCACACTCCCATATTGAATCCAACATTGTAGCCCTTGTCACAGAGTTGACTAATGCTTAACAGGTTGAAGTTGAGGCCTTCAACATAAGCAACATCTGTGATTTCCTGTCCATTCTTCTTGATGGATCATGTGCCCTTGACTTTCCCTGGAGCTTCATTTCCTCCAAATATGACTTTTGCACCTCTAATCTCCTTGAATCTTGACAGTTTTTCTTGTTTCATGTCATATGTCCGAACAACCACTATCCATGTACCAGGTTCCTTGGCACTCACCATTACTTGAACCCGCAATCAAGGAAATTAGTTTTTGTGTACCCATACTTGCCTGGTCCCGAGGGGTTAGTGCTATAAGATGATCCAACCAACTTATAGCCAAAGGACTTGACTCTAAGAGGTTGCCATCTATCAGTGCCATAATCATAGTGCACATTAGCAAATTGCTTGGGGGTTTTAGGTTCATACAATTGTCTCTTTTGTTTGTATTCCTGTGTGTTTATTTTAGCAATTGCTTTCTTGGGATAATTGTGATAATTCTGAGTGTAGTGCTTGGGTGTATATGTGTGCTGATAATAGCTCTTTTGCCTTTGGAATGACCTTTGCTATGTTTTAGGTCTTTACCATTTAAAGCTTGTATTATATTGGTCTTTCTTTGATATTT